>JAODKN010000098.1:155222-175615 GCA_026774425.1 Petrocephalus zakoni | reverse complement strand
ATCATTTGTGATGGAACAGGGGAAGAACTAAGCTACACAGGACTCCGGCCCCCCAGGACTGGAGTTGGAGACCCCTGGTGTAGGGCATCTACCAATTAGAGAGCTGGTTATATACATATGAAGGGGACTGACTGACACACATCTGGTTCGCTTCTTGGCCCTTTAAGCAGCCCCCCTCCTGCCTTTGCAGGCTTCATCCCCAGTGCCGGCATCCCCCTGCAGAAGCAGCTGGAGCATGCCAACCAGCAGTCCGGCTTCACCGACTCGGTCAGGACACTCTCTCTCTCTCTCCGTGCCTCCCCCTTTCTCTCTGTCTTCTCCTCCTCACTCTCCCCCCTTTCTATCCCCCTTTCTGTCTCTTCCTCTCTCTCCCTTTCGATCTGCCTTCCCCCCCACCCCACCTTTCACACCTTCCTGGTTGTGCGGGCTGTGGTTCCTCAGTGCTGGGTGTCGGTGACTTTGCTGTATCTGTGTGTGTGTGTGTGTCGTAGAGCACCCTGCGGCCCCTGCACCCCCAGGCCCTCCACCCCAGCGCTGCAGGCCTGATGCCCAGCGGCTCCATCGCGGTGCAGATCCCTCAAGCGAAGGTCAGCCGGCAGTCTGACAACTATGCACACTCACACTCACCTTCACACTCACCCCATGCACACTCACACTCACCCCGTGCACACTCACACTCACCTTCACACTCACCCCATGGTCACTGACGCGTCCCCTCCTCCTCTGCCTTGTCCCGCGACAGTCCGGCCTGCCTTATGCCCACCCCCCTCGCCCGGCCTCTCCCGGGGGCTTCAGCCACGGGACACCTCCCCAGCAAACGCACTCGGTGAGTCTAATGGTGACCACCCCCAACTTAGGCCCTGTCCAAATCGACCAAATCGATCTGCTGCCACTCTCCGTGGCACGTGAACTGAAGGAAGGAAAGATGTCAGTGAAGTGTGCAATAATCCAGCCTATGAGTTTATGTTAGAATGCAGCCACACTGGTTTGAACACTGCAGCTTCAAAAAAAAATCCTTTAACTCTGCTATTCTTACTTATTCTACTGGGGGGTGCTACAGTGCTCAATGAATATATTATAATCAGAATTACTGGTCTGGAAAATACAGCCGTGGACAGGGTGGGATTAATGGAGGGGGGCGTGTTTGGAAAAGTGAAGGAAAAGCAGCCAATGAGAGCTCAGCATATGTGGGACCTCCTTCAGAACAGCTGGAAAAGCATCCCAGGAGGCCACCTCATGAAACTGGTGTAGAGGAGAGCTTAGGGCTAGCCAGTCCATGAAGTACTTAAGGTTAAGGGCTCTATGGTGGGATCACTCTGCTGACCATGGGATTTGAGCCAGCAACCTACTGAGTCCAATCCAAAGAGCTGCAACCCCCCACTGGCCAGTGCATAATTCCATATTTGTTATTTCATCCTCTTGATATCGCTATAATTATTCTAAAATGTAGAGAATAGTACAAATAACCCTTTATACCAAACTTTTGACTGTGACTGTAGCCCAGCCCACTTGAGATGGGATTGGACATAGCATGGCTAATGACATGGGATTGGACGTAGCATGGCTAATGACATGGGATTGGACATAGCATGGCTAATGACATGGGATTGGACGTAGCATGGCTAATGACATGGGATTGGATGTAGCATGGCTGATGCCACGGCAGAATGTCGGAATAGCACATAAATCTGTATATATGCTGGCAGAAGTCGTCACGATGGCACTTCCAGGAATTTGCTGTTTCCCTGCGACAGGCTACTTTCCAGGGCTCACCTCAGCCTGCCCCTCGCCATGCCTACCTCTCCCACAGCCAATCGGCACAGAGGTTCTATCACCACAGCAAGTAACCAGTCGACCAATGAGGGAGAAGAGAGCGGAGTCGTCGTCGTTCTACGAGGGGCGTTGCCGAAGGGCTGGTTTGCAGATTTGAAGTGCTGTTTTGCGTGTTTTTGCTTTAAGCAGCGGTGAGGGCTAAGGGTGACAAAAGCTGGTGGTCTGATCCCAGGTCAGATGCCTGCTTAGCTTTCTGGTATAAGGTTCACCAGATTCATGTTGGCTGGTGTATATATACTAATAGTACACTGTGGAAGAAAATTTTAAGGTTTGGTGGGGTTGAGTGCATTATGGGATTGTTATTCCGTCTGAGGCCTCTCAGGCACGATGATGATGTCGAATCTTGGGATTGTTGTTAGGCCTCTCGGGCGCGAAGATTTTGTACTTTGCACTCTACACATAGTGTGACCTGGTGGAGATCCAGGGAGCTGTTTTGGTAAAAGAGGCAGGATACATCTGGAGCTGGTATGAGAGATTGCTATGGTAACGGGAGACAAAAGGGACTCAGACGGGGAGTGGAATCCTGTTTTTGCTGTAGTCTGGTCTATAACGATACGGAACATTCAGACTTATCATATTACAGATATAATCCCATAACCACTGCCAGTACAAATAACATGTAATAATAGAACAATAGAGAATTTATCAATCAGCCAATGGGCTGCGTGATCATGACACACACATGGTAAGTAAGGTCAAAGGTCTTGAGAAAGGCAGAAATTAGGTGCTGGACACAGTAAATGATAGCCAATCCTGTTAGAGGACCTGGAGGGGGTTAAAAAGGTATATAACAGCCCCCGGGGTCAACGCGGAGCATGCCGTCATGCTGATCTGGATGATTTTGCTAATAAACAAAGATTGAACCTTACCGATTCTTACTGAGTCACGGACGTTATTGTTCTGTTTGGAACAAAGATACAGGAGGGTCATTTAGATATAAACTCTTTTTTCCATAATCTGGCATCCAAGCGTGGGGCAACTGAGGCTTGGAGGTGTCCTGCATGGAGATGGGTAAGACATGGAGCCTGGTGGTACCCAGGCCGGGGTTGAAATTAGGGTTGGCTAAAGTCTTTTCATTTTCCAAGCTTACTGTATCGCTTGGGGTTAGGGGTAAGGCTGCGTGTGTGTGTGTGTGTGTGTGTGTGTGCGCGTGAGAGTGAGATTGTGTATTGATGTAACAGAGTTTGACCTTGTTTGTAGAGAGAGACTAGCCGTGTGTGTGCTGGGTGGCTAAGGCTGCAAGCAGGGACACGGGGGGGTCATGGACCTTGGGATTGGTAACAGGTGGCCTGGGTATAGCCCGAGTGGCTCAAGTAGCTGGTGGGGGCACGGGTTCCCGGGGAAGTCTGTGATGTCAGGGATGCCGCTATCTGGAGAGTGTCAGGCTGCACCCCTACATTTGTTTGGCATGAGGACGTGGTGTGGATGGTGCTGGTGGGGAGGAGGGCAAAGGGAGTTAGCAGAACCGTGTAAAGCTGTAGAGATTTTGAGATGTGTGAGATTTAAGAAAATTTGTGCAGAGATTTTAAGATACGAAGATTGTGGGATAAAAGTTCCAGTTTGCATTGTGAGACAAATGGATGATTAGACCATGTGTTCTGTGTGAAAGGAGCTGTGCTATTTGTTACTTTGCTTCAGTTTCCCTGGTCGGATTTAAAGGAGAGGGTGTAGTTCGCCCCCTGGTGGAGAATCCAGATCACTACTATAAATGGCATAGAGTTATGGACCAATATACCCAAGTACCTTCTGGGTAAAACTTAAATCAATTAGATTTTCGTAAAATTAATTGGTACGCCACAGTTAACTGGCAGCCCGGGTGTGTGGGGTGACTTTTATACAGTGTCAACTCTCCTTGGCTTTTGCTCTTTGCTTTGTCCACAGCGGCTACAAGTGTGGCTAAGATTAAGCCCCACCTCCAAAACAGTGGTTTTATAAGCCAGTGTGCGGTGCCTTCTGTGCCAGCGATAAGGGTGTGGGGCTTTGAGTAAATATCCACCTCATCCTGAAAAAGACCCTGCCTATGATCCTAAGGGCATGATAAGGAAGGATGGAGGTCCCTAGAGGGCAAATGGTCCCCCGGGGAGGTAATCAAGCAGGCTACAGTGTTTGGGCTAAAAAAGGCACATAGGAAATGGAAGCATCAGGCTGGAGGTCAGCGGGTGAAGGACAGCACTCCAAATTTAGGGGAACTTGAGCTGTTTGAGAATAATGGAGGAGAGAGAGAAAGGTGGATCTTATTTTTATCCAGGCTTTTTAATATTGTAGTATTTTTAGGATTTTAAAGATAAGAATACTTGTTTTCAAGAAATTACCAAGGATTTCTTAATGGGTATGTGTGTAAATACAAATCTAAAGAATGTATGATTCATTTTTTCCCTTGCAGCTACAGGGTAAATGAGTAACCTGTACACCCTTCCCAACCAGAAATGAATCTACATTTCACGTGCTATGAATTCAAACTCCACTAGACGACAAACTCCACTGGCAAAGTTTATTTTCAATCTGAGATTTAACAGATGTGCGTCCTACAAAAATAAAAGAATCGCATAACAAAAGCAGGTCTGCAGTGCGAGCTTGGCTCCACTAGGGGGCGTCATCACAGTGACCTCTGCTGCAGGCACCCCCCTTGTCCACTAGGAGTCACCAAGACGGCATGCAGAGACTGCCTAAGGAGGGTGGCTGGGGCAACAGCAGCGAGGCTTCGGAATCTGCGACATCCCGTCCCATCCGGCAACGCCTATCTTGTTTCCATGGGTTACCAGTCCTGCCACTACACATCTTTGAAGTTTTAGTACGTATTTAACGTGCATGATTGTGACGCAGGTGAATTAAAGAAAGATGCTTGTGGGGAATAGGAGGACATCTTTCACTTTTTTAGCAACAATACATAGGATGAGCTCAAGTTACATTCTGATCCTTTATCGCCAAATCTTAGCACTATTTTGCAACTAGACAGGCTACCTCAATGCCCACGTCATTCCGAGTTATATTCTACATACTTCTCTATATCTACAATGCGTAGGAGGAAGCCATTTTGATGTCCTTTTATCTGTGTCTCACGGCAGAACCACACATGTGAAGGGTTAACATTTCCAGATCTCAGCACAATACAACAGAGCACTAATGCCGTGCAGTTTTGTCCTAGGAAGTTAATGTCACATTAACTAAAAAAAATCGTATTTGATTTTCCAGATTTGCAATTGACAGTGAGACAGCGAGGCTGATATCTGAGTAGCTGATGCTCACCCCCAAAGAGGGCGCAGCTGGTGGCACAGGCTGCTTCCGGAAGGAGCAGACAGCCACAGTCTCCTGGTAGCCTTAGGTACCAGTTTTAGTGCCCGGTTGTCCTCAGCTTAAATGTAAACTAAAACATATTAGGTCACCATGGTAATCTGAGCAGTGAAAGGTTATTAATTATAAAAGCAGGCGACGGGGGAGGGGCCGCAGTTTAACTTGTTGGGTTCATAGTGAAACAAACATCACGGTAAAATTGTTATAATAACATAATAAATATGGAGCTGGACATGCCGTTAGGCTGAGGCGCGTGAGATCTTGCCCAAGACTTGGAAACGGACAAAGCAGATTTTGCACCCTGACAGGACACCCTTCCGGCATGAGCCACCATCTAGTCCTGCCCTGTACTATGTGGCATGACTGGTCTTGTCATTATGAAAGTGACAAAAAAATCCCCGGTCGGTGGGGCATCCGTGTCTGTGAACCTGTACCCCGAAAGGCACCGTGATTTTCCGCTTTGCCTCAGATGTAGATCGCCTGTCACCATTTAAAGTCTGGGGGACAGCAGAGACCGGCCAATCGATAAGCTGCAATGCTGTGGCCATGCCAGAAACCTGCCAATTGCAGCAGGCGGTGCATTTCTGGGGGGCGGGGTTAGCGGCAGGCATGGTCTGACATGCTGACTCTGGAAAATGAAGCTATATTGTGGTGGAACAGGGGATACAGTGATTGGCTTACAGGCATTTTAAATTTTCCTACTGCTGAGATTTTCAAAACTCAATATTCCACAGCACTGTTGCTAGTATTCATACAAAAAGTGTGTTTTTTTTTTTTTATCTCTCTTCAAACAAGATTTTTGCTAAACACAGACCAGGACAGGCAAGAGACAGACTGGCGCGTGTGACTTACAAAATATGGATAAAACGCAGGTTTTCACTGTAAAAATTGACAGGACTCCTTAAAGAATTCCTACCCTTAATACTCACTGTGATACTGGCAATGCCCGAAACAGGTGACAGGTACACAAGAGATGGGAGAGGGGTACCGAATGACCCGGAAAGTAACATCATCAGAGCAACAGCACTAAACACGGGAGGGAGGCTGATGTTAGATATAAAAGCCCTTAAAAGCAGCCCAGAAAAAAAACCTTCTGTAATCCTACAGAAAATGTCCTGCGTCACCAGGCGGCACGTTTCGGAAACGCCGACCCCCTCGATGCTCATATTTGGTGGATTACATGAATAGATGCTCTACATTACCCTATATATGCATATATCTTCTCTGATTACAGCGTCCGATTTTATTCTGAAATTATTTCCTATGTTTTTACCTAAAAGGTAGAAGGCAGAGTGAGAGAGAAAAAGAAAGAGAGAGATAAGGCGATGAAGAGGAGGAGGAAGAGAAGCCAGGGGGCGCAGATGGCGAGCTCCTGTACCCTCTTCTCCTTGAGTCCGGGCATCGCCTCCACACCCTAAACACAGTCAGGGGAGGGAGGGGTTAGAGTGGGGGACTCGATCCGGCGGGGCGACTCATCGACCAGACAGGCTAGGCGGGTCGACAGGCCCCGGCCCACTGCTGATACTGGAGAGGGGTATGTGAGAATTTTTAGGGTTTCCCCCCCATCATATATGCAAACCTGCAAGTGCCTGCCAAGAACACATGAACAGCAGGGACAGTCTTCTGCTCCAGTGTGGGATTTGTTTGTAAGATTCCAGACTACCATCTGTCACTAAATCCAACAACTGATTAGCTGGAGGCGGGTCATTTTGTGCACCTCCTCAGTTTGCTCACACTCGACTATCAAACACCGACACCATCTAGGCAGGAGAACGCATCCCTCAGGCCAGACAGGCCGCGCCCATCTGCATGGATAGCAGATCAGTTCCGGCAGCCCCCTACCTTTATTTGAGCACGGATTTGACAGCCACGGCACATTCCTCGTTCATCGCGGAGAGGACGCTGACCTGCCAGAGATGGAATGAGACGCCGGTGAGAGACCAAAGAAGTTGGGGGGGAAGCAGGGAAGTGGAACAGGAGCGAAGGGCCCCATCGCAGCCGCACTGACCAGGATCTCCTCCCCAGCTTCAAACTTGCCCTCGATCTCCTTGCCCAGGTCCCCTTCGGGCATCTTAAGGTCCTCCCGCACCTCGCCGTTGTCCTGGAGCAGCGACAGGTAGCCGTCCTGGATGCCGATCAGCTAGGGGTGCGAGTGGGATGACAAAGATGGTCACGGGAGAAGGAAGAAACAAGCTTCCCCCATCCCGTTCCCTCCATATCCCAGAATGCACCTGGTACTCCATCCTCTTGATGTTGGGCACATCCATGTTGTGCGTAGAGGGACAGATGTCTTCATACTTCTTGCCTGAGAAGATGTCGATTCCGACCATGTGGACCTGTCCGGGGAAACCACACGCTGAAGAGGCTGGAGATCAGGGAGGATTTTGCGAGCGCAGCGACGCGACGGCGGTGTGACGACGCGGGCATCCGGCCAGGCCGTGCCCCACTCACCTTGGCATGCCCGTGCTTGCCCGTCTTGGAGGTGGACATCTCGACAATCTTGCACGGCCGCCCCTTCAGCACGACGTAGCCGTTTTTGCGCAGGGCGGAACACTGCATGGGGAAGGTGGTGGACGCCCCCGCGTCGCCCGTCTGGAAGTCCAGATCTGCGTCGGCCATGTCGACACTGGGAAACGGCAACGCGTCAATCGTGAGGACCCGGCCGCGCACCCCAACAGAGCCACGCGTTACCGCAGTCGGCGGGCCACCGAGCCAGGGCATTATTATTGTGGGCCAGGCAGTGGGATTAAAACAAAACCCTCGTTTTCACCACGTGAGAACGCCACAGGGCACCGGTACTGCCTCCACTGGTCACTGCGCTGTTATTCACAAGCATTAACGCAGCTGAATGACCAGGGAGGGCAGGCAAACGCAGGCAGGCAGGGCAGTGACGCACCACACGGGGGCGCTCCGGTACCTCCGCAGCGCGGATTCCCCGCGTGCCGCTACACGTCCCAGCTACACTTACGGGGGAAAAATCATCTAATAAGTAGGGAAATGCAAGTAAGGTAAGGGGATTTATAAACGGGAGGGACGCAAAGTAGATATTTAATCCTATTTTGATTTCGTATATCAGAATCACAAAAGAAAAGAGGAATATTAAGAACTAAAACTATTATAAGTATTAACGGCAAAGCTGTTCTGCTGATAAAAGTGAACATTATGCAAAACGGCAGCTGATTAGTTCTCGGGGTGTTAGTTACGATTAACCTCCTTCATACGTTTTAATTACCTTAACCCTTGAAAATGTGCCGCAAACTACTGGGAAACACATAAAGGCAGCTTCACAATGGCGTTAAAAATAAAGATCCAACGGGCGGAATCCATGGCTACGGGGGGAAGTGATTAACCGGAATCGCAGGCGGATTTTGGCAGACGCCGGTCCGGGGACACCTCCGGCCAGGAAGCTCCTCGGACTGACCCGCTAGGATCCACAGGCGCATCTTATGGAAGGGGGGCAGCAGCTTATTTTACCGGACATCCCCCACCCCCCACCCCACACAGAGCTCCCCAAAGCGGACCTGGACGCAGGCCCGTCGGCGTGGCCGGATAGCGCTGCTGCGGGCCGGGCTGGGTCGGACATGGCCGCAGGAGTGATTTTACATTTCACACGCACATGCATTGGAGTGTGCATGCACACGGAGGCAGTAATTCTCCAGCAGTCACACTGCGCCTTTTGCACGGGTGTGCATGAGCCTTCATGGGTAGACGGGCTATGATTTATCACACCGGCGGTCTGCGGGATCAGGGCCGCGCGGGGAGAATCGGGCGATCTGCATGAAGGTCCCCCCCACGAACGGCGCACACATTAAATGTTACTGCAGCACCGTCGTTTCATTTTATTTTTTTTAGCAACGTAAAGCAATGACATGATAGTTAGACGTACCCAAGCGTTGCTGGGGGGGGGGGCTCACGAGCGGCCGCGTCCCCCCCCCTATAATAAAACTCTCACCTCGGCCGCTCGCCTGCTCTCGGTTACGCGCGTCCCCGGCCGGACAGCCCCGCTCCGCACGACCGCAGCTCCGACTTCCTCCTGTTCCCCCCGCACAGCCGGCCGTCCCTCCGCGCCTCACTGCGTCGCTCCAGCTGCACCCCCCGGCCCTTTCTCCCCGTCGCCTTTCCGCCCGGCGTCGTGCGCGTCACTCGGCGGCGCGCCGGGGCCGCGCATCCGTGCGCGCTCCGGCTGGCCCTTTACAGTCGAGGAGCCAGAAACCCGCACCGGCTCGTCGCGCTCTCTTTAGCTCCCCTAACACCCAGCGACCACAGATCCCGAAAGGAAGGATTTCCCACCCCCCCAAACTGTGACACTTTTCCCAACTGCGCAGCCGCGTTCACCCCTCCGCTCATTGGATGGCGGGGGCGCGCCTGGGGTGCCGGGGACGAGCCTTAACGCCGCTTTCGCTAACTTCATTATACGCTAATTTCCCAGAGTCACCATCTATATTAGAAAGGTGCTTTTCCTCTCCCAGTGGGGGGTGCTCTTCCGGGGGGGTTTTTTGCCCATTGTGGCTTGATCCGGTCGGTGCGGGACCGGCGCGCTCCCGGCGCCCATTCATTCGGCACCGACCCACGCCGAGCGCTTACAAAACTGGGGGGGTTTCAGTCGCGGTCCTGCGAAGTGAAGTCAGTGGTTTATTTAAAGCCTCCAGTCTCCCATAACCATGGGCTAGATCAGGCCGCGTTTTCGGGAGGCGCGCTCGGCATCCATTTGATAACTAAAGCAAACTTATCATACGGAGAATAAAACTGTGAACGTCGCAGATGCGGAACGGTGCGTTTGGGGGAGGTACCGGCCTAATATTGCGGCGAAGAGGGCGAAATGTGAGGCGTCATTAAGAAATCAGGCCATTAGTGGAGCCTGCGGGCTGGATAAATATAGGTCCGTGGAACAGGACTCTAAGTGGAGTCTGATGACCAGGGCACCGAAAGCCAAGGAGCGGCAATAAGATAAACGGGCGGTGAGGCGCAATTTACTGGCATACAGCTGCAGGAATAGGCGCACCGAGCAATATCGCGGGGTTAGTGTGCAGTCAGAAGGGGATCGGGTGAGCTTCATTTGAAGAAAGATTTTTGGTAAACAAAAAATACAACCCGTATGGTATCATAATGACAGATTTAACATCACCGTGCGAGGATGAATTATTCGTTTTCTAGTTTTATAATCTGAAACATTTTCATTCTTATACAGTACATGCATATGTATATAATAGCCCTTTTCATTGGTTGAACACAACTCTGAAAATATTATTATGACTACGACGTGTCTGAAATGACTGAACTGAACTGAAATTATAGAGACTCCACCCCCTAAATAAGCGCACCGGCCAATATTGAGTACGCCTGTATAATCCAGAAATGGCATATAACAGACCGATCGGCAGGTCAGTAACGGTGATATATAATAGGTCATGGGGGCGTATAAAAACACCACTGCAACCAAACAGGCTTCTGGGCCGTCCCGTGATTTGTGTCAGGGGGTGCCTGCCAGGGAAAGGAAAGTAGGCAGACATTTAAAAACACACATATCCTTGGGTGTAACAGCCTTTTTTTGGAATTATAGAGATGCAAATATAATGGCCAGCATTGTGTGTGTGCTGGCTGGCGGGCCCCAGCGTGCGTGTCCGTGTCCGGAGCGCTCTCCCCAGGCTGCCCGCAGCAGCGCCTCGGAATCGCGGGTGACTCAGCACATCACGGCCTCTCTCTCCTAAGCAGGCTTTCACCTGTCGCAAGCTTAAATGCTCTCAGTACTCTGATACAAAATGAGAACAGCAATGTCCTTTTCTGCTGCTGTTTTCCTTATTTTGGAAATATTGTGTTTCTTTTAGGCGCCCTGGACCTACTAACTTATTTTCGTGTCTGCCTGTAGAGCACAGTGTCGCTTTTTTGCCTGTGTGGCTGTGGCATAGTAGCGCCCCCAGTGTTGGGACCAGGTACAGCATCCCGCTTTTCAGCTGTTTTGAAAACGTTGGTGTTTAAGCCTTCAATGGCCCACGCACTTGCTGCCAATAGCGGGGGATTGCGGCCTATTGGATGAGACGGTTTGTTAATACGGAGTTACATGTGCAGCGGGTGTTACCTCAGGGTGGAGCTAGTCTGGGGTTCTGTGGAAAATACCTACTTTTCCTCCCAGGGAGATTGAGTTGACTCAATCTCCCTGCCTTTGATGTGTGATGTCACTCGCTGTGAGGCTGGGTTATGAAATAAGTGCCTTTGGAATAGCCTTTGTGTCAGAGAAATGGAACTTCTCCTGCTTCCTGCCTGGCTCAGTGTGTCTTAATTTCAGAGTTGCATGAAGCAATCTAATGTGCTGGGTCATCTTTGGCCTCTAGGAATGAAGTGTGCTTTGTTTAAAAAAAATAATGATAATAATCAAAAAAACATGAGTCGCTAAACTAAAACAGCATGACACTTTATGAGAGTGAAAGATATCCCAGAATGCTTAAAGCAGCCAATCTTATCCGCATAGCAACAGAGATTTGATTGCATGTAGAAATTGATGCTTGTTACTAATCTTTCACCACTCTCTCGCTCGCTCGCTCTCTCCCTCAATCACCTATTTGGTTCATGTAGAAGGAAATGCACTGAAAGTGAAACTCTGTGGTCTAGCACTAGATATGAGCGCCATTGGCGTAACATGGACAGAAACTCCCTCGGAACACCGGTGACAGCAGAATCTGCGCCGCGGCCCGACTGTCGCTGCTTTTCCCGCCCAGCCGAGTTCCCCAAATTCTGCCTTTGGCGCCTTTTTGTTTGTCAGCCTAGTTCCGCATTCGGCGACGATGGAGCATGTCAAGGCCGTGTCCCGCTTTTCAGAAGCCCGCGCCAGTTTTTTGAGACAACGCCCATGTCCCCGTGAGAGTGTGCAAGCATGTTCGGAAGTGTTCCTGCCATCTCATCTCTGGAAGCGATTCTGTACTCTGTCTGGCCGCGGTATTTTCTGTCGTAACTTTAAAGGTAGATGGATGGGGTGACTTCAGGAGAGGGGTAGTAATAGCGAGAAATAGTACCATGCTGGAACTGTCTGATCGGTCGTGCTGGTTCACACCAACTAGGGGGTGGGGAAGTACGGCGGTCATGTGACTCACAGAGAGAGGCAGTGCGGGGTGACGGATGATAAAAAATGAAAGGATGAATGAGATAATGCAGAATATACACACCCGGGACAAATATGAAAAAGGACAGAATCAACACAGAATGAAACCCAAAGAAAAAGAGATGGACGGTGAGTCGCTGTCCGAAAGCGCCTGACAATCTGCCAGGCGGTGGTGGGAGGGGGCAGAACGGAAACTGAGTGCAGCCTCGGCCAGGACGAGGGGGTGTGGAGAAGAGCCAGAGAGAGCGAGCGAGCGAGTGACGGAGAGAGAGAGAGCGAGCGCGCAACAGCCTGCTGAATTAAACTTATTTGCTACTTCCGTGACAGTGATGGTGCGTTCTTTTAAATAAATAAAGAAGCAAGAAAAAAAATAACTAAACTGATGAGAGGCAGAAAAAGGAGAGACCCGGGGATACGAAGGGGATCTTCTTCCGTCGGAGGTGGAGGGTTTTGCTGCTGAGACTACTGGCCAGCCTAAATGAATGACTGAATCAGCGTCTGAATTTGAGATGGAGGACCGCTCCGCTCGTTGGTGTTGGTGGTTGGTTTGTTCGTTTATATCACATTACCTCGCTTTTCGGGAATTAACACCCCTTTTAAGCTTTACTGGTGTGTAAACAACTGCCGTTTCATTCAGCCCCCATGTACTACCTCTGAGCTGTAGTGAGACTTCACTTTTGAACAGTGGCTAATGCTACAGAAACACCTCAGCTCTGCCTACGGCCACAGGCGTACCTGGGGTACCAAAAAACGGTCTAACTTTCGAAAACCCCCCGATTTCGTTGTCCGTTTCTATTGGTCGATGTTAGCACGCTCTGTCCTGACGTTTTTCCCTCTAATTTGGTAGCCCCTTGAACAGATACAATATAGCCTCCCCCTTCCGGTTTTGTTTAAGATATTGGGGTAGCCGCTCCATTTTGTCCACCTGAAAATTCCGAGCCATGAATTCGGATGCGACACCGTCGAGTTCTTTCTCACCCGACCAAGTTTTTGAACCTCGTTGCAACAGCCCTGTTGTTGAGGTTGGTAACATCATTGATGACAGGTGGGTGCCTCCATTTTAGATACAAGGCTGTATTCCTGTACAGCTCGCCCTATTCTTATTGCATATGCATTTTCGAAGTTCGACGTGAATCGATTTTCAAAAGCATCCCCTCGAATCGTATCGGGACTCCCCGGAAATTAAAATCAAACTTTCCTAGAATAGTGCTACACAGCTGCCTCATGTTTTGCCAAACAGGCTTGTGTTTAGTAGTGGAAGTGCGGAACTGATCATTTATGATTCCCGGCATATTTTTATTCCTATTTGCTTTTTATTTTTAGCGCTTTTCCCCCTCCGCAGAAAAATGGCACAGTGGTTTAAAAATGATATGGCTATTTGTCGGTATGCGAGGCCTAGATGGCACTGCAGTCAGGGAGCTGTGTTAGAAAAGCCATTTTATGCTTCAGCAAAAGAAGCTTCAGTAGAAGAAGCTTCCAGCACCAGTTTGCGCCCTGCGAATTCGTCATCGTGCGTTTTCCCGCTCTAAATGTACTCGCAGAATCTTTAATTTGATTTAATTAGCGTATTTTTCGCGACATACCATCATCTTCTTTTATCTTAACAAAATATGACCTTAATTTATCATCTAAATCAATGTGTGGTTTTTATTGTTTTTTTTACCTCTGTAAATTCATTTGTATTTCATAATAAAATATTCGATATTCACATGAATTCAAAACGCTTTCTAAACAGTATTCATCAGTCAGTCCATTTTTCCATTATAGCTTGAGATTTGACAGGCTGGTATGAACATTATGACATTTCTGTATAATAGTACACTCCTGGACGGAAGTAGATGATGGCCGATTGTGGGCCTTTTATGACATGAAATGCAGTATTTCTCAGCATGGTGACTGTGGCCATTACACTTTGCTGGATTTCTCATAACCTTCAGTATTTGTGTCAAAATTGTATATATACATATGTGGGTGCAGTTTAACAAATGAAAAAACATGTATAACTTTATACATATTTAGTGTGTGAATGTGTGTGTACATATATATGTTTTCCCACTAATATCTCATATCTACCCTTTGCTAGCTGCCCAGCTGAGTACCTTAAGGTTGTACTTCTCTGCTGTTACACCGACACACCATAATGATCATATCCTTTAGTCTTCCTGTTTTTTTTCTGCTCATTAAAGGAGTTTCGCATCAAAATGTTGTGCTTCTTAGCTGCCTGCGGCTGGCTAATGCCGGCCTCCTCCTTACTGAAAGCTCGCAAAGGGTCGCACGCTGGGGAAAACTGGCAAAAAAAATATATAAAAATATCCCTCACGTGTGGGTACCCAAAAGTCCTAAAGGTTGTCATATAAAAAAAAAAAAAATCAGTTTAGCATGATTTTTGACAAAAAAAATCATTATAATTTATAGTGATAATTATCTGTGTATATAAGGCATATCTGGTAATTGGATTATTATAATAATTCACCTTCTTCTTTCCGCACATTTTCACATTATAAGAAGCCTCTGGTTCACAGGCCAGAGCCACTCCTCGGCTGCTCCCGTTAATGCCAGTCCGTCTTTAGATACAAAGCCGACAACTGCTTCACTCTGTTTGCAAAACAAACTCGCAGCCTCCCCTAGATTACGCGTGTAAGACCAGTAGCGTTATGTTTATATATTTCGCCCTGGTTTTATTAATAAGCCTTATTTTTGCTATGAAGTGGGAGGGATGCAGTTCTGAGATTAGTCGGTAATTTAGGCTCTTATGCGAGTTACTGACGTCTTGATTTGAGGCATTATTTCGTGGAATCTGATTTAATGGGAATTCTTGCATGATATAGATCGGTTGAGTAGTCTGTAAGTACCGGCTATATTGTAATATCATGTTTTAAAAAAGTTTTGTGTATAATACTACTACTACTGATCATAATAATAATAATGGAGTTTATTGCCAAGTACGTTGTCACATACAAGGAATTTGCTTAGGTGGTTGGTGCTAAGACAATAAGAGTAAGAAGATTATTTTCTTTAAAATGTAAAATATATACTAATATAAATAGTAGTGCAATTTGAAAAATAGACATATTTGGGAGTGCAAGAAAATAATATAATAACAGGATAAATTAAGAGAGTGCAAGGATGTAGTGGGATATAGTTGTTACAGTCCTGAAGATAATAATAATAATAATAACAATATTATTATTATTATTATTAATATCACTCACCTTAGAGTTAAGCTGCAATGTATCTAGCATAGTTACATGAACCTTCACATAGGTGTCCATCAGAATGTTACAGCACGCATTGCTCTGTTCACTTACGCTGAACTTACCGTGACCGTTTGGCCTCTCAGCGCGGCTGCCCGCAATGAACTTACTCCACCGCGACCGTAGCATTTGTTTGTTTTATGCAGCCTTATAAATAATAACAGCGCGATTAAGGGATTTAGCTACCGCGCGATACAGGTATATAACAATTAGAATTATATGAGGGCCTATAACAATCAGAACATGTCCCTGGACATAACATAAATTGATAAATTATAAACACTAATTATCAAGGCTGATGTTCGTTTACATAATATTGTGGTGAACGAGAAATTCACTATCTTAATTAATATGGAAAGAAGTAGAGTAATTATAATATATCGGAATTATCGAAGAAAGCCCGTCTGTGCGTTTGCCTGTGAAACTCGCATCATAACTGTAGTTTCAGGCGGAATCCGGGTTTAGTGGAGAATGTTATAACAGTCAATATGGAAGTAATACCCTCGAAGAGGCCTTAAAGTTGTAAATTGTGGTTAGATCTGGGAAACGTTTCATGTGGCTGCAATGCACAAAAAAAAAAACAAAGTGGGGTGGGGGCAAGTAAATGTAATATTCGAGAAAAATACTTTGCTGCGCGGTGACTTAATTGTCCAAACCATATACACATTATATAGGCCTATAATCCTCCTTGCAACTTAAGTCGACTATTTGAAGCGCACTAAATATGCGATGATTATTTATATAATTAGATATATACATGTTTCCGCCTTTTCAGAATGAGGATGATCTGTTGGGTTTAAGATAGCATGCCAAGGCAAGTGATTAATGGAGATAGCGGCCGGGGTAACTGTGAATGGAGCCGTATTAATAGATAGAACAGCTACGGCGACTTCCTTGAATTAATTTATGTCGTTAACGAAATGAACAAAGCCGTCTCCTACAAGTCTTTCCGCTATAAACAGGTCGAATGGGGGGTCAGTTTGCAATACGGATTCCAGAATCTGGTAATGCGTTTGATGACCTCGATCAACTATAACGAATGAATCACTTGTCTGTCACAAGTAATGCATGAAGATCATTGTGGAGTTTTTTCTGGGCGCAGCTTTTATTGGTTTTATTTCTGATAATAATAAGTCTTATAATTAATAAGATACAATATAAGACATCTTATTTATTTAATCTGTACTGTTTTCGTTCTGTTGTACTGCAATGTACCGGGGAGACACCAACTGCCGGAAACAAATTCCTTGTGTATGCCACACACACACTTGGCCAATAAACCTGATTCTGATCATATTTAGTGTCCGACATCTTCCACGCCAGTGCTTATAAATTCAAAAGTAAACTGAGATGCGGCAGTAAACCTCCGCACCAGAGAGGGCGCTGTGTGGCTCACCGCCGGCTATCGTTTGTCGCGCGCGGGATTGGGCGTATTTTTCAGAATTTACGACTACGCAGCTTTTTGGGCGCGCGTTCTCTAGAACATACGGCAGGCGCTTTTCGAATTCGAAACCAAAATATTTGATTGGTTTGGCATCTGATTGGAAGCCGTGTATATCCACGTGATCTATCTGCATGGCCACGCCTACATTTCCGGTTTGCTTTCGGGGAATCCCCGCAGCATGGTTGTTTTTTATTTTTCATTGAAAAGAAAAAATACATCAATTGCCTTAAACACACTAAGAGCACCGTCTTTGTCCCACCCTCCAGCGAGTGTGGGGTGGACGCATTAGCGGGATAGTTGCAGAATTGGTAAGATCTGCTGAATTTGTTTGAATATGAAAAATGATGAGCGTAGATCCTTTTTTCTTCTTCATTTGGGCCTTTGAGACGAGATATAATATCTGCAAATGGCTGTTATATGTAACATATATGCGCTCACATATAACGCACAAAGCAGTCCTCAGACGAATGCAGTTCGCTTGTTGATTTGTGTGACTCGTTCTGGTTAGCTGTATTCGGGCCAGTCGCTTGGCCCGTGCGGAAGCGGCAGACGTCGTCCCCACGTACGGCTGCTGGCCCCATTGTCGCTCCGCTGTTGCCGGAGTTTCTCTGGAGGTCTTTCGGCGGATCCCCCGAGCGCTTCCGCGCTTATTTTGTGCGGCTCCCTAGAAGCTGCAGGGTTTTCTCCGGATTCTGCGGGGCTGTGTTGGTGCGAAAAAGCGACAAGAGAAGTTTACTTCCATTTTGGCATATTTATACACACGTCATTCTCTTGGTTAGAAAACATCTTGGGATTGCAGTTTATGCATTTGATAGACCCACAACTGATTATAGTTTTTTTTTATATCTTAATTGTAATTTTTATGGAACAGGTATGCAGACCATTGTTGTGTGTAGACTGAATGTAAATGCAACTTGACATTGAAGTTTTATTTGTGCGCTAGAATAATGTCCGGCCAGTCTTTTTTTTTTTTTTTTAATAAACACAAATTTACTGTTTTTCACGGGCTTTTTTGTGAATAATGACTGCGAGCGACTTTTTTTGTTTGGGAGTGCTAGGTGAACAGGATTAAACGTTAAGGCCTCCGTTTGCACTTGGATGTTACGTGCGGGATGTCGCGGTACCTCCTTATCAGATTAGTCTTTGAAGTCATTAATGCATTTCGCTGGTATCATTTGTAACGCAGTGCCAGTAAGTGCCGACATGCTGTGCTTGCTTGTGGCGTGCACGCAAACGCGTTTGTCATAAAGCTCTGTGCTGCTGCTGTCCTGCTGAATGGGCTTTCGGCCTGCAGGCATCCTCCTCCTGTCTTGCATTAGAGCTAACATCTGTATTGCCTATCCCCCCCAGATTTGAGTGGCTACTCTGCCCTTCGTGTAACTTTCTCTGGAAGAAAGGGAGCGCAACAGATAACATGGCCGAGCAGAACGATAACCTGAACTTCAGCCAGCAGACCTTCCAGGACCTGTGGAACCTCATGTAAGTATGAGAGCTCCCCGTCATCGGGGCCGAGGCTCGGTTCGGGCCTCACCACTAGGAGGCGCTACTGAGAAGCATCCCTGCCAGCTTTACCCATGCTGTGCTTTTACCGTGAGTTGTTAAGGGCCCCTTTGGTGCATGTCTGTAGACAGGATTCAAGGGTTTTATTTGTAATGTGCAAGGTGAATTGCTCCTTAGTTAATGTTACCGATGCTGTTTCTTTGAATAGCAGACCTGATGATTTCACATCGTTAATGTATGCTGACATTCCTCCTGTTTTTTTAGGCCAGCGCCGACTGAGAGCGAGAATTGGGAAGACATCGGTGTAAGTCTGCTGTGCTCCAGCCCGGGGCTCACAGAGGCTGTGTACGCCTCGTCGCGCGGGCTACGTGTTTGCCGCTCCTGGCAATACCATATTTTAATAGTCAGCAGTCTAAAACTGTGGCTTACGCTCCTGGGTGTCAGGTCTGTGTCTGCTCCCCCTCCAAGCAGACAGTGTGGTTGGCCCTGGAACCGGAATGTGGGGGCGGATGGGGATCTAAAGGCTCCTGAATGGCGTGGGTGGGAGGATACGAGGTCTAGCAGGAAGCCTGGCCTGATAATGATCTTTCCACAGCTTTTTATTTGGAATCCTTAACAAGGATGGTTAAATTTAAGCCAGCAGTGAAAATTTGACCAGCCTGAGCACTTATGCTAACGCAAACGGTGATGTCACTAGGCTGAGCCTGCATGTGAGCTGGAAGCATCTCCTCCATCAGGAGATCCAAGTCTGTGTCGTTTTGTGTATTAATTATTTCTCTCTCTGCCGACGTGTAGCTGCTGCAGTTCGACGCTAGCCTGTTTGAGGCTCCACCCCCTCAGCCCTCTGTGTCGCCCCCCGAATGCGGGACGCCCCCCTCCTCCACGGTCCCCACCACCACCGACTATCCCGGGAGCCTGGATTTCCAGCTGCGCTTCACGCAGTCCAGCACGACCAAGTCTGTCACCAGCACAGTAAGTTGCCAGGGTGCGTGGCCCTGACCGAAACTGTGGCCCTGGATATGGAGAGTCGTTCAGATGGCTGCTGCGAGCTAAACCCAGTGTTCTAAGCTCGATCTGCGTTAATACTTTTTTGCTCGTTAAAAAAAAAAAAAAAAAAAATCTCAGTGATTCTCATCCCAGTTATCTATATAATCAGCCAACGAAATTTTTATAGTAAATCGATTTTCTTTCACGTCTGTCTGTAAACCATAGAATATTGAGTAATTAGTTTGTTTCCAGGAAACAATTCCAGGAACGTTATTCTTGAATTTGTCTTTTTAAGCAGTTTTTGAGAGCGATTTAGTGCACTTAGCCTGTTGGAATCTCACGGTGGCTCGCCGGCGGTTTTCCGGTCGCACTCGCCTTGATAAAGCCGTACCTCTGTGTTATCCGGGATCCCTGCGGTGAAGCTGGATCCCGCTTGGTTCCCTATTGTTCCCTGCTGGCGTGGTCGATCCTCGGGGGGGCAGGGGGAGATCCCGCTTCGGTGGGAGCCCCTAGACCATCCAGGGCTGGAGCAGCGTGTCGGAAGGGGGCTTCGAGGATCCATAAGAGCGTCCCGGTCTCCTGTGCTGCCACTGGTGGGGACAGGCTCGCAGGGTCGGAGTGAGGTGTCCCTCGGGCCTGTCCACTGGTTCCCCCCAGCTCTTTGGTACGAGCCGCCGGTGCTTTTGGGTAACGGACATGATTAGGCATGTCCTCAGGCTGTCTCCGCTCTGCTTAGCCTCTTGGCCGTCAGAGGGTAAACTTGGCTCCGCCCACAGGTGACCCGTAATGTGCGCTTTAGTTCTTACTCTCAGGTTACTCAAAATGTAGCAGAAATTGTATCAGTTTCGTTTCTCCTCCACCAGCCCAGGCCGAGTTCATGGTTAGATGATGAGCTGATTATCTGCGTCAGTGTCAGTAAGTAACCCCCTGGTCACCCCAGGCTCTGCAAGTAAAGCTTCACACAGGGTGTCGCTCATGTTTATGCTTGAAT
>JAODKN010000098.1:144738-155122 GCA_026774425.1 Petrocephalus zakoni | reverse complement strand
GGGGGGGGGGGGCCGCGGGGGGCCGCGCCCCGCGGGGGGGGGGGGGGGGGGGGGGGGCGGCGCCGGGCCTGAGAAGCCCCAAACCCCCCCACCCCCACCCAGAGCAGCACGCCGGAGTGGCAGTATCGGTGAGCTAACCAGACGCCGCTGTCGGACAGCGAGAGACTGCACCGCCTGGCATGCTCTGAGGGGACTTCCACCCTTGCGGCTTCTGCTCTGGGCGGTTCCGTTCGCTGCCTTTTCTGACCTGAATCACTGTGAAATTGTCGCTGTGGCGGGGGGGGGGTAATTCTCTTGGAGGCTTTTTTTGAGGAATGAGAACATAACATTGATGTGGGGCGGAATGTCAGTGGAGTTCCTAATTTTCTGCAGCTGCGAATGCTTCGTTAATCATGCGGTGGCTCTTTCCGGCCCGTTGCGGATCCCGCTGCCGTTTCCGCTGACCTGCTCGCTCCCGTCTCCCTCCAGTACTCGTCCATCCTGAACAAGCTCTACTGCCAGCTGGCCAAGACGTGTCCGGTGCAGTTGCTGGTGAGCTGCCCGCCCCCGCCCGGAGCCATTGTGCGGGCCACCGCCGTCTACAAGAAGTCGGAGCACGTGGCCGAGGTGGTGCGCCGCTGCCCGCACCACGAGCGCATCCCCGAAAACAATGAAGGTGAGAGCCCCCCCTGCTGGCCACACACTGCCGCGACGCCCAGACGTTAGTCTGTTTTCCTTTAAAAAAATCAAATCAGGGTAGGGTATGTTTGGGGTGTTGTGACTGGTTTTTGTTGAGGTGTTTTCCATTTCTCATAAGTCACAAGGCCCTGATGGCATTTTACCGGTAGTTTTAAAAGAGGTGAGGGATATTATTTGTCGACCTTTAACTTTTCTATTCCAGAAATCCTTATCTGCTGGTGTGGTACCTTCTGATTGGAAGCATGCCAACATAACGCCCATTTTCAAAAAAGGGGATAGAAGTTGATGATAGAAAGACCTATGATGTGATCTGTTTAGATTTTCAAAAGACTTTTGATGTTGTTCCCACAAGAGGCTCCTACTTAAACTCAAAGTGACAGGGATTTTAGGAAGTGTAGCAACCTCGATTGATAAATTAGTTAACAAATGGGAAGCAGCGAGTAGTTATTAGGGGCACAATGTCTCGGTGGGCCTGCATTCATTGTGGGGTACCACAGGACTGAATTTTGGGGCCACTATTATTCCTAGTTTATGTAAACGATATTGACACCAATATATACAGTAAGTTGGTCAAATTTGCAGACACCAAGGTGGTTGGTGTAGCGGATACTGAAATAGTAGCACAGAGGCTACAGCGGGATCCTGATCTAATTAGTGACTGGGCTGATACCTGGGCTGATAATGGGGACAAGTGTAAGGTACTGTAATGCATGCAGGAAACTGTAATATAAAACACAAGTACTTTATGGGTTCCACGGAAATACAGGAAGCTGACTGTGAGAGAGGCCTTGGCATGTTGATGCTTCCATGTCCCACTCTCACCAGTGGGGGGGAAGCAATTGAAAAGGTGGTTACATCTCCAGGTGTGTGGAGTTGAACTTGTTTTTATAATTGTCTGGCTGTTAATGTGTATTCATTTATTAAACGACTGAGCCTGTATTTGTTCTCCCACCTCCGTGGGCCGACCTGAGCCCCCGGCGATCGGGGCCCCCCCTGACTTCCCTTGTTTCTCAGGCCCCGCCCCCAGAGGTCACCTGATCCGAGTGGAGGGCAGCCAGCGGGCTCAGTACATCGACGACGGCAACACCCTTCGGCACAGCGTCACAGTGCCCTACGAGCCGCCAGAGGTACGCTCGCGGCTTGGGGAATGAAGTAGCGCTGCATTCGCTCCTGATAAGGGCAGTAGTGACATCATTATTAATGATCACGGTTTGTGCGTGTCGCCCCTCCCCAGGTGGGCTCTGAGTGCACGACCATCCTGTACAACTACATGTGCAACAGCAGCTGCATGGGGGGCATGAACCGCCGGCCCATCCTCACCATCATCACGCTGGAGAGCGCAGAGTCAGTGCCCCCGTCGCCCCCCCCACCCCCGTGCCCCGGCTGTCCCTGCACCCCCCCTAACTTCTCACGAACCTGTGATTGCAGCGGCCAGCTGCTGGGGAGGCGCAGCTTCGAGGTGCGCGTCTGCGCCTGCCCCGGCCGCGACCGGAAGACGGAGGAGGAGAACTTCTCCAAGCAGCAGGAGAAGGCACCGCCCAAGGCCGGCGGCGGCACCAAGCGCGGTGAGTGCGGCTGGGGACAAGGTGCCGTTATGGGAACCTGAGCTTTGGGTGCCACCTGCTGGCCAAGATGCGTCACTGCGGATGGTCTCCCTTTCCCGTCGGAGGTGACCAGGGCACAAGTGGAAGACGTTGTGGCTCTGTTACGTTTGGCACGTCTAAACGGTCGTGGTAACTATAGACTAGTCATGGAGACAAGTTTACTGCGTTCTTCCAGCCCTCAAGGAACCATCCCAGACCGGCCCACGGGCTGAGCCCAGCAAGAAGACCAAGTCCAGTTCCAGCACTGAGGAGGAGGTCTACACACTGCAGGTGAGTAAATGGGGGGGTGCTGGTGGGTTTTGGGGTCCACACTAGCACTCGGTGACCACGTGCTCACCACCCCCCACCCCCATTCTCTTGCCAGATCGTTGGTAGAGAGCGTTACGAGATGCTGAAGATGATCAACCAGAGCCTGGAGCTGGGAGATCTGGTGCCCCGCGCGGAGCAGGAGAAGTACAGGCAGAAGCTGTGAGTGCCGTGTCTTTTGGGTCAAGCTTGGACCCCACCTCTGTGCAGGATCTCCTGTAACGATGTGCACCCCCCCCCAGGCAATCCAAGACTACCAAGCGTGAGAAGGAGCGCGATGCCCCGGAGCCGAAGAGGGGCAAGAAGCTCCTGGTGAAGGAGGAGAGGAGCGACTCGGACTGAGTGCCAGGAGCCCAGCGGGCCGGCTGGCCACCACTCTGCGGCACTCGCTCACCCGAAACATCCCTCCCTCCTTTTAGGGGATTTTATTCTGTAGTGTGACTGTCCTACTCTGTAGTATTTCTGTCTTTTTTTTTTTTTTTTTTTTTTTTTTTAAATCTTTTTTTTTTCCAGCTTTGTATTTTATGATTTAGTTTTTATTTTTTTTATACTTCAGATGGCTGAGGGAAAATTTTAATGTTTTTCTGCTTATGCTTGTCACTGTGAGTATCTAATGTTGAGTTTGGATTTCTGTATTATTTTTCTTCGTTTTCATGACGGAAAATATGGACCTATTCTGAAAACTTTCCTCCACACAAAATTGCAGACACAAAAGCTTGTCAGCGTTTTATTCTGTAAACGGGATGAAGTTTCCATTTCTCCATTGTCTTCAGTAAGATTTGGGTCACATGACACATGGGCTGGCTCTCTGGGTTCAAGTGCATTGTGGGTAAGGGGGAGGAGCTGGACTCCTGGCTTGTGGGGAGTGCCTGATCCTTGGGAATCTAGCTGCTTCTTTCATTTTTAGTAGCTCCTGAACAGCCCTGGCTATGTAATCTGTACCTTTAGATAATTACTTTATTTTTAAAAAAAGAAACTTGTAGCATTTATTTTTTTAGAAATCATTTTTAATTGATACAAGCTAAATCTTTTTATACAGATTCCCTCACATGGTTTGAATAATGTTCATCACTGTCAATGCCCGATTTTGTTGACTGTACTGGTTTTCAATAAAAGATGCGGGTGGCTTTGAAGTTCATTGTAGATGCATTTTTACAGGAAGTACAGGTGATGGATATTATTGCATGGCATGTTAATGTGTATTAGCAGGGGCGACGGTCACATGCTGTTAACTAGCTTCTCTTAATGGCCGGTAGTGTATGAATGTTTGTGTGAGAGCTGTGATGGACTGGCATCCCATCTAGGGTGTACCCCACCTTGTCCACGACTTCGGGATAGCCTCCTGCCCCCCAACCAGGATAAGTAGTGAAATGATTGGTGGATTATACATCAAATCTATTGAATCTGTTTCGTAAACAAAAGATGCATTAATTGTGGTCACGGAGATTCCAGGTCTTGAAAGCACTTTTTCATGCTTGTTTGCACATGGAGTTTAACAAGGTGCAGCCGGGCCGCTTGGTGGCATGCAGGTTCAAAGTTTGTTGTGGGAAATGTTATCAGGCGGATAGCCGGTGTGGCATAAAGATGCCACAGATAAGATTAAAAAAGAAAAACTGAGGAAGTTGCATGCCAGTCACTGGTGTCCCTGAACCCGATTCCATGTCAGATTTGCAGGCCGAGATGTGGTCGGCACCTTCAGTGACCCGTCGTGTGACTTCGGGGTGACGCAGAATTTTGGTCTCATTGCTGTTCATCCTTGTCATAAACAGTTTCTATAACATTTCAGTCTCTTACAGAATGTTATTCGTCGAGTTTGTTACATCATGCATAATCAAATCCAAAGCCATGGTGCGTGAGCAGGGATTAATGGGTTATAATCTGAGGTAATCCCCCAGACCCTGCTGGAGGTCAAGCACACTTTTAACCCACATGTTGTGTGTCTGGACTATGGGTTGAAATGAAACAACAGTTAATTAAAAACAGGCTAAGAACTGGCCACAAACTAACATACATGAGACCTACATTAACATACGTGATTATCCACGGTTATGAAAAGCAGGTGGTCGTTGCACTCGTTTGATCTAATTATCATTTCGGTTTTGCTTCGTTTGTCATCGTTATTGAAGTGCTGGTGAGGTTTACAGTGTGACCATACAGCCGTTCCAGTCTGAGACAAATGACAGAGCCCACACCCCCTGCTCCTGGGACATTTGGCACACGACGGGTCACCGTGAGTCCAGGGCATGCTGGGAAAAAGATGACGGGGGGCAGTTTTGCCAAGGTGATCTTTCGTGTGAATCCTCCAGGCATTCGGGTTTGGGAGGGGGTGAACGTGCCGTGTGACTCCCGGTTTGTTTCTCTCCTGAGGGACGTTGGCAGTGGAGGAGCGGGGGGCAAGGGTTCCCCTAGGGGATGCCAGCTGCTTTTGGGCGAAAGACAGTGATGAGGGTACGTCCGTCCAGCGGGGCGAATAGCGGGTAGAGGGTCTCGCGGAAGGTGTCGACGAAGGTGTAGATGTGCGACTTAGTGTCGGCGTTGTAGAAGGAGATCTGGCCCTCTTCGTAGTCCAGGTAGACGCCGATGCGGCGGGATGCCATGTCCGGCGGCAGGGGCGTCTCCGGCGCCGTGCAGGCATAGAACTGCCGCGTGCTCCTCCACAGAGTCCAGTATCCAGCAGAGGGCGCCATGGGGAAGCGGCCGTGCCGCTTGGACGAGCCCGTGGTCAGGCCCAGGCGCCAGTAGCCGTTGTTGGCCAGGTCCACCTCCCAGTAATGGCGGCCAGACGAGAAGCCCTCCCAGCCCAGCACGCAGGGCCAGCCGTCAAAGCGCTGAGTGCTGAAGGGCAGCTCTGCTGGGGATAGGCCCTCCTGCACCCGCTTACGGTCGTCCGACAGCTGGAGCCAGGGGTGGTTGGTCAGTGGGTCCAGGGTAACGTCCTCTGCGGGGTAGAAGGGGCGTTAGGGAAGGGGCTTGGTTTTAGCCCCACCTACATACTCAGCTAAAAGTATTTAGCAAAGCAAAATGACCCTTGCCCCTGGCCAGAAAAAGTGGCTGGAAGATGGATGGATGGATGGATGATTGATGGATGGATGGATGGACAGGGCAACTGCTTTCGATCAATGTTTTTAACAAAAGGAATGAAATCCACATAAGCATCTGACACATGCTCCTCCAAAGCCCCTCCCTGGTCATTCTGAGCTTTAAAGGCACATTAGCAAGGAGGAGGTTGTGGCACCTGATTGGGGGAGGGGGGGGGGTCTTTTACTGCAGAGTCAGCTGAGGATTTGATTACCTGCCGCGCTGCAGATCCAGCTCCAGACTGTAGGGGGCGTCAGGGAGAGAGATGGGATGGTTAATCAGTATAACAGAGGACAGAATCTATAGCGTCGTTCAGAAATAAAGAGGTGGTTTACCTGAATTTGGGATGTAATTCCGTGTCCCTGTGAAAACACGCAGGGACAGAGCTCAGGTTAAATACGGTGTCTTACTTCCATGGCAGAGCATCGTAAACCCCCCGCATCTCACTCCACACCCAGCCACTAGGCAGCCATCGCAGGCCGTCCAAGGTCCGGGCAGATATGCAGGAAGGGGGCCCCGCCCACCCCCACCCAATCACCCAGACACACGAGACGCCGCTCGAACCCACACGTCCCAGGGGGGGCCAATGGAGATACTCACCAACTTTCCATGTGCGTTGTTTGGTCAGGAGCCAGAGCTTGGGGATGGACGCCTGGGGCGGGTGGGAGACTCGTCAGCACACAGAGCAGAGGCGAGAGCCCGTCTGCGGTCAAGTAAGGACACCGCGGCCCTCGATCTCTCTCGTATCAAAGACGGTATCAGAATGAACAAGTAATAACCAAGGTCATTTTCAGACCACATTTTTATGACTTCGTCTGGATCTTTGGTGAACCAGTTTATGATTTGGGAAATTACTCTTTGGTGGCTCCCTTATCAGGGCTTATATATGCTGATCCCTTTGGTACGGAATCATTAATTTATATCGCGGCAAATCAAAATTCAGCAGACGCATTGGGAATGAGCAGGTCTCTAGGTGGACTTGGGGGACATTGGGACCCTGAAGATGCCAATGTGCAGATTGGATGAGCGGTCATTAAAGCGCACCAGTAATTAAACAAGAAATACATTGTATCCTTTTACAAGCTTCCAGACCTGAATCAAATTTTAACAATGTTTCCTTATTGCTGTCATTTTTACATAACATCATGCTTGTCGTTTACTTTTTTAACATCACGAGAACCGATTAAGTAACCAATAAACAGCAGGTTAAACCTGTTTGCCAAGGAAGCTGATAATCCCAGCCGTAGGCGGGTTCGAAAGCTCAGCCTTCCTTTTGCTAATAAATCCCATGTTATTGTGTTTACGTTTCCTTGGATACAACAGAACACAGATAACATGATGTAAATGTGGGGGGGTGGCACGTTACCTTGCTCTCCCTCTTCAGCAGACACCAGGTGACAAACTCCAGGAAGGGAAGAAGGCTCACAAGCTTCCTCTTCCTCACTTCCAGGTGACGGAGCAGCTTCACCAATTCCTCCTGTGGGATGCCACAGCTCTGCAAGGACAGGCATGTTAATGTGGACCCCTCCGTACACCAGCAAGCCACACCCACACATCTGAACGACCTCTGACCTCTGACACGGCCTGCAGCTCCTTCGCCCACTCCATGATACTCTGCTGCAGGGGCTCGGCCTTCTCCATGCCGCTCTCCTGCTTCTCTTTCCCTCCATCCTCATCCTCCTCGGCGCATGGGGAGATCATCTATGGGTCGGTAGGGTCAGCGCCATGCTGGGGCACCTCAAGGAATATTCTCAGGAATCCCGGCTCTGCTTGGTCCGTCCCTTCATCATCTTGGACACACCCAGCAAACCCCCCCAAAGACACAGCCCTTGCCACCCACCATGTCTACTTGCTTCAGCTCCTTTGCCCACTGTAGGATGAGTCGTCTGCACTCCTCCAGGCTGTGTGTGGTGACTGGGTCCTCTTGCGCCGCCCTGCTGGTGCTCTCGGTCGCTGTGCCACCCTGCTGGAGCACGGCATTCGCATTCTGTCTTTTACCCCACACTCCCGCCCTCCCAATGGCCTTCACGACGATCCCTGGCTGAATCTCTGTGCCATGAAGCCTGGCTGTAAATAATGCGATAAGCAGTGCTTGGCAGGACCTGGCTGTGGTATCAGCACGCACGTCTCCCAGTGACCTCACAGCTTCTGCCTCTAGGTGTCCATAAAACCCATTTAACACCCATAAAATCATCCTCTTCTTCTTTGGACTTTGTCCATAGTCCACTGACTGGAAGCTTCAGATGGGCTCATCTTTACTGTCATCTCGGCTCAGAATACTACGGCTCCCATACTGCAACTGTACAGGCCCAGGCATGCTCCCTTTTCCCATCATGCATCTTGCTCCTGGTGGCCACCCTCACTGACCCACGCCAATCCGGCCCATCTACCTTGCAGAGCTGGTCCACTTGTTCCTTCCACTGGTTGATGAACTGCACGCAATCCTGAAGACTTCGCAGGTTCCTCAGTCCCTGGGGAAGGGGGTCAGAGTCGCGTGTCAGCACTTGATGAAACGTATGGGGTTCAGGTTTAAATGTGAACACCAAACCAAACAAACCAAGTTATCCTTCTCCATGCTCCTCCATAAACTGTCCATCCACCCATTTACCGATTCCCCCATCTACCCCCCTCATCTCCCAGCCAGCCATCCCCTAACCTACGTTTGCTCTGGAGGCGGAGCTGTTCTTGAAGGTGGTGGGCACCGAGCTGTGGGCCTGGGTGTCCTCCTCCGGAAGGGTCCACCTCACGGCCCCAATGGAGGCACTCTGAGAGGTGTCAAACTCTGGTGAAGCCAACATGCGAGATGGTGAAATGACAGGCAGAGTGTGTGACTGACCACAGGGACCCAGATTCATTTACAATGCTGTATGTGATGGTGTGGTGGTGGTGGTTTGGTGGGTGGGCTGGATGCTGACCCCGAGGCACCAATCAGTCTCTGAGGCCATTTCATTGGCTCTTTGTGAGATCCCCACCTCACATGTAAAACCCTCTTGTCCAGAAATTAGCATCACCGATCCATAAGCCCCCTAAAGGAAGTGGGATCAGACTCACTGACGTTCCTCTCCTTCCGAATGCCCTTCAGGTTCCTCAGCTCCATCTTCTTCCTTTAAATGTAATCAGACTCTTATTAGATTCTCATCATCCATCCATCCATCGTCAAACGTCTAATTTGTCTACAGTAGGTCGCACTGGGGCTCACACCAGGCAGGCTAGGACAGACGGAGCACCTAATGCGTACTGCCAGTGCAGCGCAGGTCACACGCACGCATGCAATCGCACGCTGCAGGCAGTTTGAGAGAAATCCGCAAGTTGGTGCGACGGGAGAAAACGGGAGTAAATCTGTTATAAGATGCATCGATCTGATATCAACCCAACATTCCTAATAGCCTTTATCTGCAAATCAGATCAAATTATACTTAAGAATGCATTTTTAAATAAATTTGCATTTCAAAGGAGCAAAACAATATATTTTCAAAGTACATCTCGCAACATCAAAAAATGATCAGAATGATCCAATATGTAGGCTACAAATACATCACATATGTAAGAATGCAAGTAAGTTTTTTTTTCACCACAAAACATAAAGAAATAAACGTGGTTAGTTATGAATTTCTTCTTGAGAGTAACCGTATAGTCTCACCCTGTGCGGCCGCGGGATGAGGGGGACTAAATTCTGTCATGAAGGTCTGGACCGAGTGGAGAGGCAGCCTGTCGCTCCTGCGCCTTTCAGGCCGCCCGTATCGCGGAGACCTTTGGACACTGCGGCAGAGCTGCGTTTGGCGGAGGAGCCTGATGTCAGTGCGCCACCCGGCCGCGTCCCTTCAGGCTTATGGTAACAGCGGGCAATAAAAGTGCAACACCCTGCATTTACAGTCACAGCACACGATCCGGAAGCACCATTTCATGTCACGATACCCGCAAACGCAACACAATAAAAAGGAGCAAGAACGTCTTGGGAGTGTTCCCAAGAAATCACTGAATGACTGATGGCCAGGCCCGGAGGGGCCAGTCGGGAGGCTCAGGGCCGCTTAGCAGAAACAAAAGAATGAGACAAGTTTCAAATTGTGCTGGTTGGAGACTAAATCACTTTACAACTTAAAAGTTCTACGACGGCTCTTCAGTATGTTAACAAGCAAATTTTCTCATGCACACACACGTCTGTATTATGTATGCATGTAATACCTTTGTAGGGACCCCCATTAATTTCCATGGGCATAACCCTAATCCCACCTGTCCCAGACAAAATACAGAACCTTCAACATCTTTAGTTTATTAACTGCAGTCAAAGAACGTCAAAGTAACAGGTCTTTATCAGGCTATGTAATGTATTATTACATAGTATTATATATTGCTTGTGTTACATATATATACAGTTGTGTTCAAAATAATAGCAGTTCGACATCATTAACATGACCCATCACTGTTTTTAGTAGAAATTAATTTTCTACCTTTTTCGACATGGTACATAATTTGCTAGTAGGTGTAGCAGAATTATAGAAAACCAACAGACATGACATGCATGCTGCTGGTTCTGTGTAACTGAACCATTAATCGAAAGGGGCATGTTCAAAATAACAGCAGTGTGAGGTTAGATTAGTAAGGAAATTCAATCTGTGAAAAAGCAGGCGTCAGTTACAGCCTTTATTTAAGGAAGGAAGGCAGCAAATGTTATACATGCTGCTTATAGTGCATTTCTCTCAGGAAATCTGAGCAAAATG
>JAODKN010000098.1:92058-102971 GCA_026774425.1 Petrocephalus zakoni | reverse complement strand
TTATTCAGTAAATTAACATTATCCAGCAAATTATTCTTCACTCTTTAGCCTATAAACAGCTTTATAAACCTAATAAACTGTAGTTTAAAATGAAGTTACATTTCTGCGTTGGTATGACTCCTGTGCTTGAAAACAGACATTCGATATTTATTTTGCTTATTGGTAATTGGTAATGGTAGCTAAATATCGGTTCTGAATATCGGTTATCGGGCACATAAACATGCAAATAACTGGTATCGGTAGTAAAAAAATCAATATCGGTCGATCACTACCAAAGACATGAATGTGCAACATTTTAAATCAAAAGTCAGGGATTTTTATCAATATAAACCAAAATCTCATTCTGTATATGGTCAGTCTTGCCATGACAATGTAGACGTGCCTTAACATAAGGGGGACATGCGGGGGTGCATACAGGAGCATGGGCAACTGAAAGCCGATTGGCCGCTGGAATGCCCCTTCCCTGTCATTCACTGATTACAAACATATCATTGGCTAATGATAAGGCTGGCACTTCTGCTTCAATTATGGCCCCCCATATGCTCTTCAACTTAGAAAAATCCTGGAACTGCCCCTGGACATAAACACATGAGTAGAGTGTCCACCCCCTGCTAAATGGTCCCCCTAAACAGCTGGGATGCAGCACCACTGACCTCTTCATTGAACTTGGAGACCAGCTGAGTCCCTGTAAGCAGCCAGGCAGAGCTGCACTCCGGCATTGCCAGGAGATCTTTGGGGATGAGCTCCACTCCCCTCACCTCGGAGGTACCAGGGGCTGCTGCGTCATTACTACCCGCCACATCCTCAAAGTGATACCTGAAGTTAAATTCTAGGTTATCCCAGCCACGCCCATTACCTACCAACCAACCAACCAACCAACCAACCATTGGGGGCAGAGTGTGGCTCAGTGGGTTAAGCTTCATGCCTGTGACCGGAAGGTCGCCGGCACATCTGTGGGTCCTTGAGCAAGGCCCTTTCCCTCAGCTCCCTGGGCGCTGCTCTTGTAGCTGCCCTTCACGGCCAAGCTTGCTCTCATGGTACGCAAGATTGGGGGAGGTGAAAAAAGAATTACCCCACGGGGATCAATGAAGTACCAATTATGATTATTATTATTAGCCACGCCCCACAGCACTCTGCCACGCCCACTGACACACCAGCCACATCCTGTAATACCCAGCCATGGTCATTAGCAACCCAGCTAGTCCATGCCATTCTGACTGGAGCACAGGACTGGTGCGTGCATATGTCCAGGGGGTGGGGGATAAATGGATGTACCTGGCCGCATCGCTATCTGCCACATGGCCCTGGTACTCCAGCAACTCTATGATGAAGCTCTGGTCCGTGCTACTGTGGGCAAACACCTCCTGGTTGTCTGGGATCTCCCTCAGCTCACTGCCCAAAAACCAAACCGCAATCCACAAGAACAGGTCAGGAATACAGAAAAAAAAAACGTACAGATACTTTTCAATCAAACCCAAGACAGAAAAAAAACAAACTTTATACAATTATTCTGGAGCAGCATGGGTGGGCGACATGACTCCCGCCGAGAGGGGAGAGCGTACCTGATGTCGCGGGCGCCCTGCGGCACGGTCGCGGAGAGCGCGCCCCCGAAGAGCATGCGCATCCCCGAGCCGTTCATCCCGGGGGTGAGTCAGGTAACGCGCCCTGTGCAAGCTGACAGGAAAACAACATACAAATGACGACGGTGTTTAAGCTTCATTAAAAATGACAGAAACACGTGTCTTACCAAACGAGTCACAGGATTAAGTTTATTTTTATTTTCAGTCCGAAAATTAAAATCGCTATACATAAAACGGAAACACGTGCATCATGTACGGGCTACGGACTTTCCTGACTGTCAAAACAGGAAAAGTGGCGATTAATTAAACGGTTTATCCCATTTCTTACTAGTCAATAATACAGCAGATAGTTTAACGCACAGACCCTGTACTGATGAGAAAAGGCAACTTGGGCGGCCACTGAACCCACGACATACGAACCTTACGCGTCAAGCCGCGCTTCTTCGCTATTTATTTTATCTCGCCCGCATGAGGCGTCTGCTAAGCGCCCACCGCCACCTACCGTGCTGGAGGGGAACAACACCGCGCATTTACTACACAGGCAGCGTTTCAGCAAGTTATTTCACATACTAAACATTCTACGTGTTCAGGAATGCCGGTTTTTACATGAATACACAGTTTAAATTTTAAAATATATAACGTTTTAAGCTAACTTTGTGTCCAAAATATTTAGAACACCTGTAGCAATTCTGCGCTTATTTTTAAGTGTTACGTTTCCTAAGTTACATTTTCATTACGTAAAATTGTTAACGTCCTCCATATAGTGCAGTTTGCTAAAACAGTAAAGCTAAAATTAGCCACCAATTAGAAACGCCAGGATTTCGGATAAGATAGTATTAGTCCTGGTGTGCCACACAGGTGGGGGTCAGGCTTTCGGTTTTTTGTACCTGACCGAGAGATAAAAGCGGGTTGAGAGGCTAGAGGACACACGTGAGGGGACGTTGGGGGGAGGCGAGGAGGTGCCACCTTCATCGGTGGCCTCCCGTTTATCCCTCAGCCATCCGGAAGGTTCACTCTAACAGACCCTGAGCAAAAATAATGTCATATATTCGGTTTAATACGTCAACAGGTGGGATTCCATCCGTTTAGTAAACCATTCAGAAGATAAAGTATGATTTTATGCACCATACTGTGTAAATGATGTTGTAAAGGATTGCCACACTCCTGATAAGGGCCTAGGGGTGACAGATTTGAAACTGGCATTATGTAAAAATAGATTGGATTGAACAAAGAAAGTGAAACCTCATTGAAAACCTAAAATATCTACGATATATTATATTATATTATATTTTATTATAGTGTAGCATAGTCTGTTACGTTCTTTGCAATTTTTGCTTTTAAAGTATAGGCTATAATTGGATTACTTTGACGAAGGAAACTACAATTCTCTTCTAGTCCCATGAAGCCCCATTTACAGCGGGGGAGAGAGAAGAGAGAGACAGAAAGAGACCGAGAATGAGAGCGGGAGAGAGGGAGCTGGAAGCAGAGGTGGAGGGATGAACCCTCAGGTGCATTTCGCAGGGCGCACCGCTAGGACCTGAACTTTAAAACTAACAAAATAAGGACAGCCTGGGAGGCGGCTCTGGGGAAGACGAGAGGGAAGAAGACGCTCCAGTTCTCCAGTTTCTCTTTAGGAAGTAAAGTAAGTGTGATTTATTACAAGTGCTAACCTTTTTAGACAGCCGCAGAGATACTTTCTGAACAACACAGAAGGTCGTTTTTTTTTGCGTATTTCGGACCCGCCTGCTAATTTTTACCGGAATTACGGATACTGGACCTAATAAAACTGGGTCTCCTAAAATCCTAACTTGGCACCTGTCTGCACTCATTCAGTTTTATTGCCTATTTGCATGACTATTTATCGACCTCAGTGTATAACCCATGCATCAAATACAGTAGCTGAAGTTGGTAAATGGTAGATTTTTAATCTGTTTGATAATATTAATCTGCCTGGTGGGATAGCACAACAAATGATCAGTCTTTTAAATATTCAAACTGTTTCATAACCTCAACCACTTAAGAGATTTACTTATCAATACATACATCAACCTGTCATTCAGTAACAACAACTACAAGCACTAACAAGTAACTAACAAGTACTGCAACAGACCCACTGATTGCTTATCTAGTAACGATTTCCTTGGTCACTGCATTTGAAGGTGACAGCTTTCTTAATTAGTCTCAAGTGTGTTATCAGTTAACTCGTGTTACAAGGTCTCACATGTCGACCTTATAGTAGCAGGTGTGTGTTCTGCTGAGTTGTTTAGGGTTTAAAACATGCAACCCTGCGTGTGTTTGGACTTGGACAGGGGCCAGCTGATGAGGGTCAGTGGAATTGTGATTACCCCCAGGGGTGATACTCCACAGTAAACCATAGCAGATACTGCTGACTTCTCTGACAAGTGACAGAGTGCCACTTTTCATAAACGGACTGTCCAGGAAATGCACAATAATTTATCCCCCACTGCCCCAGTCAACAAATTTCACTGGCGCCCCTCTCCTCTGCCCCTGCAAAGGTGGATAGTTCGGGTCCAGAAAGTAAAAATCCAGACTAAGATTTTGTTTCAACCAACCAGTTGAGTATAAATAATCTCAGTCAAGGAGTGCTCAACTGGTTGGTTTAGCCAAAATCACTGAGTATATATGAGGAGGCTATAAGAGAGTAAGGTGGGTCTGAGGGTGTCACCCCACTGAGCTGAGTGAGAAGAAACAGCTAATGGACATCCTTTGATGAGTGGAACATCTAAAAGCGAAAATAGAATATGAATACTAAATAAAAGTTAGAAAACAAGCGTTTGATTTAGTTTGTCCAAGATGTTGAGTATTTCTGGGCTTTAAAGGGGCAACAGGCCTTAAAGGTGATGGACATCATGGCTGGCTTGTCTTGAGTGCATCTTTGGTCTGTCGATAAAAGTGTTTCAGTTTCCTCTTGCCCTCCCCCGGTAGGCGGTAAGCCAGCCATGGACTTTGGGGGCCTGGAGACCGTGGTGGCCAACTCGGCCTACGTGTCAGCCCGCGGGAGCGTAGACGGCAATGCCGCCACCACCATGCGCGACAAGAAGATGCGAGCCAGGCTCAAGCTACCCCACATCAAGCAGTGCCAGGACCTGAAGGCCACGCTGGACACGTCGTTCCGCAGCATGTGTGTCCAGCAGCCCATCGGCAAGCGTCTCTTCCAGCAGTACCTGGATGACAGTGAAGTCCACAAGGCCGCCGGTGACCTCTGGAAGGACATGGAGGACTACAACACTGCAAAGGAGAAGGACCGTGCACAGAAGGCCCAAAAAATCGTCAACATGTTCTATGACTCCGCCTCCAACACATTCTGCAGCTTCCTGGAGGAAAAAGCGATCACCCGGGTCAAGGAGGACTACAAAAACATCCGTGGCGACCTGTTCATGGAGAGCGAGGAGCAGCTGCAGGACCACCTGGAGGCCAAGGCCCTCCAGAGCTTCAAAGACAGCATGTTCTTCTTACGCTTTGTGCAGTTCAAGTGGCTGGAGAGCCAGAGCGTCACTGAGGAGTGGTTCATGGATTTTCGGGTGCTGGGAAAAGGGGGATTCGGGGAGGTACATGCCTGCCAGATGAGGGCTACAGGTAAGATGTACGCCAACAAAAAGCTCAACAAGAAGAGGCTGAAGAAGCGGAAGGGCTACGAGGTAAGGGAGCATCTCTCTGTAGCTGACCGTGGCTTTGGTCCTTTGGGCATGACGTTGACCGTTTACCATGATTGGGTCTTTCCACACCACTTCTTGTGGCACTCAATCAAAGGTTCCATGTTCCAGTTTGGTTCACAGTCCAAACTGATCGATATAAAGAGGGCTGTTATGTAAGACGTTTATAATTAAATGAGAGCCAAACTGCACTCAGCCCATGTAGCCCTCACTAGACCTTATCAGTAAATTGCTGCTGAAGCTTTAATCAAACCTAAATGCTCCTCACTCAGTGCCCTCATAGCCTCCTGGGAAAATGTAAAAACGACCTGAACACTTTGACAGGGCCAGCCTTTGGTCAACAGGCCGAGGTATGAATTTAGGCATGACTAAACGATCTGCGGGACACACAATGAAACAAATTAGAGGCGAAAGAATGAAGTGAGGTGGCTGGGGTGATCTCAGTACAGGGAATTAGTGAGCTGTAATCAGGCTGTTTTTTTTCTCAGCGCAAAGAGGCTTGTGGGTCTAAGATGCACCGCAAAGCTTTTCAGTCACAGTGAGAGCAATGGAGCTGAAGTCCAGACCAATCGTTCTCCTGCCTGTCAAAGACTTAGCAGGTAGCAGAGATTAGCCTCCTGCTCTCTGGCTGCCCAAGGGCAGCTGAGGGAGAAGATGCCGGGTCCCACCCATCGTCCAAAACCACTTATCTAGTACAGACTCATGCTAAGACAGGCGAGGCAGGATACCCGCGCCATCACAGGGCATCTAGCTCAAACACTGCAGGCAACTTAGAGGCTCTGATTCATCGAGACGTGTTTGATCTGCACATGGAGTCCGGGGCATGAAGCCACACACTGTGCCTCCGTGTGCATATTCACTTATTCATTCGTAACGATCTAGCTTAATTCTGTTAGTAGATTGTCAATCGTGCCAACTAGGCTAGCAGGCAGGATCAGGAGATCAGGAAGTGACCTGAGCAGCGAGAAAGAGCCTGGCCCCAGGAGGAGTCCTGCTTTGCGATGTTAAGTTAGGTAACCCCAATTGGTTCATTAACGCTTTCGGCTGTACAGAAATGGGTCGGTGTTAATCACAGTTGCGGTAGTCTGGGGCTTTGAGCTACCAAGTCTGTCAGGCAGGATGTGGGGCTCGCTGCTCATTGTCCACTTCGCAAGTCACTTTGTAAAAGTTGTTTTTATTCACGTGAAGGATTCTCACCTGCTGTGACTCAATGGGCGGCAATTCTGACTCACGCCTTCATGCGTGTGGGTTTGAATCCCACCTGTATATGCGCTTTGCAAGTTCTCTATATCTGCAAGTTTTCATAACTGCTCTCCTCCTGGAATCCACAGACATGCAGTTCAGCTGACTGGCATCTATAAATTGTCTGTGGTGTGTGTATGTGGCCTGTAATAGACTAACATCCCTTACAGGGTAAGCTCCAGCCCAGTGCTGCCTGGGATTCACTCCATATTCAGAAATGACTTATGTTTTATCTCACTGAACCTGAGGGTTCTGTTTACAGGCTATGTTACACTGACACAATACCTCCCATCTCAAGTGCACGAAGAGCTACATAAAAACAGAATTTCCTGCATCACCTAATGCAGAGTAGAGGAGTACTGTCTAACACTCATCCACCTATGTGCATCTCAAGTGGTTCAGGATTTCCTCAAGACATATTTATAGCCGAAGCTTGTTTCTGGAGAGAATCCAGACTGATTGGTCACTGGAGTGACATTACTAACAGACAATTGGTTGATCAGCACCCTTTTACCTCCCTCTTTTCCCACCCCTCCCCAATCCCTCATTGTTCTGATAGGGTGCCATAGTGGAGAAGCGAATTCTTGAGAAAGTGCACAGTCGCTTCATAGTGTCGCTGGCCTACGCCTTTCAGACCAAACAGGAGCTCTGCCTGGTGATGACCATCATGAACGGGGGAGACCTCAGGTACGCGCAAGCGCAGGTGCGCAATCACGGGGTGGGTGGGGGGGGGGGGTAGCCTTCACTCAGCTAGCAAGTAGTAATAAACAGGAGCAGCCCCAAAGTGGCCATCTTCTCATCTGCTTAGGTAGGTTAGCCACATGCTAGCTATAAACATGTTAGCCACATGTTAGCTCAACATTACAACTATTAATTCTTTCAATAATTAAGAATTACAAATGAACTATAACTTATACATCTTGCTCAAAGCCATGGCTCAAACACACAGTAGCATAAATTGAGATGGTCTGCCATAAAATGAGCTAGTTTTCAAGCAATACAACGAGTCACTAGAACACAAAATTAAATAGTTAACCCCTAATTTTGGTGGTCTGTAGTGACCATAAGATGATGTAGAAAGGCTTTTCAAAACATCAAAAATCATCAGTCTGAGGTAGCCTGCCTGACCAGATTGCCCAGCCACAGCTAATGGGCCCCAGGCTTTGAGCAGGGAAATATCGACCCCAGTGGCCACTATGCAGACTGTTCAGCAGGCAGATCTAACGAATGCAAAGTGGCCACCAGCTGTAATGCTGGCCTTAATCTGACTTGAGTAGAACTACCTGAAGGTTATCCTCAGATTGACATTACATCTACAAAGGAACAAAGACAAAGTAATCAGTAGAAATCAGTAGACCATTCAAACATCTTTAGAACCACTTAGTGACATATAAATTGTCTCATAGCAGCACTTTGCAAGCATCAAAAAGTAATGTTTATATTTATTTATTTTGTTGCTTATTTAACCCCGAGGCCAAAGTGTCCCCCAGAGACCTGGTTTCCTTATATATTCAGGTATCACATGTACAACGTGGATGAGAAGAACCCAGGCTTTAGTGAGACCAGGGCCTGCTTCTACACAGCGCAGATCATCTGCGGCCTGGAGCATCTGCACCAGCACCGGATCATCTACAGGGACCTGAAGCCGGAGAACGTACTGCTGGACGACGCAGGTAGCACCCAGTCTGTGGCTGATGTCTGTACTGACTGCGTCAGCTTCAGTGGTGTAACGTCTCTGTTCCACTTTCAGGTCACGTGCGCCTCTCAGACCTGGGCCTGGCTGTCGAGCTGCCACCAGACAAAGATAAGACAAAGGGCTATGCGGGCACCCCAGGTCAGTGGAAAAAACGATCACATCTGCATTTAATCTTTCAGCATGAAGTACCATCAGACATACAGCCTGACCCCCAGGCATCATAACAATAGCAACATTAGCATTAGCTGAAGTTAGCAATAGTCTCATGGGGAGCCATTAGGATGTTAACAATAGCAGCACTAGCAGTAACATTAGCCTATAGGATGTCATTTGTATTTCAATATTGCAACAGTAGCTTCAGTAAGCATTAGCCTAAGGTGTAGTCTTTCAGGTGCAGACTACAGTAGCCTGTCAACACTGGGTGGGTCTGTCCCCAGGCTTCATGGCCCCTGAGCTGCTGCAAAACAAGGAGTATGATTACACTGTGGACTATTTCACCCTGGGGGTGACGCTGTTCGAGATGATTGCAGCCAAGGGGCCCTTCCGGAGTCGGGGTGATAAGGTAAACTCACTGCGTCCAGCAAAGTGACCTCTACACCTTTCATATGCACATACCTGGGCATTGAATAGGTGCAGCTAAAGCAATCAATCTAAAATTAGCACTTCTTCCCAAACTGACAAAATTATGTTTATACGGCTGGGCATTGAGTAGTTTAGATTGACCACTTGAACAGTAGAGCTTCTCCTCAGATTTTAACCAGTGAATTTAGGCTTTATGACTCCATGTCCTACATAAAATATCGAGGCAACCCTTCCAGGCAGATTACAAAGTAAAACCGTGATCTTTTTACATTACTGTGCCCAAAAAGAAGTTTCAGCTAACAAAAAAAAACACACTTGCCAGCTCCAACATTGGGGTAACACTCTGCCTGGTGTTTGACGGCCCTGACATGGGTGGTCATCCAACACCACCCAGGTGGACAACAACGAAGTGACCCGGCGCATCCTGTCGGACCCGGTCTCGTACCCAGACACCTTCAGCAGTGCGTGCAAGGACCTCTGTGAGGGCCTGCTGGAGAAGGACCCAGAGAAACGGCTTGGCTTCAAGAACGGCAGCTGCAAGGTGCTGAAGGAGCAGCCCTTCTTCATGGAGATCGGCTGGGGCCGGCTGGAAGCAGGTGTAGCGGGTCTTCATGCTAAAACATGCCGACACGCGGACGGATTCACTCATGAGGGAAGTGCTGTCATTTAATCGTTTTTAATGTGCTTCTCCAGGTTTGCTGATGCCACCTTTCATCCCTGACCCCAAGATGGTGTATGCCAAGGACATTGAAGATGTGGGAGCCTTCAGCACCATCAAGGGCGTAGTGCTGGACCAGAAGGACACTGACTTCTATAGCGAGTTTGCCTCAGGGAACATTCCCATCCCCTGGCAGGAGGAGATGATCGAGACGGGCGTGTTCGGGGAGCTAAATGTCTGGGCAGAGAAGGGCAAGCTACCCTGTGACCTGGACCCCGATTTTGTGGAGGCCAAGGGCGGAGCTTGTGTGATGCTCTGAAAGGATCGGGGACCGAGAAAGAAAGGAGAGCAAAGATGAATATATGTGGAATGTATGATGTAACTTGGCTTTTCTCCTCCCTCACCCATGCAATTAACTCTCTTTAAAAAATTTAACCATGTAACCGTAGCCATGTAACTCTCTTTAAAAACTGGATTTAAACCGGCTAGACCAGCTAAAGCTGGTTAACCAATTTATGATAGTGGACCAGCTTAAGGTATATTTTCGCATGATGGTTTGATGGTTAAGCTGGTCATACCATCTTATGATGGTCATTCTATCTGGTTTAGCTGGCAACACCAGCATGACCAATTGGTGACCCACCCATCAGAGAGCAGCAAAAGCTGGGACATGACCATTTTAGACCATCTAAAACTGCCTACCAGCATAAGCTGGTTTCTAGCTAATGTTTTCAGCAGAGAAGATAAAAACAACAGAAAATGACACCTGCTAACACTTAAGTGGGTTGAGGTTGGACCTTTCAATGCAGAATAGAGACCTGTGAAGTTTCCATTTGGAAAAGCATCAACTTAGCAAAAATATTTGTAGAGGACACTTTCAGTCTTGGAGAAAAATGTAAACTTTTAGTTTGGTACAGGAAAGGATAAATCTTCATGAACCATTTGCTGTGTTTTCATTTCCCACTAGATGGTGCTCTTTGTTCATAGAAGGGCTAAAAGCATGCTCCAAAGCAAACCTAGAGGACCATCTAGTGGAGTCAGAAAATACAGCAAATGGTTCACAAAGCTTCATTTGCCCATTGCTACCACCGACAGTAGCAGTGGAGTGAGAGCTTGGGTGAAGGGTAACGGGAGATGCTGATCACGTTGTTTTGGTACCTTTCCAGGTAGAAGCAGCTATGACCAGTAGAATGTTTAAGTGTGATTTGTGAAGAACTTATACTTTAAATATAAAAAAAACATACTCATTAGTGCACCTAAACAATAAGTCTGATGATTACACAAGTTATCACGGAGAAGAAATTGATGTAAATATTTTAGGTTTTTAAATTTTATTAATTTTATTTTTCCCATGATGCTGCCAGGATACGTGGTTAAAAGATGGTGTTTTTATTTTGTGGATCTGTCGATCATTGATGTTTGTGATGTTTATTGAAATCCTTGACAAAGAAGATGCAAACAATTAAGGACAAAAACTTAAT
>JAODKN010000098.1:43152-67913 GCA_026774425.1 Petrocephalus zakoni | reverse complement strand
CCGCACTGCACCACGATCTCTCCGATCCTCCAGCACTGCTCGACTGGTCCCACCACCCCTCAAGGCACAAGGAAGACTCACATCTCGGCTCTTCTCTGTTCTGGCGCCTAGTTGGTGGAATGATGTCCCAACAGCTGATTCATTGAATGTCTTCAAACGACTACTTAAAACATACCTTTTTCAGAAATATTTGAACTAGCACTTCTGACCCTACCCTGACCTCTTTTCCCTAAAAAAAAGGAACTTTTCGAACTGAGTATTAGACCGTTGGTATTCATAGCCTGGGTTTTATTGAGCTAGTATCGGGAAAAGTTCACTATAGAGGCTAAAAGCACTTATGTAAGTCGCTCTGGCTAAGGGCGTCTGCTAAATGCTGTAAATGTAAATGTAAAATGTAAATAAGTATGGTCACCCCTGCTTGGCCCCTCTCCCCGCAAGAAACTCCAGAGTGGAAGAGGGTCCAACCAAGGAGGGTCCAAGCCATGCGTCGAGGTGAGTCCGACTATATCTAGTCGGAACCTCACAACCTCGCACCCCAGTTCAGGCTCCTTCCCCACCAGAGAGGCAACATTCCATGTCCCTAGAGCTAGCTTCTGCAGCCGAGGATCGGACCGCCAAGGTCGCCGCCTTCGGCCACTGCTCAGTTCACATGGCACCCGACTCCCTTGGCCCCTCCTACAGGTGGTGAGCCCATTGGAGGGGGGACCCACGTTCCTTCTTCGGGCTGTGCCCGGCCAGGCCCCATGGGTGCAGGCCTGGCCACCATGCGCTCGCCATCGAGCCCCACATTGGCAAAGCAATCGAGAGATACTGTAATATACTTCAAAAAGAGGCTTTTGTGTGTGGACTAAATGCCATTAAAGCTTAAGAAACCCAAAGGATAAACAGCAAATAGAAGATTTGGAATTGATTCTTCTGTATATATGACCTCCTTCCTGAGTGCTGCAGCTCCGGAGTGGCGGTGAAAGACGTTCGAGGAATGCAGGCATTATACATTAAGCAAATTGTTATCAACACAATCTGAATATAAATATTTTGATCAGAAATCTATAATCTGTGTGAGCCTATTTGGGAAAGTAGTTATAAGGCCTCCTCATATAAGATTCTACTTTCCATTTGTGCATTTAGCGTATATTAGCAGCCTGCAGGGCTTAGCGTACTGCATGCTAATCGCTCAGGCTGCCCGTTATGATGTAACAGTCGCTGTGAATGGGCCCCTTTTCTGGGCATGGGCCTCTGTCAACCGCCCAATGGGAAACTGGGTCACCAGGAGGCTTCGCTGCCGGACGCCTCTGCTTGTCTCCTTCTCCCTTCTGCTCTAAGACTGACAGATTGATCAATGGATGGATGGATAGATGGATTCGGCTCACTGGGTCGGGATGCTGTGCTGGTACTCGGAAAGGCCACCAGTTCACGTCCCATTGCTGTCAGAGTGATGTCACCGTTGGACCATTAACCCTCGGTTGCTCCAAGGACTGGCTGCCCCTGTTTTGTCAGAAAAAAAATTATGGCACTCTGGATAAAAGCATCTATTAAATAAATAAAAAAATGTAGATAGTTACTTACTAATCTTGAGGGAATTTGCAGGATTACAGTAGCACAACACACACATTTAGACAGTAAAAAAGACAGGAGTCCTGTCTTGACTTGATTTTCAACGACAGCACTGACCAACCTGATTTTACATGCTATCGATCAGCCACTCATTCCGGCTAGGTGCCTTGATCAAGAGTCGTACTGCAGGACTCCCCCCGCAACTCAAACCCGCGCCCATTTCACTAACCAGCAGAGAGACGCTGAGTAAACGGACTCTTCCAGGGCTCACACACCTCCTCTGGCCAGGGGGACGGTAACATGGAATGGAAGGCAAGTCTCTCAAAGGTGCAGAGAATACGCCGCTTTGAAGCGGAATCGCCTGGGTAACAAAAACACCGAAAAAAACAAGCTTTCCGAAAAGAAAAAAGGGCGTCCTCTCAGAAGCGGCTGTGATTGGGTCACAGGGGTTCTGCCAAGTGCGAGGCTGAGTGCCCCACAACCCAATGGGCCAAACGCATTTACAGTCCGATGGCACGCTAAAGTCACAAACACTTCTCTCTAAGCACACTGGGGGGCCAACGGGGGGAGGGGGGGGTTAGGGGGGGCGACACTCGAAAGTCTCTCAATTTTTTTTTTTTTCCAAGTTTGTGTTTTGTAAATTTCATTGTCCAGTCTGTATCTGCAATGCGTGCTGTAAACAAAGCCATAAACAGAGGTGGGGAAGGTTCAGGTTCAGACCAAGGTTTTGTTTCAACTAACCAGCGGCGCACTCTGTAACTGTGACTCTTTATACTCAACTGGCTGGTTGAAACAAAACCTTGGTCTGGATTTGTACTTTCTGGACCTGAACTTTCCACCTTTGGCTATAAGCCATACCACCGAGAAACCTAATAGGACTTAACTAACTGAACCTTCGAAAACTTGTCTGACTCTAGTCCTGGATCGTGCCTTAATAAGCTAATATGCCGCTAACATCCCACGCATTGCTGCCTTAATTAGGCATTTTATGTGGGCTGTGCTATACTTTCATGCCACATCGGGCCTTTTTTACTACGTGACAGACATTTTTTTACTGTGGCCCAAACATCTGGAGAGCAATTCAGTAAGTGAATAATGGTGAAATTCAGCATAAATACTGGGGCCAGTTCAGAAGATGCTGTAGCACTGAAGCCCATCTCTGACTCATCATACGCCCGCAATACCACCAGCTGCCCACCTATGCCAACACCCTGCATTCTCCCATGCATTTGGTGTGTTTCTGGGCTCTGATTGGTCCATTTTGGCATTCCAGAGGACCTCCAAGGAATCTTACTGGAGGGGCTAGGCAGCTGTAAGCAGGGTTCCTAGGTAACACCACAGGAGATGCATATATATCGTAAACACATTGTGTAATATGTCGAATATTCTAGAAAATGTTACATAAAGCACATTATATGGCGGAGTGGAAATCTCGGCATGAGAGATCACAGGGTCCGAAACTGCAGTGTCAGCGTACAGTGTACAGTAAGGTGAATGTGAGGACAAAGCAGGGGTCAGAGAGGACTCCTATCAACCTACGAAGCAAAACTGCTGCTGAAAATGCCTTTCAAGGGAAAGATCAATGTCCACCTGCCCACAGTCTTTGAAGTACACTAATAATGGCACTGTCCTTGTATTAACTCTTATAAAAAAATACCTGACCTTAGCAAACCTCTGTAAGAGCTCCTGTGGAACAGTGGCGAGCTGGAACATCCGCAGCATGATTCTCTCATATCTCATTGCAGGAGGCACCAGCCCTGCTCTGTGGTACAGAAATACTCACTTTCTTCACATATATTAAATGATACACATTCATTAAAAAATCATGCATTGCTCCTTCACTAAGTAGCGTTACATTGCCTGTTTACTTCAGTGGACACCAACATCTCATAATAAAATGCCTACAAACTACCCAAGTAAATGCCCAATAAAGTGTCTCAGGTACAAAACAGGGAGAAATTACTCTATATTTACTTTGAGGTAGAGGTTTTAAATGTTCCTTTTCCAGGTGCACTGGGCTTCCCCGGATTAACTCCAGCTGTGAAGCCACCCTGTTCAGGACATGCGTTAGGGAAGATGCCTAACACATGGATAGATGGAATAATCTTTCTATCAATAGAAATAATCATTCAAAAGTCTGAATTCAGCTTTAGTTTCAGGTAGAACTGATTAATGAAGATTACTCCTTGTTTGTATTGTATAAGTACTGCCGTTTGACACCTCAATGGATGCGGTACAATCATTACACACTTTCCTTCCTTTAAAAGACCCCTTTCTTAAGAAATATTCCGAAAAGTTTAAACTCAGCTCATATGTAAAACTCTGTCCTCTCTAAATATGGTATGTATTGATACGTGTATACTCTGTGTGGTTATACATTTTCCTGCACAATATTATTATGAAAACTCGTTAAGTGTGCTTTCGGATGTGTTTTTGTATACTTTCTACAATAACAATTCATTTTATTGTCAATTATTGTTCAACAAGAAAGTAAACAGTCTTATCAGAACGCAGTGCATGACTAACATACACAAAGATCACCTTCAACCACATTTATGAAGGCGAAAATATACGGTCATAAACTCAAACAGGGGAAATTTCACAAGAGAGTTACAATGTAGTGTAGTATGGCTTCCGACAGAAGTTTGCGTACTGGTGCGGGACTTCGCGGTACCTACGGGATCCGACCGGTCACGTGTTCGGTGGCGTGTTCGGCGGATGCAACGTGCCTACCTGCTTGTTTCTTATGGACAGACGCCTGATAAACCTCATACTGATTATCAACTTGACGCCAGTTGATAATGCAAATGATCCATAAATAAAAGCTTAAAAGCACAAACCGCTTAGAAGTATTTTGATACCATAATAATTATATTTATTTCTGCCGTATTTTTCATACATGCAATGCAACTCAAAGTGCTTTTCATATGATTACATGATTACATGATTACAATAAAAACAATGATGCCTATGTGCGATGTTTCGAAAGAAAATACATATATTTCAACTAATGTAAAATAAGGTGTCTAATTGAATAATCTATATGTAATTCTGCATTCAATAAATTGTTTCATTTATCTGAAAACGTTTTTAATGACGCTTGATTGATTTGTAGCAGCCTATTAATTTGAGATGCAATCGTTTAAATATATAGAATCCAGGTTTGTATTTATAATTTTCTATAATTTTGTATATATGTTTTTCGACATGGCAGATTGTAAAACCCAAACAATCGAAAAGGATACTATGCTACGTTAAGACGTTACTGTACTCAAATCGTACTGATTTATTCGTTAACCACTTAAAATAAAAATTATACCAAGAAATACATAGAGATTCGGGAGTATCACATTTATTAATTTCGATGCTGAGTTTCATTTTACAAAAGCTAGGCTATACATTCGGTTTTATATTTCTCAAATTTTTGAATTACTGTTATACAAAATGATAATGATATTCATTATAGTCATTTTATACACGCAGTATTAGTTTTGGTCATTTTTTTAAAGCTTTGTTTAACTAGTTACAATTTAAGACCTTTATTGAAAAAAATGCCACGATTTCTGTTTTTACAGAAATGCACAAGGCATTCAACGAAAATATACATCTGAAGTATACAGAACAGCATCATAGATTTGACATAAGGGCAGTTCATGTTATCCAGTGGTGAAAGTCATTTTGCGAAGGAAAAGGAACTAGGCTATGGCAAGTCAAGGTAAATCTTACCAAACCGGGCATGAACGTTTCTCAGATTCGCGTAAAGATGTACAGCAGCTTACACACATACCTATGATGAAGTTTAATTACCAAAATAAAGACATCAACAATACAATAAGACATCATCGACAATAACTCATAATAAAATAAGACAATTACAACATAGATACATATACATATAGACTATTGTATAAATGCTATATAAATATGGTCTCAATCTCCCTCGAATGAACGGGATTCTGACGTTTTTGCTTAACAATGAAAGATATCGTGCACACAAAATTTTACATTAGTGTATAATTTTATGTCTTACAATAAATTCTAGCTTATTATCTATACTCACCCTCTTGTTATTTCCGAGCCGCGGTAAACCGCGGTAACCGAATCAGCGCATATGGTGGCTCCACTGTGGTTCAGATGAACTGGTGCTCATACACTGCACTTGCGGTGTGACGCTGTGAGTGAATTTGTGTTTTTACTTGGGGCAGGTGTGCGTTATTTTCAGAGATGGGGTATGAGGAGCGACAGATAAATGGCAGTATCCATCCATCCTTTTACCATACCTGCTTGTTCTATGCTGGGTTGCGGGGACCTCGAACTTAACTCGCGAGCTACAGGCACAAAGCAGGAAATAACCCAGGATGAGGTAGGCCTATTTAAGGAGGAAAAATGAAGGCATCCACTTCACAAAATAATAAAAACTCATATTTTCCCAAACTGCAGGAAAATTATGGGTATTACTTGTGTATATTCATGCAGTTCTGAGAACTATACAAAAATCATATTTGTATCATATACCTGCGTTTGGGGAAACGTTTATGATTGACAGCACTCGTAGTCAATCGAATTTGGGGGTCATCCCGAAGGGCCAATCCCAACTGGTCCTCTGCTACTGCCTACTCTATTGTAGGCTCTGTTCTTGGCTCCATAATACTGCAGTTCTAAAGGGACGCGCAGTTATCGAAGATGGATTAATATTGGATGAGTGAATGAGTCACTGAGAATATGTTGATTTTTTATAGAATTTATTGAAGAGCTTAACAAAGCGGGGGTCTGTAACGAATTGTTTAACGTATCCTACCTGCTATCCGACGCTGCGGACATCTCCAAAGAAAGCCACGGAAAGCCTCACAGAAACATAATGGGCGCTGTCTGGTCGTGCTGTTAACTGTGACCGTGTGTAGACTGTTTCTTTAAAACCACCAATATAACAGCATTACTGAGAATAGGTTACATTGGCGTTTTTTTGCTCCACTTAGAGAACAATAAGGAAGTGGTTTCAGACCCGCAAGTCTCTAAAACATTAACCCACTCCAAGGGTCTGAAAGCTTTTATGCCCGTCTAGTACCCAAGTATATAGGGAGCTATCTTACAGACCGTTTGGCGACACGGTGGGGCTAAACAGTCAAGACAACGCCAACGGATTTTCGATGTGTAATTTCACTGGAATATTAATTAAAGGGGGCAGTTTACCCCTGATAATCCAAAAGAAATTCCTGCAGAAATTTCTTCCGGAGTTGTGTACGTAGTTGTCATTGTGGCTCCTGCATTATAAACACTACCAAATAGAGTGTGTCTGAATTGGTTAGAGTGGTGAAGTTCTCAACGTTGTCATTTATAAAAACTCATTTCATTTCATTAGATTTTATCAAGAATGCCAAAGCCGTTCCAGATACTTGAAACTTTGTTTATGATAAGTATTGCTCTAAAACAGGGGCTTTCTGAGGAACGGGGTGGTGGTCTGTAAAGATGTTTCCTTTAGCGCAATATGGGTATTAACAACTTGTTTACTCAGCCCTGTTCGGGGCGAAAAATATGTAAGGGGAAAGGTTGAAACGCCCACACTAAATTAATAAAAACATGGATAGGTTCAGGCGACCCTGTGCAGGATATGGGTCCGCAGGGGGAAAGGGATCAACGGTGTAAATGAATATATAGATTCACACGGCTGCCGTCTTTTTACTGCCAATAAAAGTAAATCGCCTTTGTTGTAAACCGTAGATATTAAAACAGGTTCTGCTAATGCCTATATAAGAAAAATTGGTCAATGATGGACAGATTAAATCTTTTAATTATCAGATGCGTTGGGAACGGTGAGACGTTTCATGCGATTTGCCAGTGGGCTGTGGTTTATCGCTACTGCACAGGTGCGCTTACGACGGTCAGGGTCCAATCTTAAACCCTGGGAGGAGTTCAGAGCCCAATGCAGATGAAAGGAGCGGGATCCGGGATTATTTGGAAGCCCGACGAAGGCTGGAGGGAATCCCCTGGAAACACCCGGACTCGCACCCGACCCGCGGGACGACACAACCGCAAGGTCTGGCCACTAGAGGAGCTATAGCACATGTCACGGCGAAATCCAACCCACAACTCGTGTCCTTTGAGATATAAATATGTAATTTCTATATGCACTGTAGTAATTACACTCGGATGAGAGGAACAATCACAGATGTCGGAAGAATTGAGATAATCAGACTTAAAGGTACATATTCATCCTTATATCATTTAAAAACGGGGAGAAACGGTACATCATACACTCGACTGTTTACAGAACATTCAAAGTATGGGGAAAAGCGCAGTAATCGCACATTATTGATGGTTAGTCCTATTCTGGATACTGCAATCGCGTCTGTATTTTACATTGCGTCACCTGGGCGCTTCGAGTGCTCCTTTCAAGTATTCTGAAAATGAGTGCTGTCGCAGAAGTGGTAGCTTTATGTCTTGGTTTCCTGAGTGTGATCATGGTCGGAGTTTCTTTGCAAAATCCGTACTGGAGAGTATCGAGCGATGACGGAAACGTGATCAGGACCTCCACCATCTACGAGAACCTCTGGATGTCCTGCGCGAGCGACTCCAGCGGAACGTTCGACTGCCGCGACTTCCCCTCTCTCTTCGCGTTGCCCGGTAAGGTGCTGAATGCCAGTGTCACACAAGTGCAATATCCATCTTCCAAACTCATATTCTGGCCATGCTCGCTTGGGAATGTGGACGCTTTCCCAGGCAGTTTAGGGCACAAGGCGGAGGTCCACGCCGGACTGGATATCAATCACTCACGGGGATGGATTACATAATTCAGCCAAACTGATTTCCAGACATCCACCTTATCCCGCAAGATACAGGTGCAAAGCAGGGAATAACCCTAATTATCGTTATCTGGGTCGTGGGGGGCCAGGAGACTTCCCCAGGCAGCCTAGGGCACAAGGGTACGCGCTATAATAATAATTCTATGCGGGTAACGACATCAAACAGTACGCAGACTGGTTTATTTTTTAGTACCTTACCTTATATACCTCAAAGTGCTTTACAGAAATAAAAAGAAATGCAAAACAATATAAATTAGAGTATGAAGATGATAAAACTAATACAATAAAAAGAAAACTAATCAAATAAATAAAAAGTGAGGCATCGGAGATCATAAAAATGCATATTCTCATTAAAATTGATGAAAAGTTATAGAAAATACAATAGTTTTCCGCTTAGTCTTATCGCTGGTATTGTTATGAGGGTCAGTGGAAGCCGCTTCCTGCAGTGAGTATTATGCGGGTCTGGGCACGACTAGCCGACGAGTCCCGATTGAATGGACCCAACAGGCTTGTATTCTTCAGGCATGTCACACATATGCCTTGGTTGTAAGTGATTTTAAGGTTAGTTATTGGATTAACAGGAAGGCAGTCAAGGATCTGAGAATTGGAATTGTGTGCTTTTTTTGGGGGGGGGGGCAGTCAGGAAACCATTATAAGAGTTCAACATACAAGAAAATGGCAGGGATGAGTTTGTTTAGGTTAAGTTTAAATTATAGTATGAACAAATTCTTAATTACATTACATTCTAAAAATATTTTCCCCAACATGTAGGCTTATAAGTTGTTCAAAATAATTAGTGATTAATTAGCAATTTATAACACAAATAATGTTTTCAGGCAATAAAGAATTCTAGTGACAGTCTTGGCGACTGAAACAGCTAATTAGTGCACTTTGGCATCCCCCCTCCCCGGAAAAATAAAATTGTACATATAGCAGGTTTTTGCAAAACGTAAATAGAGTGAAGGTCATCGTCAAAGCTGTAGCTTTGTTTCTCCTTGGCTTCTTGGGGTGGATGTGGGGGCTTGCCTTACCAAACCGGGACTGGAAGGTATCCACCGTGGATGGAAATGTGATTACTACCGCAACTATCTATGAGAATATGTGCATGGTCCGTGTGACCGATTCCGCGGGTATCAGCTATGTTACGCGGAGACTCAGTAGGCCTACGTCCTCAATATGCACATGTCTGGCCGATAAGGAGGGTGGATTTTGGCATCAGTAATAGGCAGACCTATCAATAGGCCTACTTACTGTAATATCAGTTTAACGAAATAAGTTAACCAATGATTTAGGTGAAATGACTAAGAAAAAGAAAACATAGACAAAGCACAAGAATGTGATGAAGAAATGGATCTGAATGAGAAACGTAGGCTCGCGCTTTGTTTTTCCCCACCTTGTGTGCTTTGTGAAAATTCAACACGCCACCTGGAAATTTAAAAAGTTGAAATCCTTTGAAACGGGCCTACCGCCAGACACGTTACTCATAACTGCTTCGCCGTTTTTTAACAGGGTACCTCCAGGTGTCCCGAGCGCTGATGATTGCTGCTCTGGCGTGCGGCACGCTCGCCGTCTTCGCCACCCTGGTCGGTATGAAGTGCTCTAAAGTCATGGGAGAGAACTACGTCCTGAAGGGAAGGGTCGCTGGCAGCGGGGGTGCCTTTTTCCTGCTCCAGGGTGAGAAGGGACACTTACGCTAGGTTACAGCCAGGCAGCAACTCAGGAAATCGCTCAGGGTGCTCCTTGTGGTTCCCCTTCTAGGTCTCTGCACTATGGTACCCGTATCTTGGTACGCGTCTAACATCACCCAAGAGTTCTTCGATCCATTGTATCCAGGGACAAAGTAAGCAGGCGTTCGTTACAGCTCAGTCCCCTTTTATGTTACTTTATTGCCACCCGTCTAATACCGTCTTCTGCTATTCAATAACATGGCCTCTCGGGGGGGGGGGCACCTGTGTCACCCTGTTTATATCCGTTGGCGGTACACAGAAATGAACGAAGTGGAAATGTGCTGCCTCGCAGGTACGAACTCGGGGAGGCGCTGTACATCGGCTGGGTCTCGGCTACGCTCGCCATCTGCGTCGGAGTATGTCTGCTGTGCTCCTGCAGGGCGGCCAATCCAGAGAAACTGTGAGTCCGGCAAATGCCCCTCTGAGTGCTGTACGCCAACCCAAACGTTTAAAACAATAAACCTGTGTTTCCATCTCTCTCTACCCAGGCCTTATCACTACGAGTCTGCAAAAGGTACAGTATACTCAGCAAGGCGTGGATTCGAGGACACAGGGGTACCGAACACACCCAGTCACTATGGCAGGAACGCCTACGTCTGAGCCAGAACTGTCCAGCTCGAACGTTCTTTCCCTTTGGTCTGGAGAGTCTACAATAAAATATCTAGCATCTCTGAATAATAGCTACTTTTAATAGTAACTTTCAAGGAGACCACTTGCCACTGAGAATATTTTCACAATGCTGTAATAATGTACCAGCGTGTAGGTTAACACAATGAGGTAGCTGGGAAATAATCATATTGAATTGTTTAAACTGACGCTATTATATAGCCTACAAATGTCCTTGGAAATGCAGTCAAGTCCTGCGCATATAACAGTGTGTTAGAACGAAGTTCATATTTAACTTAAAATGAAGAAAATGAGTTAAACCAACTAAGATCTGGCATCGTGAGAACGGAAAGTCTTAGTCATCATTGTGGTGGAAGTTATTTAATAATTTGTGTTTTTTTAATGGGTAACGCTGTGAATGCTTGTGTTAGCCAAGAATTTCATTGCTCTGCCGAAACAATTCTTCCAAAATATCACTAGAACAATGAAAAAGCTTCTGATTAACAACTGTTTGAAACAATCAATGAATTTTAATGTAATCAAACATTATTGTACTCACCTGTTGTACCGAAGAAATATTGTTTGTCTCAGGCCTTAATGTTGAAACCTACTGCTTGTAGCAATTTAATGTTATTTAATTGAAAGAACGTTATAGTGAGGAAATCAGTCTGTAAATCAAAACTCAAGATGCGTTTAACCGAAGAAAAAAAAAACGTAAAGCAAATTGCCGTAAAACGAGGGATAGCTGTGTTTTGCATTGACTAGAATACGGGAGAAATAATGCACGTATACTTCGTAACATTTAAATGTTTTTTAAGAGCAAACTATGTGTCATAAATAAAAACTAGTACATGAACTGCAAGAGATTTAGGTCTTTTTGTAACGTTTTAGTGGAGCCTCGCTGAGTTATCAAATTTAGTTTCTTTCCTGAAAGGAAGTCAATTGTACGTCTAGCAATTATAAAATTATGTAGGCCTATAATCCACTGTTGTGATTTGTGATGAATAGAGTATTGAGGAATGGATGCATAGGCCAGTATTGCCTGTACTTCAACATGAAAATGTTGCTATGCCTCAGAACTTTATTTAGCTGTCTGCTATAGTGAAATGTTACATTATGAAGTAGGGAAAGGACAAAGGGACACGATGTTGCAGAATGGGGTTTCCCCACCGAGGCTTCAGGGACCCCCAGACAGTCTACATTTTTGCTCCCTCCGAGCACCCAGACAATCAAGAACACCAAATAGGTTACCTGGTACAGGTGTGTTACAGGAGCGGGAAGGAAGCAAAAATGAGGGCAGTCCGAGGGTCCCAAAAGTTTGTGTTGGGAGGTGCTGATGCAGAAGACAGAAAGGAGACCCAAAGCAGAAAAAAACGTTTAACCCAATAGGCCCTCAGACTGACAGACAAAACATGAAGAATACCCAAAGTGGCCACTTGGAGGTGCTGTAACAGTTGGTATTATGTGAATTTTAAATGGTTCAATTGTTAGAGATGTAATACTGAGCCCAGCACGGATGTAATTGCTAAATAATAAAAGTAATTACGGAGATTTGCCACCAAACACAGGATGGCATTAGGAAAGTCACCAAATTACAATGAAATATGAAACTGGAACCAGACATTTAGCAAAAATATGCAAATTATAAATCGCTGAAATCGATCAGCAGTCACAATATTAAACAATGCAACCTTCAGTTCTTTCACAGTTCAGTGTTTTAACGAAAAACACTTAGCTGCTTTCCAGCCACTATGCTGGATGTGTGTTGTGTAATCTGCATGCCGTCCACTGTGCCCATGACTCACTGGTTTGTTATTCTGAGGCCAGAAATAATATTACTGGGTGACCTAAATAGGTCAAGTGATTAAAGAATGTGGCATAACCCCAAGTCACAGACCTGTAGCTGGCAAAGACACAGCTCCATGCGACATCGAATGAAAAACCTGCGTGTGTGTTTGCGTGCCCAACCTGGACCTGTGGCATCATAAAGGGGCACAGGCGGGGTCAGACGGCCAAATGCGGAACTGGGACGAAATGGAGAATAACTGAATTAGGGAAATGCCTGGAGTGAAAACAGCCATCCCCAAGGAAAGCTTGCCCTGGAACAGCTGAGCCAGAAACACAGCCCAAACTAAAGAGTGAAAAGCTTGAGAAGAGGACGGGGGGGGGGGGGCGTGGGAGCAGGCACCCAAGCATGGAGAGAAAAGGTCGAGGAGGCGGTGTGGCTGAAAGCCAGCGCGGACGGGACAGAAGTGAGACAGACTTTCGAGAGAGGTCATGGGAATGTGGAAGTGAGAAAGAGGAGGAGGAGGAGGAGAGAGCGTGCGCTCTGTGAAAGACAAAGGAGGGCTCTGGGGGATAGCAAACAGAGGAATCCCAGTGCCCAGTCCTCGCAGATGGAGGCCTCCCTCCATTGGCCCCGCACTTTCTATCAGGAATGGATCAGCTGAGCCCCGAGGAAGCTACCTTTCAGGTGCAAACCTGACCCTCTTCATGTGCTGATCTTATGCTCCAACCAGGCCTGAAGTACAGATTAAGAGTGAAAAGTTCTTGCTTTTCAATAGACCAAGGCGCAGCCTTCAGCACTGAAGGCTGTATTAGACAATAACATGCAGCAGGAAGGTTGGGAATTCATTGCCCATCAGATTCTCTGTCGTTTATGTTAACTGGTCAAAGGAAAAAAGTCCAAATCACACTTTAAGAATATTTATTTCATTGTGCACATATTTTGATGCCTCACTTGTCCTTGTTTTGGTAGAAATATTAGTTTTTGGGTGCCTCTTGTGCTAGTTTGTCCAGCGCCTCTCCAGCAAATCGAAGTACATGCCAGCCCTCGCTGGCGGTCAGGTTCTGGGCACCCTTAGCTTTATAGAAGTCCAGAGATGGAGTGTTCCAGTCAAGCACAGAAAACTGCAGACGCGAACACTGCTGCTCCTTACACACCTGTACATGAAAAAACTACATTACCCCTCATACACTGTTTTCCCATCACCTACCTACAATGAAATACACTACATTACCCATCATGCATCACTACTACTTATGCATCTGCACATGGGCAAGAAAAAATGAACTCACCTGAGCCACCTTACTCATTAATGCCGTGCCAACACCCTTCCCTGCAGAGCAAAAGCAAAGTCAGGACCCCCCCCCCAAAACCCTGTCCTTATTAGGCAGAGAAAACTCTTGACAGTCCCTAGATGTAAATGCTTTGCCGTTGTTCACCACACTGCACATAAAAGGACAAGTGGTAACCTGGAAACTTACCTCTGAACTCCGGCATGACATACAAGTCCTCCATGTACAAGGCACGGCCTACCCATGTACTGTATGTGTAGTAGAACAGGGCATAGCCGATCACCCTATATCCTGCAAAGACAAATACCGTCAATGGGTCTCATCCATGAAACATGAGCAGAACAAATTTGTTCGCAATGCATTTGTAAAGGGAAGATCCAGTATTTATCAATGTTAATAAGGACTGTCTGTTCATAAAAACAAATGGATCTTACACATCCTGAGCACCAAGAATAGTGTGTGTGTATATATGAAGGCCATTTACACAAAACTACCGATGGTTGGAAAAAAAGATGGATTTTTGAAAGATCCTGTAAAAACCTTTGCAAGATCTCACAGAAGTCCACTCTGTTTTTTATCAACAACCAATTTTTTCTCCTCCTTAACCCTTCCGGGGTTCCGTGGTTAAAAGTACCTTGATCTCTGCTTTATTAAAGGTATTTGGTATGATTGGTACGTATGAACCAACACAGGTTATTAAGGAAAAAATCAAGGTTTTACTCACAGCTTGTGAATGTGGCATAAGATTTTAGTAAGATCGCTTTTGACCACAAATGTGTTCGTTAATTTATGAACTTTTCATAAATGAGACCCAATGTCTTTTATGAGGAGCTATGATTGGTTAGGAAAAAACAGAGCCAGAACATCAGATAGTAATAGGACCAATCTCAAGTGATGACAAAGGGACATGCCCTCTTACAGCAAATGAGATAATAAATGAGGCAGATCTGTGGCTCCTCCCCCTCAGATCTTTAGCACATTCATCAGTGAATCAGTAATCGAAAGCTTCGACTGATAATTATGTGGGAGGGTTTAAGTCTACGCTGGGGTTATGGCTAACCGATATGTCGCTGCTCCCAGTACTGTATTATTAACAAGGTCTGAGGCAACAATGCAAACATTCAGGGATTTACTGATTCACTCATCTGTTTACCTACCTTCTGTGGTTCTGTGCCGCTCTGGCACCTCTGCAACAAGGCAGTGAAAAAATGGATTTTGGGAAAACCCATCTTGTTCCAGCACTGCATGGGATAAAACAGAGGGTTTGGGTGAATGGGTTATAAGAAAGTCCCCACTCTCCAGCCCCTGGCCAGTGAGCTTCCTGAAGTCCTATCAAATTTTCTCATATAAATTTAAAACATCTGCTTCGCAATTGTTGTGTATTATGAGATTTATAAGATAAAAATACTGGCAGATGTACGGATCCTAACTGCCCTTCCGTGGGTGTTCTGCAATCCTGTTGTACCTTTATGTGAAATCTTCACCTGGTCGGGCATATTCTCATAAACCGCCAGTTCCTAAACACACAGATAATAGGGGAACATAAGCGGTCACTGTAAGTGAAACAAAACTGGTTCAATTTCAGCGGTACGTCAGTTAGGACATTAGATTTTACATAGCACTATAAATAGTTCGAGAATGAAAATGAGAGGCGTAGTTATGTGTCCCAGTGCCAAAAATAGAACTGGTGTCGCACGTAACGCGTGTAACCGGCGAACTCGGCACATAATAAACAATAAGCGAATTGTGGTTTTGCGGCGACCTGCTGCGACAAAACTGACACAAAGTAAAAAGCAGAGCGCTGCTGGGTTACCATGATCATCCGCGAAACGTCTTTGCAGTCCCCCGGAGTGGCAGCGCGAATCGTAAAGTCCATTTTCAACACAGTGTCTTTACTTTACTTGGCTGTGCGGAAATCACCCAAACTTGGGATTCGTAAATGCATCCAGAATTCCTTTACACGGCCAGATGAAGCCTTCTTGGTTAAGAGGACAGTGGTGAAGCTGTGCGGGTGTATTCGTTAGTGCTGGGGGTATATACAGCCCTATATATCCTGCAAGAGAGACCCTCTAATGGCGTCTGCACAGAAAAGCCCCACACACTCACATTAAACGTGCGTTAATCTATTCCAAAGGTGTGCAATCCCTGGACTTCCGCGACAGACCGTACTCGTTCTCGTGTCCAACTCCATCTTATACTAACATGAATCGGTCTGCAAGCGCCACGACAGCGCATATGGATCCACACTGTTTATTATAAATATATGTGCATAACTTTTATAGTGTTATATAGCTCATAAACCGGCTATGGCCAGCTTAAATAAATAACCTGATTTAAAGATACATTTTATTAAGGGATGTATACTGCTTTAGAATTGATGCTTAATATATATACAAATGGTAAAATTACACGGACTATCTATAAATGACGCTGTGGAGTAAGACTACATGTTACATAGTAGGCGCAAATAATACCGCAGCCTTTAGATTTGGCAAAATTCAAACATCCTGTTTGCGTCGCAGGGCGGTAACGGGGGACGCTCTTCGATCTTATTGGCTAAAGGACGTACGCGCGTCTGGGTCCTTAGCGCTGATTGGATGAAAGGTAACCTAAACTTCGAACGTCATCTCAGTATTGATTCGCTGTATACTTCAGATGACAGTAACAGTAAAAGTGGCATTAGGAATGATAAATATTAAAAACTGTACAAGACAGAGCAGGGGTGCTTTGTACGAGGAAGTCAGGTCTACTGGGCGGAGCCATGAATTGTGAATAGTGTAGAAATATTTGAAACTTTCTTTTTAAATAAAACGTATGCATTAGATCGTTTATACAGCTTTGCTCATAAAATGTTCATTGTGCAAATTGAGTTTAAGGATGCACCAAACCTTTTTACGCATGTTGTATTGATGATGGTATCTTACAGTTTAAAATAAACAGAGTGAGCAAAATCACACACCCATGGATTGTACCTACAAAAGCGGATCGGTTGTGCAAATCTGCAGCCACACAGCACGACCGCATGTGACCGATCCCTTAGCTTCCACATGAAGGCAAACAGGAAATCATTTCATTTCAAGAATAAATGTTTATTATGCAGACTGTCATGCATAAAAATGTGGCTTGGATGAGGGTCTACGGCTGGGTGGCCTTCACGGTATCGATTCCCATGAACTGTTTATTTTTGAACGAATCATCGCGCTGATTCATTATGGCAGTGACGTAGCTGGCGGCTGTAATCTTTAACTCCCCCAGTCACGTGCTTTTTTCGCAGCGTCGGGTCTCTGTCAGCAGACTCCAGAGTACCGTTGCCCTTTTACCGTATTTGGACATTTTAACCACGACATCGGTGTGGCAATAGTGGTGCTGTTTGCGGAGTATCAGCCATGACCTAAGTATAGCATGACCGATGGATTCCCAGGGATGACAGTCACATAAATTTGGGTATGGGCGTTTAGTGTGAGAGAGAATTAGTCAGCGCCTTCTTAAAAACAGATGATGTCGCCCCACAAGTATCGTCATGTTGTACTATTCAGAGTTACATTTTAGCATTCCATCCTACTCATAGTCATGTGGCCCATCACTTACCTCTGCTACATCAATCCAAGCATCTAAACCTGCCGTCTATACACCGCACGGGGTACCAACAGCCTATTATAGGGTTCATACACAATCATACAGACAAACATACTACGGATAATTTAGGGCAATTCGTCTAACTGGATGTCTTCAAAAGACAATCCTATCCTCATGTGTCTGTTTCTTAATCAATCACAATAAATAGTGTTAGAATAGGCAATTTTCCCCCACGACCTTTTAGTTTCATAATTTCCAAACACCAGGATGTGGAGGATTTCTTTGTTTCCCCCTATTTGGAACAAACCCATCTAACTAGAACATCCAGTGAACATTTACATATAACTCCGTAAACGGTCTCCCCTCTTCCCGTTGTGACGTGTGCATGTCCTTCTTCGGAGGGGGCAGAGAGAAGGAGAGTTGTGAGGGAGCGAGTGAGTGAAGGAGCGGGGGGGGGGGCGCGCCCGGGGACGGTGCAGACGCGAAGGCGCTGCATGGAAACGTCAGGGCTGCCGCGCGGAGACGCCTACGACGGAGTGCAACGCGCCAGAAACCTGTACGCTTCGGTTATACATGCATCTGCACGCTATAAGCGGAATCAGCTGCGGCTCCGTCTGCCCCGTGTCCATGATCCCGGATTCCTCCATAACAATACACTAACTCTGCTTTTTCACTCAACTGGCAAGGCTCAGGTATGGGGTATATTTCACTTTATCGATTTCTTCCGGGAAAAGATAAAAAGAAAAGCTGTTAAAAACCGACCGCTTGCCTCCTTGCTTGAATTACTTTAAGATAAAGTCTGTAACAAGTTCAAGACGTAGCCTACCAGATGAAGAGCATCCAGCGCAGTTGCAGTTTTGAGACATTCTGGATTACCTGCGCTTCTCGATTTCTGCCTGTCTATGCCGCCATAACTGCACGTTGCTGCAGGTCAGGCATGGACACGTTCACTAATGGGCGGCATTATTGCAGGGATACGTCCACATGGACTGGAATTAAATATTTTCTTCTGCCGATAAAACAAGGAATGGCGTAAAAATGATGTTCTATTTAATCGCGGCGATTAAATTAAAATCGTTTGTGATTAAGTGAACCTGTAGGATTCTGTCTCTCCAGTCGCATATATACTTAGGAAAAGTCACAAAATTAAGAGGTTCCATAACTCAGTAATGAAATTAATTCATTTTTGGCCATTCGGCACTTTAGCACCGTTAAATACATCTATCGTACAATTGTTTTGCGCTTTATGTCTGTTTATTGACATTAATTAATTTAATTAAATGTGTTTATTCATTGTCATTGACTGAACTTAATTGTACTTGTTAGTGTACTTGTAAGTGGACACATTTTACATTAAAACTCTGTTTCTGAAGGTGATTTCCGAAAATGATTAACTTACTTTACAGGAAAGGAAAAATTTAGACTTCTGGTAATCCCTCAGTATGACTGCATTTATAAAAATGCGTTCAGCGGTTTATCTGCATTCTGCACTTCATTGGGCTAGATCATCGGCATTGCAAAAGTCGAATTTTGGAAGAATTACAGATAAATAGATACCACATCCAAATCTCAAGACTAAGTTGGCTACATTGGACGAGGTTGCCCGAAATATTAATGTTTTCGGTTGCGGAAAACCAGGACCTTGTAGTTTACAGTAATCAGACACGATGATCAGAACAACAGTACAACATGCACGTCACGTCCCGGCCTGAAACCTGCCTTAGTTTGGGGTGTTTTGCGTCGTTTTTTCCCGTTTGCTGTAACTTAAAAAGATATACAGTAATCAAGTAAGGTTCAATACTGAAAGGCATTTAAGTAATAAGGGGCGGGGTATATTCTTATATATAGGCGCTAAAGTGGAACTTAAAGCGGTTTATCTTTTATCAAAAGAACACGCGGTCTTTATAACTGTAACAAACAGAGCGATATGATCTGGCGGAGCTGCGTACTGTACTGCGGATGGCCGATTAGCGCTGACTGGCCGGTCAGTGTACTGAAGGCGCCGCTAGGTGGTGTCGTGATAAAGGTCGATAAAGTCGCATGTTCGCTCCGCTGTATGCGAATGCTCGATAATGATAAACAAGAGCCGTGCATGTGTTCCTGCGCATATCTGTATGTACATGTAGGCGCTTTTATTCGTACGTGAGCGTTATCTGTGTTGTTTTTGACATCTCTTTTTGGGGCATTCGGTGGTTTGGTCACTTGATTCCGGGAAGAGTCTGTTTCTTGGAGACGTTGAATAATATTTTTTATCTGTCAGAGATGTTGTTTTGGCTACTTTTATAATAAATTAATAATTGTAAAGAGATTTGCGATTATACCGTTATGTACCGACGGTCTTTTTAGAGAAATAGCGATAAAGTGGCCCACAGCCATTGCGAGATAATTAACATAACGCTATGTTTTCCTTTTGCGAAACCAGGAGGATAGGGCCCCTATGCACTCCTACTTCCCCCCGCTACCGGGTCTTATATTTTACAGGCTGAATGTGCACAGTACCCTGGCTCCTGCACAGTAATCTAATGAGCAGCGTTTTGCCTGATGTGGCCACATCCAACAGAGAGTCACTGAGGCTGAAAATAACTGCAGAATGAGCTGTCCTGGCTTCAGAATTAATTTCTTTTATTGATCAGCCCACAGATTAAAACCAGCAACCCTCCCATCACAGGCTTAGCATCCTGACCAGGAAAAGTCACACACTGCACCCGTGTTTGGAAGCACTTTGCTGTACATACAGCTGCACTGCTCACTGACCGACGCTGGATGCAGTGATGTTAGGCAGAGCATGTTCAGGCAGACACTGCGTGCAGTACATTTCTACATAATGTCACTGCAGGCAGAGAAAGCCGCTGTTCAAGTAACGAGGAACAAGTAGGGGGAACAGGAACTGGACTGGATATGAGTGGGGAATGTGGATCTTTGTTCCTTAATGGGTTTGTATTCCTCTTCTCAGCCTTGACCAGTGGCGTAAATGGCACAGTCTGACTAGGCACTCGAACCCGCAGCCAGCATGTCCCTGATGCAGAGCCTGAAGAAGTCCCCCGCTGTGCTTCGGCGCCGACTGCGGCGAGACCGGACCCAGGACCTGTCGCATGGCGACCCGCTCTTCAAGCTGCAGTACCTGGGCTCGGAGAACATCTACTCCCTGGACCTGGAGCAGGCACGGGACGCCATCGGCCGGCTGCTGGAGGGCGCCCCCAGCAGGCCGGCTAAGGAGCACGCGCTGGTGGTGCGGCCCCGCTACGTGGAGGTGAAGGAGCTGAGCACGGGCCGGCAGCTGTCCAAGACGTTCCTGCAGGACATCGCGTACTGCGCCGCCGACGCCGTGCACCCCAACGTCTTCCTCTACATCTGCAAGCAGCGCAACCGGCAGCTGCAGTGCCGCGTGTTCTGGTGCAGCCGGGCCGAGCGGGCCAAGGACCTCACCGCCTGCCTGGCTGCCGCCTTTCAGAAGGCGCTCAGTGACTGGCAGGGCGACTCCTCCAATCGGACGCAAGGGGAGGGCCCTGCCAGGGGTGGCTTCCCGGATCTGTCCAATCAGGAGTCCAGGAGCGCCACACTGCTGACACACCTGGGCAAAGGTGAGGCTCGAGATGTTTGGTGTGAGGGGGGCAGCCACGCTGCACTACGACGTGAATCAGTACTATGGTTGCTGTTCTGTCTATTTTATTGCCAATTTTCATAACTCAAGGTTTTTTAACCCTGAAGGATTCTTCGTTCCTCCAAGTTAACCAATGATAGATGAAATGCAGAATGTGTCATAGTAATAACATGAATGTAAACCATACTATATAATAGTTCCATTAACACTTGGTCCCTCCCCTGTGTAGGCGGGTCCGTGGAGGAGGCGGACCCTGGAATCTTGCTGTCCAGTGAGAGTGAGCCGGAGGAGGGCCATCCTGTCTGACAGGTTATCAAATACTACAGAGCCCCCCCCCAGGGATTACAGGACCCTGTGCATTTTTCTCTTGCGTCAAGAAAATTGAGTGAAATGAACATTTTTTGGAAGGACGTTGGCGAAAAAGAGAGATAACCGCCCTGGGCAGTATGCATTTGCTCCTGAAATTCCAGGGGCACATTCTTTCTTATCTTCCTGTTTATGGGACAGTGGAGCTGAACCAGAAGCTGGTAGATTTGCATCACAGGACAGGCATACCACTGGGTATTTAGGAAATGATTATCTGTGTATTTGTGTCGGCCCCTTTGCGCACTGTCGAGCTGACAACAAAAGAAATGCGTTCTCTGAGGGACTGAGAAGATAAGTTTCTGATGATGTTCGGGGACTGTCCCGGGGATTATGTTGGTTAAGCGATCTGGGGTGGGGGAAGATCTGGAATCAATGTGTTCTCCCAGCGAGCTGTCAGAGACAGGATCTCACACGGACTCGGACTGGCCCAGCTGGCATGCTGCGAGGAAGCCACGAAATGCAGAGATAAGGAAGGATGGGGGTGTTACAAGAAGCCTGTCTGGTGCATTGTGGGTAAACTGAAGCCTGACGTGGCCAGGTGAAGGCGTGAACCGTGGAGTGGTTTTATGGCCTGTGGGTGTAATTACGATACACTGCCAGGCACGGACTGCTTTCAGACACTTAATTTGTTTTATATTGTGCCTTGCACTTTATTTGTTGATGTTTTTCCAATCACATTTCTTTAAAATATAACTGACTGAATTGTAAGTTGAGTTGTCACTTGAAATAAAACCTCGATTTTCCCGTCTCACTTTACAGAAGTGTGTACAAAAGACCCTCAGTTATTGGGAAAGAGTCTGGATCAACTGTGGACCCGCTGGGGAAATGGACAGCTTGTGGAATGTAGTTGCGTGGAATGTGGCTAGATTTTAATGAGATTCAAAGGGAATAGTGAGGGAGGCGGGGTAATGCAGACAGCTCCGCCCCTTTCTGCTGGTGTGACGCTTCGGTCCGCATATAAACATTACACTTCTAACTGAAATGGCTAGGGGGAATGGCTTGCCATCAAAGTGGAGGTTACAATACCCTACCCAGCCTATGTGTTTGACAGATGTGGTAAGATTTTAAAAGACGGTGCAAAGTGGTGAAAAATGCACAACCTCGTCTCGCTAAACAATCGAAAGGAACATCACCAGAAAAGTGTCTGTTGTCACAAGCGGATAGACACTGCTGTCCACACCCAACAACCTGCACAGAGCTGACAACAGGGCACCTGTGTGCAGTCAGCTCTCCCTCCGTGCCAAACAAGGGCTAATTATTCCCCTGCCAGGATAACGGCGGTAGAACACAGCTCACTTTTTAGAAAGCAGGGAATTAGACTAAACAGGTTGTCTAGGTCATATGACTGTACGGTCGCCATTTAGAATCCCTCGGGTTGACTGTAGAACAACTGCTGAACACACCCTAAGCGTACTTTGGCTCAGCAGCTACATTTCAGGAACACAAACCGGTCCTGCAATTTCACAAGCCGTGAATCTGCTCTGTGTACTCAATGGATTAAAATCTGTATTTATGCGGTTGAACATTGACAAAGGCCCTGGTACGCGTTTCTGACAGGTTAATTTTGAGAAAGTCTGCAAAGTCATGTACACACTGCAAAATAAGAAACATGTGAACAAGTGAAACCATTTAAGCATGCACTGAAAATCAGGGGGGGGGGATCTCCAGAGTCTCACTTATTTTCAGTTACTGTTTAGGGGGTGACTTTTTTAGAACCAAACTCTTTATTGAGCCGGTGCTTTCCAGCATGTGATAAGTCAGTACTGAACAGTGTGGATCTTGTGTGTCTATACATGTTCCTTCGCCGGGTACAGCCGTGTGACATGCGGGGTACAGCCGTGTGACATGCGGGGTACAGCCGTGTGACATGTTACAGCCCAATAAAACACAAAGCGGAAGTTCCCAGGATCAGACCAACAGGCCACTGAGGATCTGCTAGTGCCAAAGGCTGTAGGTGTCCAGCACAGAGGATTCTCACCCTCGCATGTCACCAGAAACGACTCAACCCAGATGCATTAACTGGGGAATGTCACTAATATACTCGGTGCAGCCAGAGGGTATCAAAGGTACAAAAAATATATAATAACTCACCTTTGCCTCCTTTTATGTCACTCTGATCGGCTCCATTGTGCTCTTAATATGGTAGCCAGATAAAACATGTCAGGGAGGACATTTTGAGCTACTTTGTAAAACCTAAACTACCTTGAACCTGAAAAGCTCCAGTGATTGGCTAAATAATTCAGCGCAATTGCCTTTTGACTGGTTTGTTTCCCTGATTCAAACTAACATTAGTGATACATGCATGATTATAGGAGACTAACCAATCAGCCCACAGCAAGAATGCAGCACTTAATTCAATTCAATTCAATTCAGTTTATTTTTATATATCGCCCTTCACAACAGAGTTGTCCCTGGGCGCTTTACATGGGTGTGTTAGAATACATTGATATACATATAAAATTTAATACATAGAATGAAAGAAAGACAGAATAGTAAAAAAAGAAACGAAAGAAAAAGCCAATTGGCAACGGAGGAGAGGAACCAAAAACTCCAAAGCAGGGAGAAAAAAAACCTCTGGGGGTCCAAGGTCAACTGGCTGCCCAACCCCCCTGGGCATGCTAACATTACAGAAAATGAAAGAGTGAGCATGCATGCTCAGAGTGAGGACTTGTTGGGAGCAAACCAACAATAAATACATCAGTGAATACATCAGTCCTCCATGCCGGCCCTTGAAGGTCACCCCGATTATGTTCAAGGTCATAGTCCATATCCACAATGTCACCCCATCCTTGGGACTGGACTGTGCTCACCCCGGGCACCATCCGGACATGTGGGAAGGCAAATGGCATGGATGGTCAGAACCGGCAATGACACACTGATGGACAGGCATAATTGGCAAGACATGGCATGTACAGCAACACCAGCAGCCATAGTTACCTTGTGTTATGTTTGGCAAGCTAAACTGAAGTAATAAGTCTTCAGACGAGATTTAAAGACTGAGACCGATTCGGCATCCCAAATGAAAGCTAGCAAACTATTCCACAATATGGGGGCCCGCTGTCACTTTGTTTATACGTGGCATAACAAGGGGACCTGCATTCTGTGACCTAAGTGCACGATGTTTCTTGTAAGCTTGGAATAATTCAGCTAGGTAGGTAGGTGCTAAACCTTTATGTGCCTTACATGCAAGTAGGAGAACTTTGAAATCCATCCTGTACCTTACAGGAAGCCAGTGCAGGGGTTATGTGATCAAACTTCCTGCTCCTGGTCACAACACGAACTGCTGCATTTTGGATACATTGCAAGGTATTTATTGTACGGTGTGTGCTCCCAGATAACAAAGCATTACAATAGTCTAGCCAACTATATCTCAGTGTCAATTTCTCAGTGTCTTGAACATTGAGGAATCGTCGCAATTTGGCGATGTTGCGTAGCTGTAGGAAGCACGCCTTC
>JAODKN010000098.1:23640-34032 GCA_026774425.1 Petrocephalus zakoni | reverse complement strand
ATTAATGATGAAGTAACACATAGTTAATGGTTAATTAATGCATTTACTAAGCATGTATTACTGCATTATTTGTGGCCACAACTAAAGGGTTACCAAAGAAATACATTTAAAACTGGTGTCCCCATTCAGTTTCAACAAATCAATAACCTTGCAAAAAAAATAAATGACCAATAAAGAATCACTTTTAAAAATGACCCGGCCAATAGGGGCCTCCTGATCACTCTGGGCCCCTCGGCTGCATCCTAGACAAGCCAGTTCATTAAACCACCCCTGCCTGCCATGAATACCACCTATGAGTTTCTGGGACAATGTCATTTGGACTGATGGGACAAAGGTGGAGCTTTTTGGGAAGCCACATGAAATGCAAGAAGAAACCTTGGGAGGAACCAGACCCAAAGGGGGAGCCCATTCTCCAGGGGCCGGCAGAGGAGTCAACTGGATAGAACAGCTCTATTCGCAGATGGAAAAATTAAGCTTTAAAAGAGGAGAACACCATACCTTGTAAAATGTGGAGGGGGGTCAGTTATGTTTTAGTGGGCGCCTAGAATCTGTGCAAGGCACAATGACGTCTCAAGACTATCCTGGCATTCCATTTTTTCCATCTGTTTTATTTAGTGAAATATTCAGTTAAATCAAAAGCAACGTCTGATTTGTGCCTATATTTAAGGCACAGGATTTCTGTCTAAACTTATTCATGTGTTTATTTCTAGCAAGCTAGACTATTGCAACAGTTTCTTTACAGGTCTTAGTAAAAAGTCAATCAGACAGTTGCAGCTCATATATAATGTTGCTGCAAGAGTCCTGGCTAACATCAGGAAAGTAGAGCATATTACACCCATCCTTATTTTGGATTGATTTAAAAATATTAATAGTTCTGTACACAGCACCAAATGGTCTCGGGCCTAAATACAATTCAGATTTTCTTGAATGGTATGAAGCATCCAAACCCCTGGGGTCATCTGGGAAAGACAAAGCTAAGTGAAGCAGCGTTTAGTCTCTATGCTCCCCGTCTGTGGAACAAGCTTCCTGAAGACCTGAGGTCTGCAAAAAATATCAGCTCATTTAAATCAGGGCTTAAAATATTGCTGTTTTCTGCAGCTTTTCAGTACGCTAAATCAGCAAGAGCTTTTTCAGACACTGCCACTATAATGCAATTTCTTTGTAGTTAACTGTTTGTCTTCTGTTTTACAGTATTCCTGTGCCTTTGCAAAACACTTTGAATTCCCATGCGTCTATGCTGTGCCATATAAATAAACTTCCCTTTCCTAAGCACTACGGGAAGTAGAGCCCTGCATTGGGACTGGGATCCCGCGGGACCCAACGGAAACCTCGTGGGAGCGGGCGGTTTTAATTAGGTTGCCGCGGGCGGGAGTGGGCGGCTAAAAATTACACAGCGGATCCCAAGATTTTTGGCAGGATGGAGAAGGTAACTGTATATATATACACACACACACACACACACGCAGGTGTCCAGGACAAACTATGGGACAGCGGAGGATGTATTTCAGGGCAAGACAGACTGTTTTTTATTTTTAATTGTTGAGGGTTAACCGGATGATTATCACTGCCAGTAACTGGTCCGAGATGAGGCTTCTGATCCCGGATGATTTAAGCGACGTACGGAGAATACCCCCCCCCGGACTTTGTGTGTGTGAGAGGTGTGGCAAAGTGCTTGGATACATACATTTATTTGCGATTCATTTTGTTTTATTTATTCAGTACTTGTTCGACTGGAATAAAACATTTAAACTTATTTAATTGTACACTATATCCGTTAATGCAGATGCGGGCGGGGTTAGACAGAGACAGACAGCGGGGGTGGGCGGTAATGGTCATAAATTCAGCGGGAGCGGCCTGAAAAAAACAGTCCCGCGCAGGGCTCTAACGGGAAGCAAATATTTATGGTTTGTTTACAGAATCATGGTGCTTTAATCTATGATATACTGTCATTGAAAACAGTACAGGAAGTATAACCACAGGAAGTATGTTTTATTGTCAAAGCATGTGTTTGATATCCTGGCAACCATTATGCTTGTTTTTAGACACAGAGAAAAATTAAAAAGTTCAAACTGCCTTTAGAACCTGACAGTGTAACCCCTGCTGTACTCACTGTCACTGTACACAAACACTCTCTCCACAATGGCTTAAAAGGGGTGTAATCTCCAGTCCCAAATGTCTTGATGATTACTGACTTGGTGCTCGAATACAGGCAGTTAGGAAGGAATTGCAAAATATTCAAAATCTCATCCCAAGTGTCCGCACTGATGGACCCATTTCAGTTTGCTTCGTGGTCTCACAGGTCTGCAGAAGACACCATCAGTCAAGCACTGTTCAACATTTTGCAGCACTTCAGCTCAGCTTTCAATACTGCCAATCCATTCACACTTTTCATCAGACTAATGAGGATGGGCATTGACGCTCCTCTCTGCTGCTGGCTTTCAGACTGCCTATCCAGTCAAATTTATTCTGTCAAGTGGAAACAGTTTACTGTCCACATCCCTGGTCATCAGCACTGGAGTACCACAAGTCTCCCTGCTCACCCAGAGGTGGGCAGAGCAGTCACCTGGCACACTAACAATGACCTCCAGCTCAATGCATCCAAAACTATTAAGATCTTTGGGGACTGCAGCCATTCACAGAACACGACCTGCAGGTCCCACCCATCACAGGCACCTCCATCTGCAGTTCCCTAAAATTGCAGATCAACTCACCGCCTCATCAAGAAGGAAAACTATCCATCAATCCATATTCTGAAACCGCTTATCCTATTCAGGGTCGCGGGGGGTCCAGAGCCTATCCTGGAGGCTATAGGCACAAGGCAGAGAAACACCCAGGATGGGGGGCAGCCTATTGCAGTAAGGCAAACTAGAGACTACATTTTCTTAGACAACTAATCAGGTTAAGTCAGGTGTCATTCATCATCTCGTGCAATTCTATACTTCTGTCACAGAGAGCATGTTCTATCATAGCTTGGTATGGTAGAACAGATTCTATCAGTGAGAAAAAAATATGGCAAATTGTCACAAAGGCCTCAAAGATCTTTGGCGCTCATTCGTCACATGAACAACTTGTCGTTCAATGCACCACTAAATGTATCAAAAAGTGTCAGCTTTTGTGCCTTTTATGTATCATGTCCGTGTTTGGCTAGGGATGCGTGTCACAATAAAATTTGTATATAATTTGTAATATAATAATATAATTTTTCTTAAAATGTCATTATAAATGCTTCTGGACAGGTAAAGCACAGGTATGGCTACTGCGTGACGCAAGAGCATAGCTTTGCAGGTCCCCAGAGGCAGTTCCGGAACATGTTTTCTTGAAACTGTACCACAGGTAATTCAGCAGACTGAGATATGTTTCCAATCATTCGGTCGGTGTGTCAGAGGTGTTATCCAAGCAGCAGCGACGTGTATATAAACTCCTCTGAATCATAAAGGCTGCGACCACAATGGATCCTAGACTTTTGCAGCTCTTACGTAATGCAACAGGCGTGCAACGAATCACTGTTTCCGTTAATTAAACGTTTTGCATTGATTTGTTGAAGCTATACATGGCCCAGGCTAGGTACTTTTCATTCGGACATGCTGTGTCTCATTTTGATTGCAATCGATCCGCCCAAATAACAAAACAACTTGTTCATCTCACATTCGTTTTGGGGTGGCGGTGTAGTTTTGTATGAAATTATGTGCGGTTTAACCTACAAGCTCTTTGTAACTCCCACATTTATTCAGCATAAATGTCCCAGTTCCTGTTGTGCCGTGTGAAAATTGGCCAAGAGCTACAAAAGTCCCACGAACCTCTAACCACAAACCTGGTTCCGGAACTTTATTTTTAAAACCCCCCACGCTTAGGTCTCTAACATTAGCAAATGCTGCCAACAGAACTTTCACCCGGCCTTGGGTTTATGGCAATAGAGATTCCTGATCTGATATAATGAAGACTTACTCCCACAATGACTCATTTACCTTTCTGTGTGATAGTGATCTATTTAGTGAGTTAAACTAACAAGGGAGGGTAGTATTTTAAAATGGGATTTTAATTAGACCTAGGTCTTTTCCTAACATGTTCTAAGACCAAGAAACCTGCTTTACACACATAGCACGTAGCTGCACCATTTCCATATCACACAGAATATATCACCATTGACTTGTCACTGAATAATACACAAGTGAAGTGAAAGTGAATGTGATTGTTGACATACTACAGCATACCGTGACATAGCTAATTCAGCACCCAGGGAGCAGTGCTTGGGGGCGGTACCTTGCTCAGGGTACTTCAGTGGTCAGTTGCTGGTTGGGAAATTGATCAGAAGTGACCCAAAAAAGAAGGACCCCCACATTTGGGGGATTCGCAGAGGTCAGCACAGCTGCAGTGCAATGGCTGAGCCTCACCCTGGGTGAACCACCTTCGTGATCATGGTATCTTCCCTGCTAGGTTCAACCACTTCAAGTAACACTGAAATTAAGAATGATTCTTTGCTGGTACAGTACTTACTACTGCCAAAAGTATGTTCTGACATTTATTTAAAGTATAAACAAAAGCAAAACGACGGTATTACCATTCAGTCTTAATATATGACTGCTAACATGCATGCAAAAAGTTTACTTGAGTTTCAATTCTTAAATTAATCCTTGATTTATTAACATTGTAATTTCTACTCTTGCTTGTTAAGTTATAAATACATATATATCTCTATCTACCTATCTCTCTCTCTATATATATATATATATATATATATATATTAGTATACAGTATAAATATTTTTTATATATTTTATTATCTGTTGTCCACAGACTTAATTGTAACCTGGGGTGCTCTTTTTAAACAACAATAATTAAAAGACGATAAGTACTTTAAAGTGCTTTAAAAGACAGAGCTAGGAACCAAAATATTGAAAGTTGACAAATGACTCAGGACACCATCCCCTCAAAATACAAACATGACTAAGACTAATGATCTTCATCCGTCTGATTTCCAGTTCACCATTAATGATCTACAGGCTTCGGGAGTTTCAAGAGAGTCTTATAGTTGCCCCTTGGATACATTCTACCTCCTTGCCAAGTGATCAGCATATTTGTTAAACAAATCAATGCTTGCAAGCTTCTACAATTAATTGTTTGTTTGTTTGTTTTTTCAAACGGCACATAGTAGCATGAAAACGTCATACTCAGGATAATCATAGGAATATGGGTTTGTGCATTACCTGGGTTTCACCATCCATTTTACCATGCAGGTTATTCTCACAGCATATATGGGTGTACGGATCATAGGGCTTAGTCCCACAGATGTTCTGGTTTGGGGGTTCTGGATCAAAAGAATAAATATGAAGATGTCAGTACTCAACACATGGTAGCTCACTTAAAAATGTAGCACCTATCAATAACTAGTGGAATAGCAATGAAATGACTGATGAATGATGTGGAATACACATATAAATTTTGATCAAAAGAACACAGAAGGGATTCTAAGGGGTCTGAGGAGGTAGCACAGAGGTTAAGGACCTGCAGTACATCTTATTCTTATTCTGAAGTGCTTCAGTAAGACAGCTGATAAGGTAACTGGGCTATTAGACAAAATCGATTAAGTGTATAAAAATATTAATAAATAATAACCTGGGTTAGAAGTGGGAGCAGCAGGAGGTCTGATGGGTTCCGTCAAACATCAGGATGTCCGGAAAAGGAGGAAACAGCAGAAATAAAATTATCCAGCTGTTTCTGTTGGCTTCATTTTTTTACTTACAAAAAAGCTTTGATTTCCCACTTCATATGTGGGCCCATTTCCGTTTCCTATTACATATTATCCTGACTGTAGTCAGTCCAATTTGGCCAGTTGCTCTGGTCGCAATTAATTGTCATTGGCATTTTGGAAAGCCTTTAACAGCAACAGAACATTACCATCTGGATCCAATTTTTAGCTTCAAACTGACCTGCAGTCTTTTGAGTCTTTAAAGAAACTTCAACACAGCCACCATAAATGCTAGTGACTCACAGTTAGTTTTACTCGGTAGAAGCATTTGGGGGTGCTGCAAAGGCTCAGTGCACCTCCACGGTTGGGGGTTCAAAGTCTCCCTTCACCATATGTGTGTGGAGTTTGCATGTTCTTCCTCTGTTCATGAAAGAGGTGCTGGTGTGACCAACAGGTAAGTCTGTGGTCTGTGCGGATCTCAATGCCCCAGTGCAGTGATGGGGACAATGCTGAAAATGTGGTGCTGTCCTTCAGATGAGACGTATCTGAGGTCATAAAAGATCCCTGGGCATCTTTCGAAAGAGTATGGGTGGTACCCCGATGTCCTGGCTACACTGCCCACCGTGGGACTTTCACATCTGACCTCCTAATCATCCCCTGTATCTAACTGGTGAATTCTCTCCTGTCCCTTCACCACCTTGGCTACTGTGTGGTGAGCGTCCTGGTGCAGATTGGCTGCCGTCGCATTTCCTCCCACAGCCCAAAAAGCATGTCTCTAAATGGCCATAATGCGTTCTGTGCTTCTGGATAAGTGGCCATGGAAAGATTTACTGCCTTTTACTCTCTACTCAAGTTCTGTCATGTGGTTGCAATACTATAAACTATCACAATGCATGGCAAAGAGGAAAACTGCATGATTTGCATGAAGAGACTTGATGATGACAAATCCTTACCCCTTGCCATCGTCCTTTATTACATTCTGGAAAGAGACGAACATAAGAGTTACAAAGTATGAATGTATCCTACATTGTTCCAAAATGGACTGGGACAGTACCTAGTACCGCAGCCTTACACATCCAGGGTTGGGGAATTTGGTGTTTATTAAATTGCCCAGGGTACATGTGTGTGAGGCCCATGACAAGGGAAGGTGTACCATGTACTAGTGACCCAGCACTGGATTTTTGGTCACCAAAGCCCTGGAAAGCACCCAAACAAACCCCGGATGTCTTTAAAAAGTCATGTATTCAGTTTGAGACCTGGGGCTAAATTATGAATTAAATTATAAATAAATAAGTTAAATTATAAATATTTGTTTGGAAAAAGGCATACTTACTGAGTTATCACAGTTCCCCTTGGCTGTTGATGATTTTTGAGGAGAAAGAAGGGATACGAAAGAAAACACAAAAAAGACATAGAGACAAATCTTTAAATCCTTGTTGTAATTTTTTATGCATATACTTATATATTTTGTATAAACTTTATATTTTTATGTATTATTTCTTGACTTTTTTTCTTTGTTATTCTATACTGGCACTGGAGTGGCATACTAAATTTAGTTGTACACTGTAGAACAACAGAGGTATTCTATTCTATTCTCACTCAATGTTCAGATTCAGCGAGATAATGCATTTTTTTACTAAAACACATATAGTAGTCTGGCTTAATTTAAGTCAGACAATAGTCCACGTCATACTAAGCTGAGGTCTCCATGCAAATCTATTGAACTGCCGCACTAAGATATTCGGCAAAAAAGAGAAAGGGAGCAGCACTTGAGCACGTGTAGCACAGACCGTAAATCTCGAGGCGTCCTGCATCGGTCAAAGAGCAGCAGTGGGTAGCATTATTGTACGATTTACTCCCGCAGCACAGGTCATGCTCAGACGTCTTGTCTGTGATGTTCCATGAGGGACCACAACACAGCTGCTTTGTTGTATCAATAACCACTGCAGTGAAGGTAATGAAAACAGGTACAGCTGAATGAATCACTTTCACATCCTGTTGCATTTAAGAGATATACTTTCAATATGCTTTCATTTAAGATTCAATATTTCTCTTTAATTACAGCCTACGCAAAGAATAAGACAAAAATGTTTTTTTTTTAAGTGAATAGGATCTAAGATTTTAAAACAATGGCTTTTTGTTAAATGTGTTTAATATTTATCCCTTGCACTATGAGTCAAGTGATTAATTGCCATTGTTGACACACCACAGAGTGCACGACGACAACATGTGCCCCCTGCATTTACCCCATATGTGACATAGCAGCAGGAAGCTAATTCAGCACCCAGGGAACAGTGTTTGGGGGACATTACCTCATTCGGTGTACCTCAGGGGCACCTTGGGGGTCAAGGATTTGAACAAGCAACCGTTCAATCAGAAATGTGCTTCCCTAACCATTAGGTCACCACTGCCCCAACTCAGGATTTAAATAAATGAAAATACAAATGCTGCCAGTGTCTACAAATGCACGTCATGTCACAATCACATTTGGGGAAAAATCCCATATTGTTTATGGATCAGTTGTCAGACACCTAACTTCAGATGAAATGTTGAAATAAACATTAATGAGCAGTCACAGGGGTGCTAATGGAGATTTTAGACACCATGAAAGCATATGATATTGGGTCCTCAACTCCAGTTATGTTCCAATTATGTTTACTCCAGCTATGTTCCAATTGTTTTAGAGGGCCCTGTCACTCAGGGGTACTTGGAATCATCTTATCTTGCCCCCATGTGTTTTGAGAGCTGCCCTCTGTGTCGCAAGGTTTGTGGGCGGCAGTATCATGCCGTAGAGATGCTTCTCTGTAAACGTGAGAGCAACTCATGTATGGAACCAAGCATAGATTAGAAGTGAAGATACTCAGTTCTTCTTCTAAAAAAAACCATGAGAGAAAAACCGATATTTGGATACAACAGAAAGACCTGTCAAGGGGGCCATGATCCTAAGTGCAGGGCCATAGAAATAGGAATATAAGATGAAATGTCAGTGTTGCAGTCTCAGTACTTGGGCGCTTTTTCAAAACTGCAGTTAACAAGCACCACCAGCCTAACTTAAACAACAATCTGCCGAGACAAGTGGAAATAAATACTCTCCAGGCCAATGTGTGTGTGTGTGTGTACTGTATATATAACATAGTGGGTTAAAAAGCAGTATGCTCGGCTAAGAACTGAAAAATCATATTACGGCCTACCTCAAAAGTCCTAGCAAAGAGCTGGCACAGTGGTAGTGACATGATCACTGACCTGTCCCGCAGCACTTGAGCCCCTGTTGAAGCGGGTGAAGCTGTGAATTGCAGCACAAATGGTTGAGCGGGTTGTACGCTTTTGATCCACAGCAGCCTGACACCAGCTGGCTTATATAGTGAGTAAGTGTGCCTGTAGCATGGGACACAAGGTACACAGGTTATATTCAGGCGAGTGCATGGCAGTCATTTCTGCTTCCTGTAATGTGCAGCATATTAAAATTGTGAATTTATTACTTATTATTTATTACTGTGTATATAAATCTCCCATTTTTACTTCTATGTAGCAGACACCTTCATCCAAATTAATATACATCAAATACAGAATTATAAGGCAAGTGCATATTTTGCATGTATCTTCTCTTCTGACCAGTAGTTTCAGTCCAGATTAATTTCCAAATAAGATTGGACTGGTTAAAAGTAGAGCATGCTCAGTATTTGGTATGAGCACTTTTTGTTTGGAGTAAAATTTATGCTTCCCTGTGCGGAATTATTAAGCAAATTATTATTACTAATAAAATGGGCCAAAAAAGGAGCTTACAGAGAGCAAGAAAAATGCAAAACAATCTCAAGCTTTTAAAACGTCATCACTGTACAGTCGACAGCCAAAGGAGATGTAGAGCGTGTTGAGAGAAGAAGCTGCAAAGTAAGTGCCAACGACATGTGAAATTAAGGGGGAGACTTCCAGGAACTCCAACGTGACATACAAATGAGAAGGCCAGGTCAGCCTACCCCTGGAGCGGCAGGGCTCAAAGGCCCAACAATAAAATTACTCTTCTGGTCATGAGATTTAAACCGGCAAACTTACAATCACTGGCAGTAACTTAACCCACAGAACCATACAACGCCCTAGAAGGTATTAGACCTGTATCAGAAAGCATACAACTTAAGATCGTGCAAAGAACTGTAGTCACACAATGTGGGAAAGTGACGCTTGAACGCTTGAATAGTCATTACAGTATGTCTTATTTAAAAATAATAAAACTTGACATGAGTGTTAGTTGCGTAACCCATCCTATACATTATGATTGCTGACAAGTACAAATGTTTCCTTTTGGGATAGCAAAAACACCCTTCAGGCATTTTTAAGGGCACCTTAACCGATGGCAATATTTGCATTTGTTAAATTATTTCAAGGCAGTCCACTAATTACAGTGCAGTATCTAAAATACTTTGTTGACCTATTTGTAACATAATAACGTAACATTTTCTCTCTAAACTAATTTACTTATAAAAATAAAACTTCCAAATTAATTTGTATGTCTGCTCAGCTTTTGATTTATCTCCAGGAATAGTACAAACCCGATTCCAAAAAAGTTGGGACACTACAAATTGTGAATAAAAACAGAATGCAATGAAGTGGAAGTTTCAAATTTCAATATATTCAGAATAGAATATAGATAACATATCAAATGTTGAAAGTGAGACATTTTGAAATGTCATGCCAAATATTGGCTCATTTTGG
>JAODKN010000098.1:2508-20595 GCA_026774425.1 Petrocephalus zakoni | reverse complement strand
AATGTTCAATATATATATGTTTATGAATCAACATTCAAACCTACCTTGTTCCTCATCAACCAGGAGCTAAACCGTCGCTAGTGTTCAAAATAAACTGTCTAAACCTTAATTTCCTTTATCGCGGAGCATATCTACCATCCGCTTCCATTAAGTTTTCCCGCTGCTATACGGTTTCAACACTTGTTTCCGGCTGCTTGTTGCTCTGTCCTATCAAAATAAAAGCCGTCCCTTCAAAATAAAGGCATAGTCCCTGTTATACAGTAAAATGAGGAATAACACTTATAACCCATAAAATGTAAATGAATGAAACATTAACAAGGTCCTTTACAGGTGTCGCTCTTGGAAGATATTTTTTCTTGCGCTTTAATATTCTCGTTTTGTTTTGCCAACTTAAACTTAACCTTTATTATTTCAATTTAGTACTTAGCGCAGTAGTTGATGCGTAAAACTGTCATGTTCTACCCTGGGTTTTTTATTTCATAATTAAAAAAAAAATCTACATTAAATGACCTTTAATCATTTTAATTGTTTGACGGTAACGGCTGAGTGCAAATAAGGACCATATGTGAATAATACGTACCTTAGTTTACCCATATTTGCACAGCCAGGTCGGCCAGCAGCTTAATTGATCAAAATAAATCACAGATTTCAGGGGACAAAAAGCCTCAGCGTGCCGTTTCTCCAAACACTTGAATCTAAAGAACTAGCCAACGACATATAACGCTGAATGTAATGCTTTACCAGTATACTATAAAATAACAGCTCGGATGTGTCAGTGTCATATCGACGACATTAAGCCAACTTGAAACTACAATATCGCAATTTAGGAAGTTTTTCATTTTTTTCATATTATTTCTCACCAGTTTCATACCCAAACCCGCGGCCGCGCGCATGGCAGAGCCGGTATTATCTTTGATGATCTACTGATATGCTCAGTCGCGGTGGTCTAATCAGTGTGTAAATTAAGCTCTGGTGTGCAGTCCTTACTTAGTCTGTACATGGAATCTTACTGGCTATTGCTTGATGGCTGTCAGACCCTTCTGACCCGAGACTTAAACGTTGTGGGTACTCATGGGGTTCGTGGAAATAATACCGAGTCTGATTGTCGACCTGATGATTATTTCTTTAGTGAGTGACTGCTACTACATTGAGCTAGGTTTAAGGCGCTCTCCTAAGAATGAACCCCGAAAGACTTATTGGCTAGGACGTGATTATGTATCTCCCAATTTGCCAAAGACCGTGAGCGTCAGGTGTCGTGCGTCTGAGCTAGAGATCGCGGTGAAAGCCGACATCTATAACATAGGTACCCCCATCGAGGGATGCGACCTAAGATTAGAAGCGGGTCCTGGCGTTAAGGAATCGTGTAGCGCTAAAGCTTCTGGACCATCCGAGTTTAAAATAATCGCTGATCTGAAGGACTGTGAACTGCGCATTAAAGTCTAGAATTGACCTTCCTCCACAATAATATGGGTAGCATTTATTTGTATCCCTTTGTTTTTTTTTCTCTCCCTATAGGTCAGAGAGGATTCCTTGATTTATGCAAACCTCCTTGTCTATTCACCGAAACCCTCTCGAATGGGCATCGTTCGGATGAAAGGCGTGGCCATTCCGATTGCGTGTCGTTATAGGCGGTAAGTCGCCTTGGTGTCGTCTTTTTTTTTTGTGCTGCCGTGTAAAATTGTGGGTTTGACTTGCTGTCCCTCTCAGGAGAGTCCATGTGGAAAGTGGTATCCTAAAACCTGCGCGGATGCCTGTCACTTAAGTTCCCCCTGGGGATTTGCTGGATTTCTCTCTGAAACTCATGTCTAGTAGGTGAATTTTATTTTATTTTTATTTATTTATTTTAATGGTGGATTTGAGCAATTTCCTCTGGGATTAATAGTTTTCTGATTTGCAACCAGATGGGCTGTGTCATTGAGGTGACTGGGACCTTCTATCGCTGCTGTATTGCTGTCCGTTATATTATTTCCCTCCCCTGCACCTAGCAAGAGGATTTCCAAATCTTCCTTGGGAATGTGACAAAACTGGAGACTTAATCGTCCAACTTGTGTCTCCAGGTGACTGGCGAGCTGAACGAGCTTCCAGTCTCTACTTCCTGGGGGATTTCCTATACATCCAAGCCTCTGTCCAATCAGACAGTCATGTTCCCCTCAGCTTGTTCGTGGACAGCTGTGTTGCTACTCCACTCCCTGATCGCAGCTCTCTGCCGAGATACTCATTCCTTGAGAATAATGGGTGAGCAAATCTCTTTGTGCATCTGTAAACCTAGAGTGGTAGCTGCTGACATTTGGCTCCTTTGCAGGTGCCTGATTGATGCTATGCTGACTGGGTCCAGCTCCAGGTTTCTGCCCAGCGTCCAGCAGCCCATTCTGCAGTTTTGGCTGGAGACCTTTTTGTTTCATCGGCGGACCACGAAAATGGTTGGTCTGTTTCTTGATTCCCATTGGTGGCTGACTATTCCCATTTCTGACTGTTCATTGTTGCTTTCGACTTGCAGATGTACATCACATGTCACATGGTGGCCGCAGCCAGTGGGGGGACGGTGGATGCCAAACGACGGGCTTGTTCCTTTGTGGATGGAAGGTTCGATCACCCTCCTCAGATTTGGGTTTATTGGCCTCGTGTGTGTGTTCACAGGGAGTTTTGTGTCTGTAGCTCTCAGACATGCAGTAAATGCACAGACAATGGTCCATGCAGTCTTGCGTATACAATGTGCATGTGTGGTTGGTAGTGTAAGTGCAAGGAATGTTGGAATTGATAAAATGTGTACAAGACGATGCATCAGTGTTTCCCAACCTTTCTGCTGCAGCACATTTTTCGTAAGATCCCAGGGCATGCCGTCAATTAACACTGACTACTAATTACCAATGACTCATATTACATGTTGATTCAGGACCAAGTATGTTTTCTGACATTTATCCTTTTCAAAAATTTGTCCATGATCTCATCTTTTTAACTACATGGCAGTTTGCAAATTGAGCATGTCTTTTTATGTCTGTTGGATGATTAAAAGAATTCTCTTATACATTCAGCTTTTTCTTTGTCTAAGCTACTTAAAGTACTTAATGCATAAGCCTATTGAGTTTATTAAAATATGATTTAATTGTACATCTGGCCAGTTCTAACTCAATACTAGTGTGCTGTGGCCTACATCCCTTGAAAAACATTGCGGTAAGTAGAGGTATTTGCAACAATGAGGTTGCATTGGCACATAACTAGGTACTGAATTGTTGTACTTCTCCACTGCCACCAAGACCCGACCCATATTCTGAACTTTTGGCTTTCCATTGTAAAATGTGAGCCATAACTATCCTGACATGGCCCTTCTTACTAGCAGGGTTGTGAGTATGACCAAATAGAGCCAGTAATGCACTGTAACTAGTCTCTGGGGTAGAGGTCGAGTATGGCTTGGTTCCTGTACGCCAGTGGAAAAGCTCTATTAGAATGGAAGGTCTAAATTGGACCTTTCTTGTCTAACTTTTGCATGCAGATTGACGTCAGGCCTGTCATCCCAGGTGGAGATCTGCAGATGGGAATGACTGGGTGTGCAGTGGCTGTGATGCATGCCTTGGGTTCAGCCAGCCCGTATGGTCGATGGGCCCCGGCAGTCACCAGAGGCTGGCTAGCATCTCCCATGATGGCATCGGTGCTCCAGGAAGTATGGGTGGCATCATATGGTCCATCTTCTACTGGAATTCCAGCTGCTCCTCTCCCCCTTAGGATGGGGAAAAGGAGATAACTGTGGGGCCTGTGATCATCCTTCCAAACGAGGAGGTCTGCAGCCCCATGCTCCCAAACATGCTGGTTCCAGCACCGTTATCTGGAGTTTACTGGAGACCTGAAATGGATTCCATAAGCGGTATATCCGGCATGCAGCTATTGCAGAGAAACATCTTAAGTTGGTTTCTTATTTTAGGGTGAGAACCTTAAAGGTTTGTCTGCAAGATGTATCCCCGAGGCTTGAACTGATCATACATTGGTGACTGGTTAATGAGCATGGATGTCAATAGGAAAACTCGGTCCGATTCAACCAGACTTCTTTGGTGTTGGGGGGGGGGGGGTTCTTTTTCTTCCCTTCCAGACTGGCAGAAGGACAGTAGTTCAGACCCTATCCTGGACCACGCAGATGATGATGATCCAAATATCAAGGATGGTGAGAACTGTGGGCTAGTTTAAGTGGCTGAAACTGCAGGACTGGTGCTTGTCGTGTTTTTTTTTTTTTTCATCCAAGTCATTATCATTTAGATGGAACATAATGCTCATTCAGAACATAAGATGGAAACTGTCCATAGTCCTGCAGCATCAAAAGGATATTTGCTTAACTAGCCCTTTGGTGCAGTTAGGTGGCTTTGCTAAAAAGCCTAAAGTCCTTACAAGGAAAGACTCCAGTCACCTTGTCCTACCATCTCACCAAGGTGGCAGCCTGGGACAGCAGCCAGTCTCTACAAAGCCTCCAGACAAAGGTGCCCCAGCTATGTTACCCAGCATTCCCAGTGCTAGGAATGGTTTCAGTGGCTTAAGTAAATGCCTGGTCTGCAGTCCCTGCAGAGAACACTTACCATGGACGAGTGGAGAAATGGACTTTCTACCTCATGGAATAAAGACTAATCTAATATTAACATGGTCAGTTTGGTCACTTGTCTGTTTTCCAAAACTGAGATGGTGCCTTCACCCTTCTGTTTATGGGTGACAAAAATGGATGGCTACCTGGAAGAATACTGAGCCCAAGACAATGGGGCAGCTTAATGTGCATTTCCCAGTACCTTCACAGTGCTACAGTCATCCTCACTTCAGGATCATAAGTAACTATGATGACCCTGGGCCCAGTTAGGTCTCTGGAGTGAGCCCCTGACATTTTAAGATCCCCTGCTTAATGCATGCTGAACTATTTAAGTATGAACTAATCAACACTTATTTAATAAAATGCATGAATACAGCTAAATGCTAAACAATGATCCCACTCTTCCGCAAATAAAGGCAGCGGCATGTGTGACGGTGAGCTGCGGAAATTAAGGGAATTACACGCTCGTTTTGTAGCCGGGTGGCTAAAGGTACGCAGATCACGTGACGCCGCAAATAATGGCAACGTTTACGGGAAGCCATGCATCGCAGTTTGTCGCTACAACGGGGTGAAACGGGGCACGGTGCGCTCTGTTACTGGGGACCACGGCGCTTTAACGGGAAGGGCGGACATCACGAAATTAGGAGAAAAGGAGGAGGGGGCGTTGGGGGGGGGTCGTGACGTCACACGCCGCGTTGGCTCGTGCTGGAGAAACTTTTGGACCCCCCCCCCTCTTTTTTTTTCCCTGGCAGGAGCACGAAGCTGGGGGAGAAACTTACAGCGTTTGGGTGAATGCGTGCCTCTGTTAGGAGCAGCTCCTGCAGCAAAGGGGGGAAGAAGGCGAGCGATTATATGGAAACCGAGAAGACAATTTAACCTTTTAAACTCTCTGGCCGGAGCAAGCTCGGCGTCTCTCTGCAGCCCCCCTCCTCCACCTCCTCGCTTGGTCGTGGGACAGAAGCGCAGCGGGGCGAAATGGCGGAGACCAAAATAATCTACCACATAGACGAGGAGGAGACGCCGTACTTGGTGAAGATCCCGGTGGCTTCGGAGCAGATCACGCTGCTGGACTTCAAGCAGGTCCTGAACAAACCCAGCTACAAGTTCTTCTTCAAATCCATGGACCAGGATTTCGGGTGAGTCCCCTGCTGATGGCCAGGAGGCGCCTGGAGCTCCTGCCCAGAAGTGGCCCTCTCAGGGCTGACACTAAAACTGTTGCCATCGCCACGGCTTTGTGACGGAAATATTTGTTACTTTAGGAGGTTTGCAGTATCAGTTACTTAATATCAGTTTCGATAAACCTTTTTAAAAGTAAAAATAAGTAGCGCATTCGCTTACCGGTTCACTGTATTCTTTCATTTTATATGTGTTAGCTTGCCTTTGGTGCAGTGCATGGGCAGTGATAATGCAGTTAAGTGGAAAGTTTGACGTATTTATTGATGCAAAAAGTATGTATGAAAAGTGTCCTTGGTTATTAATGTTCGACTGAAATTAAGTGTTTCCCCCCCAAAGGACATGTTGCACTAATGCCTATTGTCTGGCTTTCATATACTTTTGAATGAAGATGTTATCGAAAAAAAGCCGGAAAGTAACAATCTGAAGAGAGAAACGTGTTGTTAAGATTTCGCATAATTTATTTAACCGCATAATACATTGGTGGTGATGTCCTAATGTGACGTCATCTTCTGTATTGATTAGCTGTACCATGTGACCTGAATCCACGTGATATGATTTTTGTAACTGTAATGTTTTCATGGTCTTCGCTGCTAGGTGTCTGTCGTTTGGGATAAAATGCAATCGATCAGTTTGACATAAATTCATCCATTGTCCATTGTGTTTATGACTTGGCTGAACTAACTCGTTTCCTCACTTTAAAAATACAATTCTCCAGCACATGGCTGCAGCTTCTATCTAATAATATTTTCAGAAAGGATTAAAATTTCTACATTATGTATTTTCTAATGTATTTTTTTAATGTCGCCAAAGACTTTGAAGAATTTGCATAATATCAAATACTTAAATATTTGAAATCCAGAGTGTAAATGAACTCTGCTCTTAATTTAATTATGTTACTTTTGGTTTAATCATTAAAAGACCGGGATGCTCTCTTCAGCATCCAGGACAGTGAACTCTGTTTAGCCCACAGCGCCATTGTGTGTGTGTCTGCGCGCATGGGGCGAGGCCCTTTCTGTGTTAGAGCCTCTCCAGCCGAGTCTCCTGCGGGGTTCCTTCTGCCTGTTGCTGCAATTAAGTTAAAGCTGGTTGATGATGCTGTAAAATCATGCATCAGCTGATGAGCAAACAGAGCTCCACGCAAAGCTTCCTTCCGGGGGGGGGCAACCTATCAACCTATCAACCCATGCTGTAAGAGAGGAAGAATGATTCCCTAAGCCAGACCTTGTCCTTAAACCTGCAGCATTTACTAGCTTTGTTTTATGGCCGAGTCTTTGTGAGAACATACGGTTTGGCACTGTCCTAATGAGGTCTCGGGCTGGCACAGGCTTTCGTGGCCAGCTTACTGTTTCCAGCTGCCTGACTTCCCTCCAGACACAAACCCAGAATGTTGCCCATCGCTCCACAAGATGCAGACGGAGCTATTTTTCAGACGTGCTGTAGGCAGCACACAGGCCTGCGTGCCTGTAAACATAGCAGGTAAACTTTTTTTTTTTTTGATGGAAACGTGCGGCTGTCATGCGGGGACGGCCCGAGGTGGTCCCGGCCTATCGGTCCCTCTGTTTCTTTGTGGCTGCCTTTACATCCTCTCCTGGCGAGCACGTCTTGGAAGTGGCGTGTTGTGTAGCACGTGCTAATGAGCCTTAAGCTGCCATTAGCTTTCTCCTGCTGACGTCAGCGGCTGCAGCTGCTCATGGGGGTCTCTAGACCGCCACGGTTCGGATCGAGTTTCGGCGTCTGGACCTCCTGTAGGTTTCTGAGGCATTCGATATATTACCCCGACAGTTGAGCTGGTCATTTGCACCCGCCATAATTTGTCATGAGTCTCTAATCATCCATGGAATGAAAATCGTGGGTAGGTGTGGCCATCTCTCGGTGGGGCGTGGTCAGGGGCTGGCCTATTTAGTCGCTTCCTCTGCTTTTTGTTTTGGTCCCTCTCCAGCGTTTTTGTTATACCCGTTTCCCTGTGCCCAAATAACACCTCCATTCATTCAGTCGAAGCTTAAATTTCTTCTGCTGCTGGTGCCGTTTGCCAGTCTGGGGTCTGGCCCTTCATGGGGTCCAGCTCTCATGCAGAAGCAGTCTGTTGGACCCTGTGCTTGCAGCACATCTTCCTCTCGCTATGTGTCCTGCACCCGGGAGCTAGGGGGAATTACAGCATTAAGGGGTCCGTTCCTGCCAGCCCCTCTCTCCCACAGTGAAGCTGTTTCTGTGGCCGGGTCGACATACAAGACAGAATCAGTGACCAAAGTTGCTGTTTTTTCAGCTATAAATCCTGTTTCTTGTGCCCTGCAGTGAAACACTGGTAAGCCTTTCAAAATAGCTCAGACGTGTTGAATAGTGCGGACTTGCAGGCTTTTTAGTGAGTGCGTCTACTTGATGATAAGAACCCGCTGCTGTAATTGTAGTATAATAATGTCTTTGTCATGAGCACTGAAGGACAGAAGTCAATGAGAGGGCTCTCCCTTCGTCACATTGATGGACGAAAGCTCTGTCCCGTAACGCAGATGCCAGGCTCAGAGTTTTAGTTATGCATGGCAGGCAAGCCACGGCAAATTCTGTGGCACAATAAGATAACGAGATAAACATACAGACAAAGCACAAGGTGTGCGAGGGAGGGAAGCGTGCTTGTTTCGTGTGTGGTGGGGGGGGGTCGCGGTAATTCATGACGCAGCATGGCGGGGGGCACTAGGACCTGGGGGGGTTTCAGGTGTTTTTACCTCTACACTCCACTGTTTGACTCAGACCTTGGGGGGATTACTTAGATAAACTTAACGTCAGGTAAAATACATACCAAAAATAGATGAAAAAATACTGTACTCGGCTGGACAGCTGAAATATTCCCACACTTGAATGTGCTCTGGTATCCCTTGAGCTAATGAAACTAGCCAAGCTCTTATTATGGGTCCCGTCACTCGCTTATGATTGGACAGTCATGTGACATGCAGTTGGAAGACAATAACATAGGTGTAATATGTGAAATTTACATTTAGATTGATAGCATTTGGCAAAGGCCCTTAGCCAGAGTGACTTGCATGAGTGCTTAAAGACTGCATTAGTTATTTACAAAACAATAGAGCCTATCGTAGCTTTAATCATTTTGTAATTTGTCTGTTATAGTGTTAATTATAAAATGAAAAATGAGTTTTGTGACTAGTGTAAAGGGAGCCCAGCAGGCTGCCCCTGCGGCGGTGTGGGGGGGTGGGCAGATGGCGAGATCACAAGCGACACCATCAATGTTTGTTTCATAGGTCCTGTCGCAGTTTCAGAACCGCTGCATCATCGTTTGTCACCCCTGTATGATGATTCTCTTCTCTTCACTCTTGTGTGCCGGCAGGGTCGTGAAAGAGGAGATCTCTGAGGACAGTGCCAAGCTGCCATGTTTCAATGGACGGGTCGTGTCGTGGGTGAGTCCACATCTGCCAGCTGTGGAGATTGGGGGGGGGGGGGCGGTTGAGGATGGAGGTGGGGATTGGGGTGAAGGGAAGGAGAAGTAGAGAAGGAACAGAGGTTGGGGAAAGCACCCAAGCAGTCATCACTGTGAGGACGAAAGGTGGTACCATAGGAACCATGTCTCATGGTTGCTGGATAGGTGCATAGAATCCTGAAGCATCCGGCTTCACTGTGGGATTGGTGTGACTGTACAGGCTGTCCCACTACTGACGCTAACATGCAGACAGGCGGTGAAAGGGCCGTAGGTCGCTACCTGGAATCCGGCTATCCGTGCAGTTTGTTCTCATCGCGTTCCTCACTTTGCTGCGTTAGTTTAGTTTCTGCGGCCGTGTGATGCGTAGTAGCGTCATTTTACTGGGTGTTCATGGAGGTTTGTTTGTAATTAGCAAGGTTATTAATCTGTACTCTTTAATGCCCCCCCCATGCCTAGTTCCTCTGCCCCAGCCAGCACCCTTCACCTTCTCCCCTTCTCCCATCAGCTGGTGTCCTCCGAAGGCCCTGTTGTGGAGGCAGGCGCCCCCCCAGCAGAGGTGCGGCTTGAGCCATCCCCTCCACCGCCACCTCTGCCCCCACCGCCCGCAGAGAGGACCGGGGGCATTGGGGATTCCCGGCCCCCCTCCTTCCAGTAAGTCTCCGTCTCTTCCTGGGATACGGACAGGTCCTGTCAAGTTATTTCAGACAAATGTAACCATCTGGATTGTCGCCATGACACACCTCACTTCTGGGGGGGTCCATCACCAGTCACTGGTCTATTTGTATTGTTTGTGTGACCCACTTCCCAAAAAAAAACCCTTCACATTTATGTTTCTGTGGGCAAGATGATAAACAGTAGCCGTGGCAACCAAATTTAGCTACTGAATTGTACCAAATTTAACTGCCGAAATCAGCGACTCATTTCAGCTACCGGATTAAAGAATTCTAGCACACGTTCTGCCGCTAACACTTTGTGAAGGCTGTAATTCCGGGGCTTCGAAAGTCCCCCATAAAACCACTTGGCTGTGCCTTCGCCATGGCGCCTGGCGTGACATCGGCGTTCAGCCCCATGTGCCGCTCTCTGCGCAGCCCCAACACCACGGGCAGCATGGACCACCTGGATGAGCGCACGGAGACTGAATCGGTGGTGTCGTTCCGGAGGGAGAGGCCGCGGAGGAGGGATAGTGCGGAGCAGCACGGTGAGCACCGCCCTTGGATCGGCACGTTAGCGGGTCGCCGCTCGCACGATTGCCTCCGCTGACAGGTCCGACTTTGCCGGCAGGGCCGCGCGCGAACGGACAGAGCCGCCTGGAGCGCCACCTAGCCGGCTACGACAGCTCCAGCACGCTGATGAGCAGCGAGCTGGACACCACCAGCTTCTGCGATTCCGAGGAGGACGATGCTATGAGCAGGTTGGTGTGCTAGAGAAGCGGCAGCTCCCTGTTCATTACTGTCATCCAGAAACGAGTGTAAAAACCAGCGCTCCCTCGCCCCGACACAGGTTTAGCAGTGCCACCGAGCAGAGCACCGCATCCCGCCTGCTGAAGAAGCACCACCGGCGGAAGAAACAGCGCCCCTCCAGGCTGGAGCGGGTACTGCACCTGTGGACTAGGGGAGGGTGAATGTGATCATGGGAAGGGGGTGGTCACTATACTGCCCAAGCTGCCACATGCGCGTTTTTTTTTGTATAAATGAAGCAGAGCTGATGTTTGTGGAATATTCTGGGTTGATAATGTAGAGGAGAGAGCATCTTGACGCCTTCAGGTTGGACCTCCCTCCAGTAGGTGTGTTACATCCAGGATGGAGAGGCTGTTTTGAAAGATGTTTTCTCTGGTGTTTTAGGCCTCGTCCTTCAGTAGTGTCACGGACTCCACCATGTCCCTCAACATCATCACAGTGACACTGAACATGGGTGCGTGCAGCCAGCCCACTCCATCACCCTCCTCCTCTATCTCACCTCCCTCTCTGCTGTCGTTTTCCTGTTTATAACTGACACTGCATGACGTTCGCTCATCTGATAAATTGTGGTGTTCATCAGTGCTTGTTTTGGCTTATAATGTGAAGTGATAAGAGATTGATTGGTTATGGCGCCCCCTAATGTGGAGCAGAGAAGTACAACTTCCTGGGCATCAGCATTGTGGGCCAGAGCAATGAGAGGGGCGACGGGGGCATCTACATCGGCTCCATCATGAAGGGCGGGGCAGTGGCGGCGGACGGCCGCATCGACCCTGGCGACATGCTGCTGCAGGTGAGGGACATCGCCATGAAATCGCCCATGCTGGACTGCCATCCGTCTCCCCCCTCATGCGACCGATGCTCTGCTCCCCAGGTCAACGACATCAACTTCGAAAACATGAGCAACGACGATGCGGTCAGAGTGCTGCGAGAGATTGTCCACAAGCCAGGGTGAGTCGGGTCCCCCCATCGGCCTGGGGGTAGAGGGGGTCTCTTTCCAGGGTGATGAGAGAGGTTGTGTCTGTGATGTCCCCAGTGATGGATTGTCCCCCCCCCTCCCAGGCCCATCGTTCTCACTGTGGCTAAGTGTTGGGACCCCACCCCTCAAGGCTATTTCACACTCCCACGCAGTGAGTACCACCCCCCAAACACACACACACTCTCCTGTGTAGACCACCCCACACACAAGTCCAGGATTGAAGTTGCATTGCATTCTTGGAAATTCTTAGCCTATTGTGGTACTGTTTTGCTATTTAAAAGCACTGTCTAGTGCTTCGGTAAACCAGACGATGAAATGCATGGCGGGAATGGCACTAACGATGTTGTGGCTCTTCCAGACGAGCCGATTCGGCCGATCGACCCCGCTGTGTGGGTGAGCCACTCGGTGGCCCTGACTGGGGGTTACCCCCCCTACCCCGACAGCTCCTCACTCAGCACCATCACCTCCAGCTCCTCTGTCACGGAGACTGAGCGTAAGTGTCACCCCGGCCCACATTAGGAATCGCACCATTAGCCGCATGGTAGATCATGCAGGTTTCACTGAAAATCTGACACATCCGTCAGTCCATCTCTGTCTGCCTCTCTGGTCGGCCTGCCTGCCTGTCTTTTTGGCTTTGTCTGGCCTGCCTGTCTTTCTGGCCCTTTGTCTGGCCTGCCTGTCTTTCTGGCTCTTTGTCTCTGTCTGTCTGGCCTGTCTGTCCTGTCTGTCTTTCTGGCTCTCTGTCTGGCCTGTCTGTCTTGTCTTTCTGGCTCGCTGTCTCTGTCTGTCTGGCCTGTCTGTCTTTCTGGCTCTCTGTCTGGCCTGTCTGTCTTGTCTTTCTGGCTCGCTGTCTCTGTCTGTCTGGCCTGTCTGTCTTTCTGGCTCTCTGTCTGGCCTGTCTGTCCTGTCTTTCTGGCTCGCTGTCTCTCTCTGTCTGGCCTGTCTGTCCTGTCTTTCTGGCTCGCTGTCTCTGTCTGGCCCGTCTCTTTGGCAGTTCATTGACTCTCTGTGCATCTCCAGGCTTTGACGAGTTCAGCCTGTCCCTGCACTCAGACATGGCATCTGTGGCCAAGGCTATGGCATCCCCGGAGTCGGGCCTGGAGGTGCGGGATCGCATGTGGCTGAAGATCACCATCCCCAATGCCTTCCTCGGTGAGGGGGGGGCCAAGGGTGGGGAGGGGGCATACTGCCCCGGGTGGATAGCCAGTGCTAAGATTAAAACGCGGATCTGTCCATCCGTCCGTCCACCTGCAGGCTCGGATGTGGTGGACTGGCTGTACCACCACATCGAGGGCTTCCAGGACCGGCGCGAGGCGCGCAAGTACGCCAGCAACCTGCTGAAGGCCGGATTCATCCGGCACACCGTCAATAAGATCACCTTCTCCGAACAGTGCTACTACATCTTCGGGGACTTCAGCGACTGCGAGAACTGTGAGTGATGCTGTCACCATGGGAACGATTAGTGGCTGTACCTACAAGATGGGTCTTCAAGGCTTGCTTCATGTGTAGATGCTTCTTATTATGGAATAATCCAGCTGTATGTTGGAGTCTGGATTGTTTGTAGGGTAAAGAACAGGAGAATCCAGGAAAAATCCCCTTGCTCAGTGGTTTCCATAAAACGTTTGATTTTGATAAGCTGAGCAAACTTTGGGTCTTTGAAGGTAGCCTGTCATTCAGGATGAATGTTATCTCTGTCTCCATCTTCATCTCTGCCCCTCCTTCACAGACATGGCGAACCTCTCCCTGAACGACAACGACGGCTCCAGCGGGGCTTCTGACCAGGACACACTGGCCCCCCTGCCACTCCCAGGGGCCACGCCGTGGCCCTTGCTTCACTCTTTCCCCTACCAGTACCCCCACCCCTACACCACCCAGCCACCACCCTACCACGAGCTGTCCAGCTACAGCTATGCCCCTGGGAGCACTGGCAGCCAACACAGTGAAGGTGCGCCACCCTGCTTTTCCTTTTCATTTATATATTCGTTTAGTTGCTTTTGTTTTGGTTCTGTTTCGTTTAGCTACTTTTGTATTGGTTCTGTTTCGTTTAACTGCTTTCATTTTGGCTCTGCATAGCTGCTTGTATTCCTGATACCTGCTCAGATTTGTCAATCTCTTTCTTCCAGGGAGTCGAAGCAGCGGTTCAACGCGCAGCGAGGGCGAGAGGCGCCGGGGGGGCAAGAGTGCAGGGGGCAGCACTGCGGGCAGCGTACGGGAGGATAAGTCGCCGGTGGGAGGCGGGGCCGACTCCCGCTCGGGTAGCGGCAGTGAGTCAGAGTACTCTACTCGCAGCAGCCTGAGGCGTGACCACGGCTCGGCCACGCCCAGTGAGCACAGCCACGTGAGCCAGCGCTCACACCCCCGCGCCCCTCCCCCGCACATGCCCTATCCCCCCGGCATCCCGCTGCCCTATAACCCCATGATGGTCATGATGGTGCCCCAGCACCCACACCCGGCCATGGGCCCCCCACTGCCTCCACACCCCTCTGGGCTCCCTCACCCTGCCCTGCCCTCTACTAGCACCCCAGGAGGGCCGCCCGGAGCCCCCCCGACACGTGACCTGGGCTCCGTCCCCCCTGAGCTCACTGCATCACGCCAGTCCTTTCACCTAGCCATGGGAAATCCCAGTGAGTTCTTTGTGGATGTGATGTAGAGAGCAGGGGGAGTGCACCATAGCGATGGTGGGGTCTGTCTCCCTTGATCTCATCCTTGCGGTGAAGATGCACACTCCTGCTCTTCATGCCCTGAAGGCAGCAGCTTCCTCTCCATTATCTGACCCAGCTGGGACCTTCCTGCCTTTTCCTGTCGCTGTCGAAGCCCTCATTTTACAGGCTGTCATATGACCATGGGCAACGAATCACAGCATGCCTCCTCAGCCTCTTGTATGGTATCTGACCTTTGGGTGTTATGCAGTTGTACTTTTGCGTTGACCCCCACCCCGTCAGTAACATGGTTACACCCTAAGAACATGTGGAGACTTGCTAGTCACTGAAAGGACCATTCTGAAATGAACTCCAGCCCCCACCCCCTTGTGGAAGTTGGGGAAGGACATCAGCGCTGATGGGGGTGCCGACTGCCGCCTCCCACAGTACATCAGGTCTTCGCAACGTTATCCCATTGGTGGGTATGATGTCTCAGAAGGAGGTGCTTCAGAGATGATGTGGGTAGTTTGTCTTCGGTGAAGAGGGTTTTATTTTTGTTTTGTTAGTTTTTTTGTTGTTTTGTTTTGTTTTGTTCTACCTCTGCTCTCAAGCATCTGAGAGAAACGACAGATAAGATCAAGCACCAGTCTCCACTGCTGGATTAGAAGATGGAAGCCCAGCTGAAATGCAGCCAGACAGGCTTAAAATGACAGCCTTTCTGTTTGTAACAGTTTGAACTGTGGAATGGTACCGAGTCTGCTTGGATTTATTAGTATTTTGTTTAGAGGGCAGTCTGTTTATCCTTCAGGCAGCATTTGGGATCAGGCTGTATAAACAGCCACAGTGAACGTCCCTTTAATGGCAGAATTGCACCCCGAAACCAGGATGAATTTGTATTTGCACCCTCTTTTACAGAAAGGTGGTGATCATTGCTGGAGGGCTGGGGGATATTTTTGTGGTTCATGTTCGAAGATGACACCTGGCATAAGAATGTCGTGTCTGTCAAAGCCCTGCATGGGTTGGTGAGCTGATGGTGTCCCTTCGTGTCCTTTCTCTGGGGACGTGTATTTTTTATCCAAACGATGCTGAACACCCAACTTCCTGGTAGGTCCCTCCTGGTGGGCCCATGTCATCAGGGCCAGTGTGGTAATTCACAGCGCAGCCTCTGGCCAGATGGGCCCTCAAAGGACGGGTCCCGTAACCATGTGAAACCGGAATGACTGTGCAGCTTGGCACTGCTGCAATGCTGCCTGCCACCCCCCTCGCCTCGGCTTGTCACTGCAGGTCCTGCCCCCCCCCCTCCCCCACATGTTGAGCACATGGTGTGTGTCCATAGGGGATGGGTTATACCCACTCCTGTCGTCTTTGGCTTTTGTGTGTCTGGGTACAGTTTAGTATGTAAATTTATATATAAATTGAATCAAATTTGAAGGTCATGAATGAAGAAAATCATGTTGAAATTTTTAAGTCCCTCTTATTTGTATGGAATTGTCACTTTTTTCTATATATTAAATAAAAGTGTGCTAGATTTGCACTGGCCTGCAGTCTCTATTATGTACGCATGGGTATGTACCCTCACTTGTGGCCTATGCCGTTTAGGATAGACTCCAGGCCCCCTGTGCTGTAGACTAGAATAATTTAAAAAGATGTATTTATGAATAATACCCGCGTGCTCCACCGTCCATAAGCGTTTTTATAATACACTCCTGTACAGGGATAATAGCATCCTGTACAGGGGAAATTCTGGGGTAGACTCCAAGTTCACAGTGACCCTATGTTGGATAGGCGTTTACAGAAACGGATGCATGGTGACGCTGTTCTTAAACTACTAGTCCAATCGCTCCGACTTCCGTACAGTCCGGCTTATACTTTAGTTTTAGATCTACATGCAGGTATGCCAATTTCCTCTAGTAGCGCCAGATCTATGCTATTTAGGTCAAGGACGTACAGCTGCGTGATGACGTAACGCGCAGTGGGCGTGTGCTCGGCGGAGGTATTGTAGGTATTTCAGTGCGAAAAAACAGATCGGTTTCGCGGTATAAATACACTGTAATCGGCGGGGCACCTATTCCGGCTGCTGCCCAGTAACACACTGACCCTAAGGACGCGGTTTATCCGGTATCGCTGAACATGCTGCTGCGTACGGTGAGCCTCAGGCCGGCTTTCTGCGGCGCTGCCCTCCGCCTGCCCGCCTCCGTAGCCGGGTAAGTCTGCTCTACGCGCACTTTTCTGTGCGCTGGTTCGGTACTACGCTTAAAATACTAGAAGATGCAAAATAATACAAATGTTATATTTTTCAAATTGCGTTACGTTTCCTTTTTATCCATTTCCATAGCGTTCAGTGGTTTTGATGTTTTTGGTAATTCGCTCCACACCAGTCGGCGACGTAGCATCGTAATGGAGACTATCCCGCGGTGATATTTGCCTTTTAAGCCGATCGGCTAGATGATAATGATTCATAATATTATAATTATGATTCATATTATTCTTTTCCTGTTTAGGTGTAAGTGGCCCGTTGCAGCGTTGCAGAATGCCCGTCTCTATGCAAGCCAGTCCGCAGAGGTAAATTTGTAATTCGATTTGTTAATAGACAGGATTAACTGTTGTGTTATTCAGTCCTATTTTGATAGAAATATGCCTTTTACTTTATAAGTTTTAGAAGAATGAAACCGGCATTCTTGCAAAGGCAAACTTTTTTTTTTGTTTTAGTATTTTGTGGTATGTTGTATAACGTGTAAATATCTTTTAAAACATCCATTGGTTTATTATCTGCGTCAATTAATTGCTATTTACAGTGTGTCGGCCACGTGACGTTTCGCTTTGAGAACTGGAGGAAAGGTCGCGCGCGAGTCACGTGACCCCGGCAATGTGGGCCGAAGGTGGCGGCGCGTTCTGGCCTGCGCGCACCCGCCCGGCTCCGCTCGTGCCCGCGTCGGTGCGTTTTGCTTTTGCGTACATTGGCATTTTCCAGTGATGCAAACGAAATCTGCAGCCACATTGCCATGACTGACCCTTTTATTGTACAAATAAACGATACCGTTCAACTACAGATTTGTAATGCAATTTAAAGGTCACGAGTCTTGTCTGCTTAAATAAGACTGAATGAGTATTCTGTGTAGTGCTGAAATTACACTGTCAGGAAGTCATACTGCGGTTTCCACAAGACTGGCAAACAAAACGAGTAAAAAAAAATACTCCTGATAGGGGAAAAAGTACCCATTTTAATTACAGCCAGGTTACTCTTGTTTAGGAACAGAGGTACTGTGATCATATCGCTCACCCTGAGCAATACCGAGCTTATTGTGTGAGCACTTTATTTATATAGCACCTTACAGACATGACTCATGTCACCAAAGTGCTGTACAAAACTACGATAAAAAACACCAAAATCAAAGAAAAGTTCATTTAAAATATAAAATATAAAAGTATAAAAAATAGCAACAGCTAGCCCACGGAGTTGAAGGCCAGATAATAAAAATAGGTCTTCAGTCTTGTTTTAAAAACCGCTACTGATGACGAGAGCCTAACAGATGCTGGAAGTGCATTCCATAGTTTGGGACCCGCTACAGAGAACGCCCTATCCCCTCTCGACTTCAGCCGGGTTCTGGGAGCCACAAGCAGCAAATGGTGTCCGAAGAGGGACATATGGCTGCAACAACTCAATCAAATAGGCCGGAGCAAACCCATTCAATGCTTTATACACCAATAACAGAATTTTAAAACGAATTCTGAAATTGACAGGCAGCCAATGTAGAGCAGCCAGAATCGGTGTCACGTGTTCATATTTTCGCTTGCCAACCAAGAATCTTGCTGCAGCATTCTGAACAAGCTGCAAGCGAGCTACAGTACTCTGA
>JAODKN010000097.1:90316-102998 GCA_026774425.1 Petrocephalus zakoni | reverse complement strand
CATCCCTACCCCTCCCCTCATGAACACAATCTGCCAAGTTTGAGGGGCAGATTGCCAGCGATAGGCCTGCAATTTGTCTCTTGCCATTTCGGCCGCACCACGCAAAGCGACCCACCAGGGTACGGGGGGAGAAACGACACCCCCCCCCCCAAAGACGAGTGGGCTCATTTGCATAATGCACCTCCCCCTGGCCTGGACCCCGCAGCCTGCAAGAGGTCAGCCTCGGCTCCAGTCACTTCTCCTCTTCTATAAACAGCCGAACAATCTCAGGAGGACTGTTGCGGGGGTGGGGGGGGGGGGGGCGCCGCGTAACGGAACGTGCCTAAGCTGTGGAACACACGCTGAGGGCCCGCCATCTGATTCCTCACACTCAAAGTAACAAGAAACGTTAACGAGAAAAAGGGCGTGATCATCAAACGAGACACAAGGGGGCCGGACCTACATCTTTAATTCCCGCCGGCGACGCGGTCGGCTCCGTGGCGCCCGTCCGCATGCGAGCAGCCGGAGTGTCGCCTGAGTATTGCATGTAAAAGCGCTTGTCGGTAAAGAGCCACCAGTGTGCGGGTCCCATTCTGGATTTTGGAGGATAAGATAGCCTGTGTGGAGGTTCAGTCTCTGACCACTCCCTTGTCATTATCTGAAGCACATGGGGGGGGTCCTTCGGCCCACCCGCGAGCTCTGTAATCTCACAGCGCGTGGCCCTTCCCTTGTGCCCCTGTGCTATTTTGGACATGTTTATAGGCCTAGTGTCTTTAGCTACTTTGCTCCTAGCGTGGGCCCCGAATGAATTAAGGCCATGTCATCAGCGGGGGTGGGCTTGTGTGTGGCGGGAGGGGGGTGGTTAGACCTGAGCTCGAAGCCCCTCCGGACATGCAGCTGAGAAGAGACCGAGAAAGGGGTAGCGAGAAACCCAAGAGGTGTGTTTGCTGAAGCAGAACCATATTTTTTTTTCCCTTCTTGTTTTCTTGTTTTTTACTCCTGTCACTGGGTATTACTTTCTAAAAATACTCCCCCAGTAAAACTCTCCGGGGCCCAGTGCAGCCGTAGGAGCCGCGCGCAGCTCCCCCTCCACCCCCCCACCACCGCGCGCGGTGAGCGTCTACCTGCCGGGTGCGGTTTCGGATTCTCCCGTCGGGCGTGTAGGGGCCTCGCAGCAGCGTGATCCCAGTCGTCTGACCTGTCCTCGGAGCACCCATCCCCCCTGGCGTACGGGAGGCTAGCCCGCTGCGAGGACTTTAAGGGGGGAATAGGATCAAGGAGTCCCATAGGTGTGGCTGAGTCGCCCTCCCCAGCTGCCCAGCAACGATTCCCCTTAGCTGGGGAACATCATCACTGTTAGCGGATCCTGATAGCATGTGGGAGCACCTGGTTGCTCGCTCTCTGGCACCATTCCTCCCCAGGCTGATGAAACATATGTTCCTGGGGGGGGGGTATAGGCTAAGGGGCGGGGCTGAGGGGCAGTTTGGTGGGGGGAGGGGCTATTATTAGCCAGTGTCCAGGGGTGATCGGAGAGAGGTCAGACGGGGCTGAGATGTGGGCTTCCTAGCGGGTTGGGGGCGCATTGGAGAAAAAGCCAGACCGCGGAGTATGAGGCTTACCCACCTTCCTGAAGATGTCGCTTGTGGCCCTGGTGCGAAGGTGCTCACAACAGCTACAGCCGGGAAGGAGAGCTGCTGCTTACATTCCTGGGGGGCGGTGCCAGACGCGGCCCCATCCACGAGAGAGCCCACCAGGCACCCTTGCCTACAATCTCCTTTACTGTTCTGTCACTTGCCCCGGGTCCTAGCTGCGTTTCAGCAGGGATTAACAGACATCCTGGCTTACTTGATTTATGTTTGTGCAAAAGCTGTGGTTCTGGTTTTAGGGTACAGAGACAATAGGTGGACCAAGGGAAATTATGGGCTGAGGTACCTCTCAACCACACACCGAGGCAGGACTGCTCAAGTAAAGTATAAATAACCCAAGGTGTGAAACTGTGACCCCGTTTACGTAAAAGGTTCAACTCTGCAATGAATAATTCTCGCTGAAAAATAATAACGCATAGGACGGGCGTTTTTTTTTTTTCTCCGGAAGTGCCTAATGTGTGACCCACTAAAGCCTTTAAGCTTTGCTCAGAGTGCAGAGTTTCCCAGCATGCACCTCTGATGGAGGGCTCTCCTGAGCACACAGGGCAGTAGGAGTAATGACAGGTACACTTTTAGAGAGTGTGTGCACGAGTGCTTTTGGTCCTGCTTGTTTCTGTGTGTGTGACTGCAGCTGTCAAGCCGCTGCTCACTCACTGGGGCCCGTTGGGTGTCCCCCCTCCTCCCCGCTCCTCGGACCCCTGTCCTTTCCTGCTTAGCACGCGGGAAAGCTGGGCAAAAAAACGGACAGTCGGCAGTGACAGCGACGCGCTGATAATCTCGTCGGCCTCCATCAGCACGTCAATTTAGTTCCTGCACAGCGGGGCCCCGGCGAAGCCGATTCCCGCCGCTGCACCTTGGCTGGTCGCCATGCCAATTTTTTTTTTTTTATATTTGTCTGTCCTGCTTGACGAAACAGTTTAACTGAGATCAAAGTATGGCCTCTGTCAGTCTTAAGAGGCCGCCGAGCTGCAGGGACTCAGAGCGCGACTAATTATTTAACCCGGCTGAAATTCTGGTTTGGAAACATCATTTGCTTTGCAGATACCCCCCCGATTCTGGTCTCAGACACTTGTATGCTATAAAACGGTCGGGGTAAAATCCAGTCCAAGGGAGTCTGCTTGACCCGTGAGAATTTATCGCGTACGAGTGCACGCTCAGTGGTTAAGTTAAAATTCCTGAGCAGCCCATTCGGATTTCTCCGCGCAGCAAAATCCGCTGCAGGTGACGGACTGACACGCCACGGTGAGGACTCGAACCCGACACCAGGTGACAAATCCTCTTTCCTGCTCACCGAATGCCTCTGCCCACACAGCTTGGTTACGAAACACCCTTCTGTGTGAACCACTGCTCGGTAAACGCGGGGCGCTCCGACTTTAACGAGGACGCGCTCTCTTTCGCTGGAGTGTGTCCGCGTGTGTGTGTGTCTCTCACTCCGCTCCTTCTGGATCGGGCCTCATGCAGAGGTCCATCGGGTCAGAGAGGTGTTCTGCAGATGTGCAAATGTAAATCAGCCTGTCACCTATGGAAACCAGCCCTCCCTTTAAACGTCTCCTACTAGGATTTTTTTTTTTAACTTTACCTCTATTTTTAAGCAAACTCTACTGCAGAACCCTTCTCAGTGAATTTGTCTAATTCGTTTTTCTTGAAGATTGTGTGTTTCTTTTTGTGTTGTTTATTGTTTCAAGTCCAGAACATTCTGTGGAATTTTTGATGTCTGGGCACTTGAGATAAGTATCTCAGATATGTTCAATCAACCCAGATGACCTCACAGAAAACACCCTCCCCGCCACCCCAACCTTTCACTCCTACGCTCCCTGGCCCTTCCTATACGTCGTCTGATCTATAGGGCTTGAATAGATTTTTGGCAGGGTGTCCTGGGGTGGCGTTCCAGCACGCTCCTCCGTGTTAGGACCTGATTTATTGACTTCAGCTGCTCGCAGGTACACCGTCTAATTAACATTTATTTTATGCCGGTTGCATAACCATCTTGGATGAAGATGGATCAGGTGTGAGCAGTTAATGTGCACCTTGGAATGTGCAGACAGGCTGCATTATAGCTTATAATAAGTTATATAAAAAGGCATTATGTGACTGGGTGTCCATGCACTGGTGTAAAATAATAAATAATATTACTGTCTCCTGATGTATGTGGTTTGCATCTTGGGGATGTGGCATCCTGTAATAAGGCTTGATGTTGCATCCGCATCAGGAGTGCCATGTAGAATTTTCGATGAGGATGGGGAGAGTAGCGCCCCCATGAGGAATCTGGGAGAATGGCATCTGCTAGGGCTGGCCGCATGCAACATTGATACCAAAGTGTGTAAGTGGTGGTTGTCGTCGCCTTTTGGGATTAATGTGGTATTTTTTGCCTTTGTTTTTTTTCTTTTCCCACGAGGGAAGCATAGCTCAGCTTGGAGTATCAGGGGTGGCTTAAAGGTTTGTGCCGGGTGGGGTGGAGGGTGGGTCTGGCATGTCCTAGAAGACCACTTCCACTAATGGCTTTGCCTTGGGTCAGCTCACGCCAGGCAGGGGTCAGCCGGAATTTTTAATGCAAATAGACTGGAATGTGGAATGTGCCTGTGATGATTAATATATTACTCCAGATTATCTTGCCAACACGACGCCCTCCCCCCACGTCCATCACCCTTGTGGCTCTGACCCGTTTAGATTCTGGCCACTCCGCTGACCGCGTGATGGTTCTGATTAATACTTCCTATCATAGCCTGGCTGCCACACGCCCATTGAATAACAGAAGTCACTGACCATGCTACAGAGGGTGCCGTTGCTGTCTGCGTTTATGTGTTATTGAGACGGGGGGGCGACACAAACCCAGACAGTGAAAACAGCCGACACGTCTGACATGTTAACCGCATTGTTTATGGCTAAGCGTCCGCGTCAGGTTAGAAACCACCATGTGTTTGAGCCGTGAAACACTTGACTGCATCTGTCGGTTTGGACGTTCGAGAGCTCGGACTGAATGGGTCCTTTTCAGAAGCTTGGGGTCACATGCTCCCCCGTGGTCCTTTCGTGTTCCTGAGCCGAGGTGAACATGGTATCTGTCGACATAATGTTAGCATAGCACTAGCATTAGCATCATATCAGTAGCATTGGGTAATTGTTCAGTTTGGTTCTCACCCTGATCTTCCAGCACCCCAAACACCCCCACATATGAGGCCATGGTCCCCCTCAGAATGTAACTCTTACACCCATCGCAATCTTCAGACACGTCCACGCCTGACTCAGTGTTTCTGAAAGCTGTAGGGCACATACTCATAACTGAGGGACAGGGCTGTCGGAGGCTAGCCGCCCCTTTCTGTCAAATTCGGATTAAAAGGGCTTTGTGTCACAGCTTGGGGGAACGTAGGGCGTGCTGGTGAAGCTTTCTTTTTTAATTTGGTCAGAAAGTACAGAAGTTCTGGGGCAGTGGAGCAACCTTGGAAGTTGCCCCAAATCGGGACTTGGTGGGGCTCCTGTTTAGCAGGTATACCATTCCCCTTGGCTTCCTTACCTAGCCCTGCAGGACTTTGTGACAGAGAGGAGGAGGTATGGAGTGTGGAAGGAATATTACAGAGACAACTAGAAAGTGGCCCGGAGCAAGTACTGGAATTCTCCAGAATCCTCCTTTGGCTGAGAAGCAGAGCTCAGCGAGACTGGTACAGCTGGAAGACTTTGCAGGAACCTGCTTTTAATTAGTGTCTGCTTCAACGGTCGTCCCGAGTCCTTCGCGCAGCCTAGCGAAGCTCACTCAACAACCACGCCAAAAAGTTGCTTTGATAGCTACCACAAGGCGTATGTTTTTTTTTTCTTTTTCTTTTTCAGAAGGGCGCGGGGCACCCAGAATGGGCCCGTCGCCACGGCCCGGCGGAGTTCCCTGAAATGGACTCTCATCCCTTGGTTTAATGGCGCAGAAAGCATTTCCCGAACAGGCCCCCTCTTTTAACCGGCCTCAAAAACTAGTGTGTTGCTTTTCTGATCAGAGTAATTAGCGTGCCTGTTGTGCTTTGGGAGAGACAAAAAAAAAGGACCGGTAATGACTATCCTACTCTAATTTGGCCGTGCAATGTTTTGGGCCCGGCTAAAAGGCGCTGGCCGTTCCTCAAAGGGGAGCTTTCGGGGGGCTGGTGACCACGGCGTGCTCGGAAGGGCGGGGTGTAAATGTACACCATAGCACTTAGGCTCCAGCTTTATGGGAACATTAGCCACATTAGGTGGCTCTCAGGAACCCTAATGGAGCTCCTCTCACACACCCAGCAAGAGGTTTACAAATATTTCTGGAACTTTCTTTTATTAATTTATTTGCTCCCAAAGTAGAAGTTGGCAATCCTTGCTTCTACCTCAGTCAACCATTGCCAGTAAGTTGACCAAACTGGTGTAGACACCGGCCAACACTGCAGCAAAGATGGCAAAATATTTCTCCATTTAATTGGAGGGAGTTCCTTCAGTTCAGTTCAGTTGGGCAGAGGTGGTTCTCCAGTGCTTTTTCCAATAACTTCTAACCTGCTGAGTGGCTTGCTCAATGTTTCTTATGAAGATAAAGTTGCCTGGCATAAATTTTGCATTGCCTTGTCGTGCGCACAGACAACTTGACCCGAAAGTTAAGACTTCCTGTGAGAAGTATGGACTTCCGGTAAGAAGTTTGGATAGCTTTTGACTCCATGGGTCTAACCGCTGTCTTCATTTTCAGTTCGAGAGTCAAGATGCAGGTGTGATGAAAGGCGCTTTATATACGCCAACCGTCATGTTTATTACCCTACAACATGTACAACAGCTTCTTGTCAGTGTAGCAAGCTGTAAATGGATGTATAGACAACAGGAGAGAAGAGCTATTCCTCGCAGGTTTGCCACTGTTGATATCTCTCTAGACCTCTTATAGATCGACTTGTTTATTCACTATAGGACTTGACCCTTTGCCCAGGAAATAGACTGGGACTACTGTCCGTCTCCGCTTGCCAGTTTCAATCCATATATCCTTCAAAATCCTTCGGTACGCAGGAGACGTTAACCGTAAATAACCTTCTTTGGCTGAAGTTTCGCAGTAATGAATCAAGCTAAACTAAGTCTGGGTGTAGCCGAGCTGGAGAAGGGAAAGAATCGCAGGATTTTTTTTATTTGTTTCCATTTTTTTGGCATGTTTACCAACTTGGGCATGAAAAGAGGCCTAGGCATCGATCAGAGAGGTTCCATGGTAGGGGGTGGGGGGCAGAGACTTGCAGAATGGTGCACTGTGGCACTCTGGGGGCTGCAGCCACTGGAATTTGACCTCGCTCTGCTCTTTTGCAACATCCCCCCCCCCCCAGCACGTACCCCACAGAGGTGCTACACCCCCTCACCCCCGCCAGGCACCTTTCCTGCTCAAACCCCAAGGGTACAGTGTGAAAGCAGGAGGAAACCATTTATCATAGCTCTGTGTCTTATACACAGCCCCCACCGTCATCTCCATAAAAGGTTTTTATACATAATTAAATTGTAGTTCTGGATTGCACTGTGTTTGTTTGTTGTTTTTGGTGGGTAAGGACCGGCTGACCATCACAGAAGCTCTCAATGCTGGATTGGAGCAAGAACAAGAGATAGGGGGAGGTGTGTGGGGGGGGGGGTGGCATCTCGGCGGAAGCTATGCCAAGAGCGTCTCTATCCTGGTGAAATGGAGCCTCGAACCTTTTCCCCTCCCTTCCTGTCCTCTCATCTGTCTCCCCGTCGGTTATTTCGAGAGTGAATCTCCCACCTTTCTGAAGCTTGTGTGGGGGGCTGGAGGCTGCCTCAGGGTTCCTGCTTCTCTAAAGCATCACCTATCCAGACAGGAAGTTGGGGTGCTGGGAGGTCGGCGTTGTCGCGTGGGTCCACGCTTTGGGGGAGCCAGATGCATCGTGTGGCCCAGATGCCAGTCAGGAGGCCAGGAACTGCAGACGCCTTCGTTAGCTACTCGGGCTCGGATGGCTTTGGCTGTAGGTGTGACTCTGATGAGCTTGGTGGGTTTCAGTTGTCTTCAGCCTGCCTGTCAGAGCACCGTGGGACAGAGTGGCTTTTGTTTGCGTGTTTAAAGCGCATGCGAAGGCGTGCCGTCATGCTTGGGCGAGGATGTGTAAAACGCGGGCACAGGCGAGAGCGCGTGTCCATAGGCGTCCCTTACTAGCCAGCCGCGGGCTCGGTTTTGGGTCGTCCGCAGCTGCTGCAGCTGCCGGCGCGTGGAGGTTCTGCCCCCCTGCACACCTTCTGTTTCCTGTGTGCGGGCTGGCCCAGCTCCCGCGCGTCCACACCTTTCGCCCCGCTCGGACAGAGCCGGCGGGCGCGGGCTTGCATGGCTGCCGCCAATCTCAAGGCATTCAGCACGTCGTCCTTTTTTAACGTTTGTTTGAGTGCGTCTGCGATCGGCCATGTGCGGCGCCACGGAGCATGCCGGGCCGGCGTCTAACGCAAAGGGGAAGTGACATCGGCTGGGTCGGCCCACAAGTGCACCCTGGGATGTCAGATCCGCTAGCATGAAAGGATTGACAGCATTTTAAAGGGGAGATGGGGAGGAAAGTGTACCCCCAGCTTAAGTGCGGATTTTTGTGGTGCTGGTACTGTGGGATGGGGGTATCTCGCTCCTGGCTCTCCAGTTAATACGGCTATCCGTGTCACTCAGGTACTGACGAGTCGCAGGCAGAGAACCACGTCCTGCTGTGATCCAGTCTAAGTTTGGGATTGGGTTGGGGGTGGGGGAAGGTGTGGGGGCTGGACGGGGCGTCACAGTGCATCAGTGCCTCTCAGATTTCCTGGGCCTGCAGGGTGCGTAAGAAAGCGCCCAATAACCGGTCTGTGTAGCTTCCCAGCCACCAGAACATTCCGAGCAGTAGTCTGGTCAGGTGCCGTTAACCGTTTCTGTGCCTCGTAAACTATTTATCTATTTCTAAAAGTTTCGTGATTCCCCACCATCACCATGGTGACTAGGGAGCCACACCCCTGGTGTCCATGACTGGTCTTTCAGGACGTAGCCCCCAAGCCGGGTCCAGCTTACTCCACAGAGCATCACATGGCCCCCGAGAGGCCCCTGCCCTGCTCTGCTCCCTGTCATTTTTATGCAATGCATTGCATTTTACTGGCCCCGGAGCTGGCTGCGGGCTTCTCGTGGCACTCCTGCATGAGGAACAGCCAGGCCTGCCTAAACGCTACGCCTCGCCGCTCATATAAAGCTCCGGCGCTTTAATTACAACCATAAACATAGTTTAGGAGGCTCTGACCGTATTATTAAAATTAAGTTATGATATGAGGCGAGAAATGTGCCTCCCCCCTTCCTGGGTGTGGAGCAGGAGCTGTGGGGTTATTGTCCCTAAACCCCCCCGCACACACACTGGTCCCTCCCGGCCCGTTCAGGAGCAGGACACGTTGTCTTCGTCGGGCTTAGTGGTCCCGCGCTCCACTTCCACGGGTGCTGTCTGGGGCCCACCCATGGATAATTTTGTCTGGTTTGGCGTCCAAAGTCGCCCGGGGTGGAGGGGAGCTCTGTGGCAGTCTGGGGGGAGGAGGTTAGGGGGGGTGACAGACCCGGGGGGCAGACAGTGCTCTAATCCCTGTGACACTTACACTGTGTTGTCCATTGTTCCTGGGCCGCACTCCAGATCGCCCCTCTGAAGATACCATCTGTCCCTGCAGCGGGCCGTCTCGCGGACCCTCGCTCTGGCCGGTGACCCCCCCCGTAAAAATGCCAGGAAGAGCATGTTTGTCGTTTATACGCCGTAGCTTAAAGAAAATTCCCACTCTAAGGTTTTATTTTCTTTTCCTGTGCGACTAGGCTTGGTACTGATTTGTTACTCAGATCAGAGACGACCGTTGAACCAATTAAGCTTTCAAAGAATGCCTGACTTTGCTCCCTTGTACACGAGGTAGATCTGATTTATTTTTCTTAAAGGTACAGCACACTCGTAAAAACGGTGGACTCGAGCTGTTTTGAGCGGTGATGGTCCTGTTTAGCAAATTGCTATGGGTTCGGGGTCAGTTTCCTTTTTTTTTCCGCTGCTGTGTCACCGTACTTTTGACGGACTGTAATTCGGACATGGGATTCTGTGTTGTGCCGTCTGGGGAAAAAGGTTTAAAAAAAACAATGCAGTGTCTAAAAGCGTTCCTGTTAACCCACCAACCGCGAGGCATGACCTTTCCCCCCCAGACTTGGCTGCTGGGCATGACCCCGCTTAGACATGTGACTGCGTGTATACTTGCCGATGACAGGACATGGCTGGGGTCAGAGGTCGCGAAGAACTCAGAGACCCCGCCAGGTCACATGACTCCGCTGGCAGAATTTCACACACACAGCCTGGCCCACTTCTGCATTGACAACCTATGGAACTGGCAGGCTATAAATACAACCACCCCAATATCCTGATCACGGTGGCTGTTTTTATTTTTAGGGTGGGGTGATTTTTCAATGTGCGACTGACCACCAAACGCTGGGGGGTACGTTATATACCTGTGTAACCCAATGGCACGTTTATTAACAGTCTGTTCATTTCAGCTCATTGGGGACTGACTTTACACGGGTGGGGGGGGAAGGCGGTTTATTCTGTGAATTGATGGACCCATGTCTATGGCTTAAATTTAGTCCAGCCTAGATCTGGGAACCTGCGGCTGACTTCCCCTGGCTCTACTCTCCCGAATATGGATCTTACAGTGTGATTCGATTTTGTTTGGGCCCAGTCTGTCCTCACATGCATGTGGGATGGAGGCCAGGGGCCGTGGGCTGGCCTGGGTCCACCGGGGCATCCCCATCCCATCCAGGCCCATTAGCCGTTCAGTGCCGTGGCTGTACTATGGTGTCGGCTTGTCCGCACCACCAGGAAATGCCCCCAGTGATCTCATCTCCTCTCACCACACAAGAAGGAGAGGGAAAAGCAAACTGCAGACCTTCTGGAGGCCTCAGTCTCCCACGGTTCACTGCTGGTCTGCCCCGGACCTGGCCTAGTTATGGGAACATCCCTCCTGCGTTGCGTGTGGTTGTCGGATCGGCTGCTTTGCCGATGTCTAGCTGTTAAGCGAGGGCAGGCTTCTGTTTGAGCGATCGGGCTGTTCTGGTCCACTTCGACCAGTGCCTTAGAGTGAGGGTCGGTCGGACGGGCTTCTGATTGAGGGCAGCCCTCTGTGGTGCCAAGCAGAGTTTAGTAACGATAAGAGAAAAATAAAATAAGTTGTTTTTTTTTGCACCAGCTCATTTCATTTCTGTCTTCGTGTGTCCTGACCTGTCATGCTTATGCATGGCGATTGTTTCTAAAGCACCAACACACACACACACACACACACACACACATTTTTGTCTCCTCTCTTTAATCCATCCGCCCCTTCTCCATAACCACTTATCCATTACAGGCTCGCGGTAAGGAGGCTGTCCCAGGAAACACAGGGCACCAGGCGGGAGACACCCAGGATGGGATGCCAGTCCATCACAAGCCACATACTCGCTCATTCACACACGCAAATGCACTCGACGGGCAATTTAAAGATGACGGTTCACCTAAATGCATGTTATTGGACAGTGGGAGGAAACAGAGGGAAACCACAGAAACATAGGAGGGACTCGCAAATTCTGAGCACACGGAGCTGGGGGCAGCAGTATTAAGGCTATAAATTTAAAGGTCAATCCTTTTGGCACAGTTACGGTTTATCAGTATCCTATTAACTGGAGAGTGTAATTTTTTTTAGATGAAAGGCATGCATGTGAGTTAGAGTAGAACAGACAGGCCTCAAGACCCTCACACCGCAGAATGAGGCTTCAGGAGGGGTCAGGGTTAGGATGGTGGAAGCAGTTCACACGTGAGACTGTGGGGGGCGCCATTCTGGCCTTGTTTCGTGTCACTGCGGGCCAGGTCGGCGAGGTCATCTCCACAGTACAGAAAGTGGCACCTGGATAAGTGTCCCCTTGGCTGTAGGAAGGCTGGATGTGTCCCGCTCCAGACTGATGGTCCCCTGGGGGTCTTTCGTACGTCAGGGGGGAGCAGGCATGAGTGTGACTGCGAGCTGTGGGCAGCGACGGCGCTAAGCAGGGCTGACAGCTTCCTGCTCCTTCTTTCTCTTGTTCTCCCATAAGCCGCCCGCCGGCACCTCGTCCGTAATTAACCGGGGATCTGTAAAGTCGAGGCTAGAGCAGGTGCACCCACCGCGGTAAAGCCGAGGTTATCTGCCTGCTGGACCTCCTGGTGGTCTTTCTGGTGGGTCTGTCTCCACGGAACCTTGGATAGGAGGGACTGGGTGGAGGGGGGGGGTTCCTGTCTCGCACGTATCAAAAAGCCACCGCCACCCGGACAGCCGTGTTCCGATGTCCGCAGGCTGGGAAAACTCCGTTTTCCTGTCTCTGCAGATAAAGGGGGAAAAATCAAATTAACAGGCCCGGTTTGGCAGGTGTGTGCTTTCACGCCCCCCCCCCCCCCCATCAGATTCACTCCCCTAAATCTCCCGAGCCTCAAGGCAGGTTATTGGGGCTCCTGTCTCTGTCTCCCCAAGTCGTGTCATGCAGGCGGATTGCCGCGTCCCCGTCAGCAGGAATCTCGCCTCGTGTCTCTGCGCCCCGGATGAGATGTGCCAGCCTCATCTGTCGCTTCCGCCTGCCGATCCCACCGAACCTCGGAAAATTCCTTGACCCTCACTAGTCAGCCAGTTGACTGTTTGTCAACGTCAAATGACCCCCCCCGAAGACTGGATTGCGTCTTCCCTGCATAATCGAAAAAGCCAGGGTTTACTTAATATAGACTGTGCTAACAGGCCCGCCCATCATGGCAGCAGGGGGGGGGCGGAGCCACAGACAGGTCACCTGTCTCTCCCCCCCGCCCCGCCCACTGTGCCGGAAGCGACGCCTTTTGACAAGCCGGCATGGCGAGCGTGGCAGAGAAATAGCCTCTGCATGATAATACGTACCGTGCACGGCAGGTTAGACCCCGTGCAGGTGGCCACAATTAACTGTCATTTGCCGATTGTAATGATCCATAATTTCCCGGCTAGAGACGCTCCCCCTGTCCGCCCCCGCCAGCAAAGTTCTCTCCGGCCCTGATTTGAATATTTGAATTTCTCTGCAGGGCTACAGGGAGACAGCTGTGGGT
>JAODKN010000097.1:17167-27835 GCA_026774425.1 Petrocephalus zakoni | reverse complement strand
GCCCCCCCCCCCACCCCCGGCCCCTTTCAGACATATTTTTGTCTGTCTGTCAGCGCGCTAACGCAGACAGAGAGATCTGGGGGAGGTGGCAGGGTGGCGGGTGGCCCAAACCTAAAGCGGCCGCAATCACTCAGACTCGAGTGGCACGGCGAAGGATTGGCGCCGTATATCAGCTTATGGTTTACAGGCGGCCCCGGCGAGGACGGCGAAAGGTCAGCCGCGGAAACATATGGACACGTCAGGCTCGCCGCAGCCGACTGCAGAGGAGCAGGCTGTCGGGACGGAGACGGACTCGACGCGGCCGTGGAGGGAATGGGGGGGGTCCCGGGCGACAAGACAGATAGACGCGTCCATCTGTGCTCCGCCTCGCGGCAGCCGGGATGGATCTGCAGGCTGGGAGGAATGGGACATGCCCTGATGCCCAGATCAGTCAACCAATCACCTCCTCCGCTCCCAAACTCATAAGGGGGGAGGTGCTGAAAGATGATTGGACAGCAGGCACTGCTGCAGCGGTTGGGGAACCAGGTTTCCAATCAAAGGGATCAAAAGGTTTCAGAATCCAAATCTTGAAATTCCTGTTATTCAACAGAGCAAAATATCTGAGCTAGTAAATCTTAGTAAATCTTATCGATATTCTGCCCGCTGAACTCTGCCTGGAAGGGACTGCGTTTAAATAATTAGCACCTGTTTAAATGAGGAAGTAAAGAAACTGTCCAGACTGCAGACCTTTTTCTTTGTACTATACTTATTTGCAACTCCGTTAGACATTTGTTATTTTGAAAAGGTTTGAAAGTTATGCCTGACCTATCAGGGGTGGGAATTTTGTGGGGTGGGGAGGGGGGTGTAAGTGACCAAGCCACTCTACACACCTTTAACATATAGATTATAGTATAATTACATTTTCCCCATGTGGGAGAGGGTGAGGCTGGTAGCAATGCTCAGATTCTCTCTGGTTGATGGGGACTGTTCTGGTATCCTACACCAGGAGGTGGTGAGGAGCTGCGGTTCTCCATGCTCCTCTGCCTGTAATGTGCAATGGCCCTGTGGCGCCCGCTGAGGCCTCTCCCTTTCGTGCGTGTCCTTCAGCAAACCCGTAGTGATGTCAGAGCTTCAGTCTGGTCCAGATGCACCTCCTGATCCTAGCCTCCCTATTGACCCCGTCACACTGGCATCTCCTGGAGCCATGAATCGCGGCCGGCCCCTTTTCGGTCCCCTCGCCACTCCAACGGTCCAGCCCAGCTATGAGTGTAGGAGGCCCACGGATGGATGCGATTGGTTCTCGCCCCTGTCTGTCAACGGGTCGACCTCCCTATGTATTCCGATGCTCAACGCCCTACTAGGTTTAAGGAAGACTCCTCACTGTAACATGAACCGGTCGAGGGGGGGTGGTGTACTGATTTGCCTGATCGAAGAGTTTCAAGGCAGCAGGGAGGGACGAGCGGAAGGGGAAGAGAGCATTAAGGCGCAGAGCAGGAATTGGCGGGTGGTCGCTAAAGTCCCCAGGTGAGGGTGACGAACACATCCTGCCGACCTGTGATTGGCTTATTTACGAATCGCTTACTTCCTGCTTCCACGAGCCGTGACACGCACCTGTACTCTGGGTGAGGAAGCATGCTTCCTGTGTTCATTTGAGCATGGAGGGTAACCGCATTGTGTGCAGGGTCGAACTCGAAGGGTGGTGGGGGGCCCCTGTGCTAATGTCATTGTTGGGGCCCCTACCTACAACATGAAAGGCTGCTATAACAACCAGAAAAAAACTACAACTCGGGGGCCGGCCTCACAGACAGGTGACGATATATGTGATGAGTTTGTCTGTCTTTGGACGTCATGACAGCCTTAGTGCACGATGCTGCAGAGACAGACTGTATCTAGGGCTTGGAGGTGTGGGGTTCAGCTGGGTGGGGGCAGATTGGGGTGCACCGCCATGGGCAGGTTGTTATTTATCTGCTCCGATTTTCCCCCCAGGACCCACGGGCGCATGCAAATGAGGCAGCGAGGAAGCTGCCGCCGCCGCTATCTTCCTTTACATCAATAAATAAATGGCAGACCACAAGGCCTGGGCTCATTTTCCAGCCCAGTGAGGGAGCTTTCATTCCAGGAACACATCTTTGAGCACCCCCCCCCCCCCCACACCTCCTCCTTCTCCTCCCTGTCTTGATCCCATTTTGCCCTCTGCCAACCCCCTCCCTCCCCAGTCATTGTTTGGGAAGCTAAACAATGCCAGTCCTTGAGAATCACTGTCCCCATCAGGAATTTTAATCTCACTCCTGTGAGCTAACGGGCCAGCGCATTAAAGGCCAACAGCTAATCTTTGCGGGCATCTAATCTCCTGATATTAAGTCGCGTCTTCACTATTGGGGCACACAGATAAGAATTAGTGTCGTGCTTGAGTCTCCCGGCTGAGAGCGGGATCTGAAGACAGAGTGGGAAGAGGAGGAGTTGTCCAAATTAGGTCCTATTTTGCCAGGACGTAGCCTTACATCCCTCTGGCAGGTGAGGCTTCACTGAATTGGGTGGTTGAGGCCCCCTTTTTGCGATTGGTCCATGCCCCTGTCTGTCAATGGGATAACCTTCATATGTCCTCCAATGACAAGATGGCCCCTGTAGAGCTGGGCTTCTTATGCGGTCCAAAGAATGTGTAGAAAGTAGGGAGGGATGAGCATGACTTTCACAGCAAGTGCACTGGCCCAAACCAGCAGCACAGACATCAACTGGGAGTTCCTACCCATACACTCTGTGTCTGCATCTGAAGACATCAAAGCCTATAAGACGTATTTTCTTGTGGGTGGGAAGCCCAGCACTTGCTAGGATAGGCTCCAGGCTCACCAGCCCGCCCTGCCCTGGATTTGTTCCTGCAAAGAAACTAGAACTCTTCAGTTCCCGCATCTTTCTTAATGAACAAAGTTGAAAGATGCTGCTGATTTTAATCAGTCTTTAGATACTCATATTGCACTCATGCTGCTTGCTGGGACAAATTTACGCTGCAAGATTCGAGAAAAAAAGAAATCGAAGAAGACTGCGATGTGGCCAAGCCTTTTTGAAACCCCCCCGCCAACAGCCCCCCAAACAACCTTACTGCCCTTCCCCCTGTTTTGAAACGCCGGGCAATGTTTACCAAAGTTTAGACAATCTAATTTACATATTAGATGTGATTAGCACAGTTCATTGTCGGGATTATGCTTATTAGCCTGTGTACCAGCGCCCCATTGGTGGGCTGACGGGCTGGATTTTGCATTACAGGAAGACGCGCTGCATACCTATGCAAATGAGGTCAAATCCGCAGCGATAGAGAGACAATATCCTCATTCTGTACTTGGAGGACATACATGGCTGCTCCTCATCTCCTCGGGGCTCGTGGCTCCCAGGGACGCCAGGGCTGGTAAACATGCAGTCAGGGCCATCTGAGCCCACACCCCACCCCACCCTCCCACACACCTATACGGCCCCAGAGAAGCATACACGTGCAGGAGAGGATGGGAGGGGTGGGGGTGCTGTGAGCGGATGCAGATTAGCGAGTGAGGTCTGGTTTCGTGGGGGTCTGTATGAATGCTAGCATGCATGTTAGCACATGTGCAACCTTCCACCCCCACCACCCCACCCCTCGACACCGGCCTGTGATATCATTGGGCTATGGTTGTGCTGTCACGCAAACTTGCCCCCAGTGTCCCAGGCTCTGGGCTGCGGTCGATCACATCTGCCACAAGTACGCACACCCCCCGCCACGGCCCCGCGTCCCCAAGAGGCTTTGTTTCGGCGTGGAAACCCCCCCGTTCTGTGGGTAGCCTCACACTTTCTCCTGGCTGGCAGCGAAACGCGGGAGGCTGCCGCCGGGGGCCGAACAGGAGGGCGGGCGACGCTGCTGACCTTTGACCTCTGACCTCTGCAGAGAATGGCCGACGAGGGACCCAGCGAGATGGTATCTTGTGGTGAAATGTCACACCGCAAGCATGGAGTACCCTGTGCACGTCGACTGTAAAAACGCAGCCCTTTCCTGCAACTCACAGGTGCATTGCTCAGTGCATTAATGCGCTCCTCCTGTTCCTGCATCAGCGTCCCCCCCCACCCCACCTTTTAAAACAGCTTTCTCCATAGCAGGAGGGGCTGCCTCTCTCAGAGCACATGCACCCCCCGGGTACGAATGGACATATCCAGGTCTTTCAGCGCTTTTATCGATCAACGGGGTTTTTTAATCCCTGACAGACGAGTAGTGGAGGTCCCTCGTTGTCAATGAAACTTTAAAAAGCCAGCATGTTCCAGGCTGCCAAGATGCAGGCTAGCGATTGACCCAGCCCATCCAGTGCTGACCCGCTCCATAAGCCTTGTCTACCCTTGCACCTGGTGAGGAGTCCTACCAGTATGGAGGAGGTTTCAAACCCATCCTGGATCAGGCTGAGAAATTTCTAAAGCTAAGGAATGCAAATTGTACAGTAAACTACAAACTAGACCTTTTAATAAATATTTTGTAGGATTGCTCCCTTTATGGTGGTCAGTGTAATATTTTATCTAATATGCGTTCCCCAGCTCCCAGCCCCCACCCCCCAACAGACACTGAACTTTAGAGCCGGGCTTCTCGACCCGCCCCAGGAAGATGCATGCTAGCCAGAGTGTGGGGAAGATGGCGGGGGCGAGTGTGTGGGAAAAAAAACAAATTAATAAATAAAAAGAGCTTACTGATAGGTAATAACTTGTGGATTTAATTATAATGGAGAAGTAATTACAATAAAGGAAAACAGGAGAAAAATTGAGTCTGTTCTTAAAAGGGGAAGAGCAATTTGCAGATGTAATTTGCATTTGGTAAAGACTCATTTATGTTGTTTTAAAAAGACATTTAATTGTCTTTAAAGAGACAATGAAGAATGATTGGACAAAACGGCCCTACGTATGTTAATCGATTGCACTTCTTGGTACAGATTATTTTTCAAGGTTTACACTCACTGTAGACGATTCTATCAGGATTCTGGGATACAGTCGTGAATTTTGCAAATTCCCTGGAATCTTTCTGTCAAGCATTCTGGACTGGCTTTTTGCCAAAGGGACTGGGAAATTCAAAACACTGGGCAGTGAGTGGAATGGACAGTGGGATGACCAGTGAGATGGACAGAGGAATGGACAGAGAGATGAGCAATGAGATGGACAGTAGGATGGACAGAGGGATGTACATTGGGATTGGCAGTGAGATGAAGAGAGGGATATATAGCGGGACTGGCAGTGAGATGGACAGATGGATGTGCAGTAAGATTGGCAGTGAGATGAACAGAGGGATGTGCAGTGGGATTGGCAGTGAGATGGACAGAGGGATGTGCATTGGGATTGGCAGTGAGATGGACAGAGGGATGTGCAGTGGGATTGGCAGTGAGATGAACAGAGGAATGTGCAGTGGGATTGGCAGTGAGATGGACAGAGGGATGTATAGTGGGATTGGCAGTGGAATGGACAGAGGTATGTACAGTGGGACTGGCAGTGAGATGTACAGAGGGATTTACAGTGGGACTGGCAGTGAGATGGAAAGAGGGATGTACAGCAGGACTGGCAGTGAGATGGACAGAGGGATTTACAGTGGGACTGGCAGTGAGATAGACAGAGGGATGTGCAGTGGGACTGGCAGTGAGATGGACATAGGGATGTACAGTGGGACTGGCAGTAAGATGGACAAAGGGATGTACAGTGGGACTGGCAGTGAGATGGACAGAGGGATTTACAGTGGGACTGGCAGTGAGATAGACAGAGGGATGTGCAGTGGGATTGGCAGTGAGATGGACAGAGGGATGTGCAGTGGGATTGGCAGTTAGAAGGACAGAGGGATGTACAGTGGGATTGACAGTGAGATGGACAGAGGGATGTGCAGTGGGACTGGCAGAGAGATGGACAGAGGGATGTGCAGTGGGATTGGCAGTGAGAAGGACAGAGAGATTTACAGTGGGACTGGCAGTGAGATGGAAAGAGGGATCTACAGTGGGACTGGCAGTGAGATGGACAGAGGGATGTGCAGTGGGATTGGCAGTGAGATGGACAGAGGGATGTATAGTGGGACTGGAAGTGAGATGGACAAAGGAATGTACAGTGGGACTGGCAGTGAGATGGACAGAACGAGGTACAATGGGACTGGCAGTGAGATGGACAGAGGGATGTACAGTGAGATTAGCAGTGGGATGGACAACCGGTCTGATGATTGTAGGCTACTGCTCTGCTTATTTTCCTGCTGCTTCCAGTGCGGATAGCAATCCAGCTGATCCTGGCCCTCTCAGCAACCGCGGTAACCGCTGACCCAGACTCCTTCACAGTAAACATCACCCTCACATTTGAACGGGGCAGTTGCAATTCCAATGAGGATCCGATGCCAGGTGATTTAGGGCCTTACTCGTACTAATTTCATCTCAAGCAATGCAGTGCAATGATTTTACCCATCCTGGCCCCGCCCCCTCTCTCTGCACAGCGACCTCACCTTCAACCCTGGCTGCAGCCACCACGAGGTCTCAGAGCATCTGGAAAAAAACAGCGGAACAAACTGATGCAAGACAGGAGGGAAAAAAGAATGAAGAATGAAAGAAAGAAAGAAAGAAAGAAAGAAAAAGAAAGTTGGATAGAACCTAAACGAATGAGATTCTGTCAGAGTACGGTTCTGCGAGGGGGGAGGCAAAGTCTTTTTTTGTGTGTGTATATATATATACATAATTTTTTTTTTCATCGAGCCCAGGGAGGATCTTTCAATCGGGAAAGCCGAGAACTCAGCCTCAGCTGAAAGTGTCACGCCGCCTTGTATATAGACTCCTAATCCTGGTAAATGTGCCTCTCGGGGTGCAGTATTGAACTGGCGGCCAAAGTCCAGCACCGAAGCGCCAATCCCCCTGACAAGGAGACTTAGTTCCGATTACACGCACTCCCTTCTCTGCCCTGCCTCGCGGCGGTAATGAGCTTGGAACTCAGAGACTAACCGTCTCAGTCCTTCTCCCAGCTGGCTGGCATTTGATTGTTATGAAAGGAAATATACAAATTCTGTCATTTTCTTTTTTTTTATCAAATATGCAGGGAAATGCATGAAGAGGAGAACGACAGGACCCTCTGCTTCCAGAAGCAGCACGCCGGCCCGCGTCCGTCCGGGAGGAGCGCCTACGGAAAGCTCGCTGGCGATCAAGAGGCCGGCATCGCAGGCGGCACGTGTTTCTGGTTTTCCGCGACACAAAAAGCTTCTCTACCTTGTCATGGGGCATTAGCCATCTTCCCAAGCACTGGAAATGCCACTGGTCCAAAAGCAAGAGGATTATCAAGGCAATGAGAGTAAAATCGCATGTTTGACTGCTGTATTGCGGTGGTAGCAGGGGGGGGGGCGTGTGGGGGGACGGATTTCCAGTCAGATTTAAACACTGGCGTCACCGTGCGCAATTCAAAATGGGTCGATATGAGCCGTTTGGTGCCCGTTTTTGTTTATCCATGAACTTTAATGTGGGTGTCGGTTCACACCCAGGTAGACATAATTACCCACAAAGCCTTGTAGCCCCCAGCAAGGTATGCATGCATACGTATTTAAACACTGATTACTGTTCTGGCCTATTGCTTTTTTAAAAATTGGTTGTATTAAAGTATAATGAAGACGAACGGAGCGTTCATCCTGGTTAAAAATGTCCTGTACCCCCATTACCATCCTCACTGTGCTGATGCCCTTTTCATCTACCTCATTTGGAAGCGGCATATATCTCAGCTGCTAACGAAGAACCAGAAATGATACCAGGCTCAAAGACCAACATGATTTGCCAAACTCGTCGGAAACATTAGGACAAATGGTGATAAACATCTTTAATCAGATTAAAATGTTTATTTTACATGTTTTAGCCTAGCTGATGTTTTGTACTTGATAGAATTTATACACTGTTTGCAGCTCAAACTTTTGGATTAAACTTGGTATTTCTGCTAGGTGAAGTCCTTAATTGTTAACCAATAACCTTTAGAGTTACATACCCGTTAACTCTTACAGTACCTGTCGAAGGCCCTTATAAAATTCATCCATTATTAATCCATCTTCTATAACAGCTCTTCGGGAATTGGCCTGTGGTGAACCAGGACCCCATCCCAGGAAGCACAGGATACAAGGCCGCAGTGTAGCTGGCCAGGAAGTCAGCCAATCACAGCGCATACCCTCGCATGCTAGGGCCATTTAAGGGCACCAGGTCACCCAACTGCATGTTTCCGGCCTGTGAGAGGAAGCTGGGCTCCCCAGAGTCAGCCAGTGCAAACATGGAGACAGCATGCTAGCGCCATGCTCCAGAGTTCCAGGACGGAACCGAACCCGCAGCCACGGAGAGGTGAGGTGACCGCAATGCTAACCACTAAGCCACAGTGACACCCCCCCTTCCGAGGAATGAGAACATTATTTCATTAGGGCCATTTGCATAGAAGTTTCCATACATCAAAGGGATTTTGACAGGATCCAATTGTGCCTTGAGCAAAGTCTAGGAATCAGTCAACAAACTGTTGTAGTTTAGCAAGACGCAGCTATTCTTGAAAAAGGGGTGGGTGAGGGGGGCAGCTTCTGACCCACAATCTCAGGCGGCTGCACGAGCAGGAGAGTGGAGACCCAAGCCGGGGAAAAGCCCTGGCTGAAACCGGATCTGTGCCGCAGTGGAGCGGCGAGGTTTGGGGGCGGCCTCGCTGGGGGCCTGCGGGGCACAGCCCAGGGGCCTCTGCGATCAGCCATGAATTAGTCATTGTGGAGCATGGGCTGAAAGCTGCCCCGCGCAGCCTCTGATCTCCATGCCAGCTTCACCACCACCACACCCCCTTGCCGCCACCCCATCCAGCCCTTGGAATCTGTCTGCCCCCCAGTGTGCTCTAGTAGCACTATGGGCCCGGTGTGGGGTGTCTGACAACCCCTCCCCCAACTGTCGAGCAGGGTTTTTACTGCATACACAAGGCCAGTGGTGGGGCTGGTGCTGGGGGTCGGGTGGTACACAGAGCAATGGCACAGATGGTCTTAAAAAATGCATTTGAGGCCATGAGCAGTAAGATTGGGTAATGAAAAGCAGATTGTGGCTCAGGACCGGCTCGTCAGCCCGACTGGGGGAGGGGGGGTGGGGGGCGGCTAATCAGCCTGAGGTTTTTTTAAACGCTTCGGCCTGAAAGTATGATTATGAAAGAAAATCAATGGGATTGGCGGTTTGAGGCCCTCCGATAGCTCCCCCCGCCGGCAGTGAGCGGGGCATCTCAGCCGAGGGAGGTGGGCGCTGGGTCCAGCCTCCATCTTACTCTGCTGTGGTGAGAGAGGAGGAACGGGCACAGGATGCCCCCCTGCCCCGCCTCTGGGTATCCCCACACCCCCTCTTTGAAAAACCTGACATACCTTAGCATAGCAGGGTGGGGTTGGGGGGCTACAGTGGGCAGCTCCCTCCAAATGTGTGAAAAGTCAAACCTGAGTGTTTCGTCAGAGACACCTCCTAAAGACGGGAAGGCCAAAAAAGCAAGTAACATGGACGGAATGAATGCACGCTGTAAAGATATAAAAAAAACGCACATGATTAGTTGCCCTAGATTTTTAAAATTATCTTCTGTTTTGGGCATTAAGTAAGATAACAGTAGTAATATAATCGCCTGTCCCCATTGTGGAAAGTTCCCATGTAGGGCAACCGAACAAAGTGATGTCCTGGAAGAGCGAGGGAGCTGAAATCAGGTCGCTCCAGGGAGCTGTCGCTAGTGGGGGCGGTCAGGGCTGGTCAGGGCCGCCACGGTGATGCCGACCGGGGTACCGCCAGCCGGGCGCCGCGCATACACAACTTTACCAGGACACCGGAACCCCGTCTAGGCTATGGAGGCCATGCTGGTGACACAAACACATCGTTGTTATGGAAACATAGTGGCAGTATAAGACCGCATGAGTGGTGGGCAGTACTTCGAAGGTTCTAGATGTTTCGGGCCTGTAGTGGACCCGACCGATCGCCCCATTTCCTGTTCTGCTGTTTCATTGGTTTATGAAAATGGGTGTGCGTAAAGGTGATGCTTATTGATTGTTGGGGACTGCAGTGTCCTTCCTGGCGATAGTGGATCAGCGAAGTGGTCGGGGGTCTCTGCGGTCAGCGGTTAATTAGATTAGCCTGCCCATCACCAGCCGGGTGCTGCTTCTTTGGGGCATTCACACGCTAACCTAATTAGCATTACGCCCTGAGACGGAGCTACAATGGCTGTCTGTGGGGGGGTCACGTGGGTGGAGGCCCAGCCCTGACCCCCACGGGCCGGTCGATAGCCCCTGCACGCCGCCGGGTGCCTTTCTCGACTGCAGAAACATGGCGGCCTGTCCTGAAGCACTTCTTCGCAGCTTTTTTATGACCTTATTCTTTCCAGATTCCCATCCCTCACGCCCGCCGAGGAGACCGAGGACCTGATTTAGGGGGAGGTGTGTGCGGCTCGGTCAACCGAGGGTCACAGGGTCGTGGGACCTGAACAGACTGAGGGAACATGGGCGGCACATGAACATTTTATTAAGGGCCATCAGGAAGAGGCAGCCTCTGCCGGTTCACGAGGTCCGTGACCATGCCACATGCTCGCTTCTGTGCACCATCGCCGGCCTCCCTACGCCACAAAGGCGGGTTCTGCTAAGGGGGCGCGCGGGGGGGGGGGGGGGGGGGGGGGGGGGGGGGCGGGGGGGGGGCGGGGGGGGGGGGGGGGGGGGGGGGGGGGGGGGGG
>JAODKN010000096.1:1413418-1424045 GCA_026774425.1 Petrocephalus zakoni | reverse complement strand
TGACTTACTTACTGCGTGGCTTTCTGCGTATAAAGTGACTTACTTACTGCGTGGCTTTCTGCATATAAAGTGACTTATTGACTGCATGGCTTTCTGCGTATAAAGTGACTTACATACTGCATGGCTTTCTGCGTATAAAGTGACTTACTTACTGCATGGTTTTCTGCGTATAAAGTCACTTACTTACTGCATGGCTTTCTGTGTTTAAAGTGACTTACTTACTGCATGGCTTTCTGCGTATAAAGTCACTTACTTACTACATGGCTTTCTGTATATAAAGTCACGTACTTACTGCATGGCTTTCTGTGTATAAAGTCACTTACTTACTGCATGGCTTTCTGCGTATAAAGTGACTTACTTACTGCATGGCTTTCTGCGTATAAAGTCACTTACTTACTGCATGGCTTCCCGCGTATAAAGTGACTTACTTACTGCATGGCTTTCTGCATGTAAAGTGACTTACTTACTGCATGGCTTCCCGCATCTAAAGTCACTTACTTACTGCATGGCTTCCCACATCTAAAGTGACTTACTTACTGCATGGCTTTCTGCATGTAAAGTGACTTACTTACTGCATGGCTTCCCGCATCTAAAGGGGCTTACTTACTGCATGGCTTCCCGCATCTAAAGTGACTTACTTACTGCATGGCTTTCTGCATCTAAAGGCAAAGGAACACCCCTAGAAGGGATATACAGGTGTACATAATAAGGCAGGGGGAGACCCCTGGAAGGGATATACAGGTGTACATAACAGGGCAGGGGAACACCCTTGGAAGGGATATACAGTTGTACATAACATGGCAGAGAGAGACCCTTGGAAGGGATATACAGGTGTACATAACAGGGCAGGGAAACACCCTTGGAAGGGATATACAGTTGTACATAACAAGGCAGGGGGAGGCTCTTGGAAGGGATATACAGGTGTACATAACAGGGTAGGGGAACACCCTTGGAAGGGATATACAGTTGTACATAACAAGGCAGGGGGAGGCTCTTGGAAGGGATATACAGGAGTACATAACAGGGCAGGGGGAGACCCTTGGAAGGGATATACAGGTGTACACAACAGGGCAGGGAAGCACTCTGATCATAATGGGTAGGCTTCAAATTTCCAAAGGAGAATTAGTGACAAGGTGAATGACTGGGTGGTGCGTGCTATGCTATCTGTTTCACCCTACTCTCTCATATTTACCTATATTTAAAATGCAACCAAGGACTTTGGGTCAGTTCATTTTACAAACAGTATTTTACTACTGGTATTGTTAGAGTTAGAGAAATGTCTGCTTTTGGCAGAGTAATTGCGTTATACAGGGATTTTGGTCATACCGTTTAGAGAAAATGAAAAATATTTCAATTCAATTTATTTTATATATAGCTCTCTTTTCAACATGCTTTCCCTAAAGTGCAGCTTTGCAAGAACACTGAAAGCTGATTGAAAACAGTTGTCCAAGTTGATTTGAAACAGTTCTTCAATGATTGATTAGTTAGGGCTGGAAGATTATATTCAGTCAAGCATAATCCTTTTATTCAACCTTACAATTCTTTTTTATCTCAACTGTGCATTGAATCTGAGTAATCATTTTAATATTTATATCATCAATGAAGGTGCTCTCCTGGAAGATGAAAATGTGAAAATGACAATCATTATAGTACTATTTTGAACTCAATTAAAACGTATTCTCTTGACTAACAATTCTCAAAAGGTATTTACTTTAAGATGTACACATACTTCATCAGTTGTTCACAAAATTCTCTTTCTTCAACTCACTATCTCATTATAATGTTTAGTATTTCTTTTAGAAAACATGAGACCAAACATAATTTTTTAAGCATGATATCTGTTGATTTTTTTGACAAATAAAACAAAAACATTCCTTTAAGCATAACCTCACTACTCTGCATTACACCACCTACACATTGAATGCACACGTACACTGAGCCGCACACCACCCTCCCTACTGAAGACCCTCCCTGAAAGCTGCAGACTATGTAAATAGGGTTGCCTAACAGATAATATTCTCTTATGGCGTTATAAAGGTTTGGTTCCTCACACTTGTATCTCTCCGCGTCTTTCTGTTCCTCCAGGTCTGATGATTCCAGTGTTCTGTGTGGTGGAGCAGGTGGATGGGGGCGTGTCCTCTGAAAGGGGCGTGGCCACAGACAGCGAATGGCGAGAGGAGCACGCAGAGTTTGTGTTGGTGCGCCGGGACATCCTCTTTGCTCAGCTGGTGGAGACTGCCCTGTTGGCCTTGGGGTATTCACACGCTTCTGCAGCCCAAGCACAAGGTTGGTTAAGGTCTTTGAGGGCGGGAGGAGGCATGAAGGGGCTGGGAATGGAAATAGAGGGATGAGAAGCAGGCAAGCAAGTAAAAATGAGGCAGAACGTTGTCAAAAAAAACACAACACAAGTGCATTAATGAAAACATCAAGTGCTCAAGCAGTTGATTCAGAACCAGTTAACTGTAGCACTAATAACCAATATTTTGTGTGCCAGTGACTTATTCCAAACTTGAAAATGTGGGGTTTTTTCAGCATAAACAAAGGAGAGTTGTTCAGTTTTAATGCAGAGTGACCGATCGAGTCACTTGCTACTGAGTTAAAGAGAGCATTTTCAGAATGCTGTCCAGAATATAAACACAGGATGGAAGGAGAGAAGAGACCATACAGACAATTTTGGTGGCTGCAAGAACAAAAGAGTGTAAGAGTGTGCATGCCAGTGCGGCTGTGTATACGTCAGAGAGTGTTTAAAGGTGCGCAGCATGTCTGTATTCCATTGTTAGAGCACATGGTTACCATTATGAGGTGAAGACTGTTTGTCTCAATTGAACCCAGTCAAGTATTGTTCAGAAGTTTAAAAACAACTGATCAATGGTGACGACAAACATAGGTGATCTAATTAGATTGCAAGCTAAGTTTTATTGAATCGTGATTTGTGGAGCATTCAGGAAGTTTAATCTAGGTGAGATGCTTAGTATTTTTATATAGGATACTATTTTATACGGCAAATGATAACATGCTGTTATAGTGTGCTATGTTTGTAACATGTTCCTAATAACACCGCATGCAGAACACCTCTGATAACATATAGGGTAATCACCGAATACACGTCAATGTGGGCAATTTCTTAACATGCCATGATGAATGACGTTTTAGGAATTTTTATTAACCGGTGTCCCTTCCACCTGCGGGTGGGGTGCCAAAGCCCCGCCCACTGCCCCCTCGCCCCGGCCAGAGCGTATGAGCCGGGGATCAGAAGAGGTCTGTCCCAGAAAAGAAAGCGAGAGTGGCACCAAGGCGGCCTACTGGAATAGCGAAAAAAACAGGACGGAACCAAGAAAAACACAGACTAAGCAAAACAGCATAGAACTCGGAGAGGCGCCCAGCCGGTTAAAAAGTTCAGCCCCGAGAAGAAAGAACAGAGGCGGAGAGGGGGTGTCGTGCCGTCCCCGCATTCCGATGTCGGCCCATAAACACAGACATGAAACGGGTGGGCCACTCCCAGGCCCCCCCGCATGTCTCAAATGAAGGCTTTTTGTTTTTTAAAATAAGCGTTTACGTTAAATGAATAATTTCTGGCTTAAATTACGCATTTTTTTCTTCGTGGTTTGCGACCAAAATTACACAGATCCCCGGCTATTTTCTCCCTGTTTGAATTGTGTCCTTCATACTCTCTCCCGGGAGTATTTTTAAACTCTTCCCAGAACACCAGGACTTTTCTTTAATTAGACCAGTCAGTAATTAACCGGGTGATATTGTTTGTTTCAATTATACAGGCTTGATGGTTTTTTTAGAAGCATGTGGACAGATCTGTATATTTAGGCCTCAGACAGTTAACAACGATAATTATTTTTGGTAAGTGGCCATTGTTGTTTGCCGCATTTGACGCTGAGCCAGTGTGTCATCTCGGTGGAATATAAACTATAAATTACATGTATAAAATAGAAATGTTATTACTCACGTTGGTGTATTGGTTTGTATAAATATATATTATACATTTAAAATGTAGCCGAATTTACAAGCCTGTGTTTGTTCTTAATGCTTCATATTTTTTCTTCTATAAAGGACTTAAATACCTCATAGTGTCCTTGAAATCCACAATAAAGGCTGCTGACTTAGGCCTAAATTCGATATGGCTGCCGTAACACAGTATCGCTGTGCCCTAATGATGGTTATGTTTCTGTTCCGGTAAAATGGCTCCAGGTATCAGACATTTCTCAGTTATAGCATTTTATTTTCACAAATTTCGATATTGGCAGAGGGCCAGAGCTTTGAAAGTTAGGGCTGTTTGTGAAATAGCATTTTGAAGGTTTTTGTTTGTCAAAACTGTTGTGTATGTTTGCCTGAAACAAAACTATGTAACTGTGTGCATTTTTGGGATATGTTGGCTGAAATCATTCTTTCCATAGCTGCAGTTAAGTTCCAGTTCACAATCACCACATTCCACAGTCCTAATCAGCAAGAACTGTGTACACCAATTGATCTCAATAAATGTTTATACAGCATTTTTCCCATGAGTGCTGAGATTAATTCATAATCGCTATCCACGAAATGCAGGGATATTGTAAATGAATTAAATGTTGTCACTGTGTAGATTATTATCATAATAGCTGAATTATTTTGGATGTTTGGGCTGAAGCAATCCAGTATCATTCTCAGCATGCAGAATTTGGATTTGATGAGACAGATTTATTCAATTTTTACACCATTTGCACCATAGCTTTCAGTCAAGGGACACCAGCTCATTTGATGGAATGAACAAAGGTGATAATCAATTATCAATTATCTGGCTTAGGTTTCATAAGATGGAAATGGAGCTAGCATTTTTACGGCCCGATAAACACTGTGAAACTGCTATGGATTAATCTGCCAAGTAAAATAATCAGAATAAGCCCCCACAAGCATTGCCATAGATATATGGCTCCTCATATAGATAAAGACACAATGTATCTTATACATACACATATATAAGTCTGCCATTAGAATATCCAGTGCTGTTGCTGTTTAAAAGGCTTGAGGTACCCTCATTATATATGAGGTTTGCCTGGATACTATGTTTTCCCAGAAGGAAAAGGTTGCCTCTCAAGGCTGTATTTTGTATTTCTTTGGGAGAACCACACGAGAAATAACTTGAGATTTAAGCCTGAGGTCAGGAGGAGGGCTGTGGCAGTATTTGAGCAATCTCGTTTCATGATGTGCTGTGAGTGTTGGCTGGCTGGTAACTGGTAACTCCTGCTGGGTACTCGAATTCCCAGTCACAGGCTGGGCAGGGGCAATCGTGCTGGAAAGATTAACAGTGATATGCAAAGTCATGCATCAAACCATGTCTTTCCCATTTACAGTGGCCAGTGGGTTTATTAAAGAAATAATATATATATATTTTTTTTTTATTGGAAGTTATTAATTGGCTTTTACGCAAATGCTAGCCTTGACCCGATCTCTCTGGGTGGGTCCCTGCACGTCTTCCCTGCCATAAAAACCTTTCTCATCTTGTTTACGAGTACTGACTCATCGACAGACAAAGGGTTGTGACTCTTCTCTGACTGATACAGGGCTAATAGATAAGGCTTTATCAGTTTGCTTTAGTCTTTAAGCATGGGTGTCCTAACAGTGGATGCCAAGTTTCCCGTGCACGCACGTTCATACATGGGAATACGCATATTCTCTGATGATGAGAGGGTCACAGCTTATCTTCTGGTCTGGAAAAGCACACTGCAGGGCGAGAGGTTGGGCCAAAGTGGTGGCGAGCCAGTGGTATTCTTGGGTTTTGAGAAGGTGGTTGGGGTTGACTTGATGATGTCACATCCTGTCTCCCCCCCTCTCAGGCATCATCAAAGTGGGCCGCTGGAAGCCGCTGCCCATCCGCTGCCTAACGGATGCCCCCGAAGCCACTGTGGCTGACATGTTGCTGGATGTCTACCACATGGTCACCTTACGCATACAGCTGCAGAGGTCAGTGAAGGGGCCAGAGACGGGGGGGGGGGTCATGGCACTGAAGGGGGGTCTCAAAATGTGCAAATAAGGGGGGCTACCTATGGGTACAATCTGTAATGCCGGAAACATAATAAAATAGCATGTCATCAGAGCATCTTGACTGAGCGCGTACCATCACCCATCTGTTTGCATCCATTGGGGCACACAAACTAGCCAGAGAGAGGACCTTAGTTTAACACTGGTTTTTAAAGCAGTTCTTAAACTATCAAAAGAGCCAATGAATAATCTCCAGGAATGTCTGGGAATGTCGTATAAACTGGTACTGATGCTTAGAATTAAACGAAAACCTCTTGGAGGAACAGAAACATTTGTGGTTGGTTCGTTACTTCCCACACATGAAGCAAACACTTCTGAGAAAACCAGTCACTAAAGCATAGCTGCCATATTTGACTGCAGTACCCTCCCTTAGAACATGACGGTGTTTATACTAGCGATCCCCATCTATGACGTATGGTAGTAACAAGACACTGTGAAAATATCAGTAACTGTCCAGGAAATCAGTATTGGCAGCTTACATTGCCTTTAAGGGAATTGTTGATGCAGAAATATTGTAATTGTATCGGTGTGAACTATCCTAGTACTGGCAACCATCAGCTAGTTCATTTAGGTGCACTGACCCGGTGAAACACTTCCAAGCGTAGTGGCAGCAAAAGGGATTTAATTTCTGGAATGGCAGGTAGGACAGGACTTCACGGTTTCCATGGTTGCAGCTTTTCCAAGCTGGAAGACCTTCCATCGGAGCAGTGGAACCATGCCACTGTGCGCAATGCCCTCAAGGAGCTGCTGAAAGAGATGAATCAGAGCTCACTGGCCAAAGAGTGCCCTCTCTCTCAGGTACTATACTGACCCAGTGACCTTCTTCTCCAGCTAGTGTATCAGCCCAGTGACCTCACTCCTAGGTACTATAGCAACCCTCAGGAGAATTCTAGTACTCTTTCATCAGGTATAACAACACAGCATATCACTGGTATCCCACATACCACTGTAGCCTAGTGACCCCTATCTCTATCATCCATGTAACTCATGTACAGCCCCCTTCCAGCCCCACTTACCCTAAGGCACCTGAGCGACTCACTCACCCCTTTCTCTATGGTAATCTCATTACCAACGACGTGGACCTATTCAGTCTGGAAGAGCAGCCCTATGTAACCTATTAACCGATTGACAACTACAACAATCACCCAGTACCATTGTTTCTCAATAGGCCTTTTTTCATGTTAGTCCACCAGGCAGAACCCTTTGTCATGCACTTAATGTTCGTAACACTCCTTTTTTAACGTTTAATGTTCGTAACACTCCTTTTTTTTATAAACTCATGCATACAGATTTAGATGCAGGATCCAAGTGAAGTGGCCTCATGTTTAATTGAAATAAAAATGACCACAATGGTGAAATAAAACCAGGAAAGCTAGTGTCGTGCATAACCTCAGCTGGAGATGCACACAGCATTATGGTCTGTGACTGACTTGGCTTGCTGACTAGCATGTGACTGTCTGCTTAGAGGGAATAGGACATTAGAAATGAGAATAATAAACTTCTGGCTGATGCATCTGCCAGAGTTTGAAGCAATGTGTGTGAATGACTTATGTGGGGCCCATTGTGACACCCCAGTGGCTCATATATTTCCAGACCAGTCCTGAAAGGGCACACACACACACACGCACACGGACACACACGGACACACAGAGAAACAGATGTATACAGACATGCACCACAAACAGGCACACACAGACACAAACACTGAAACAGATACATGCAGACATGTACCACAGACACAGAAAGACATAAACACAGACATGCATCCAAGACACACATACTTATACACACACTGAAACAGTTACAGATGTGTGCACACAGAATCTCTCTCTCTCTCACACACACGCACACACACAGACACACACACACACAAAGTCTCTCAAACACAGAAGGCTGTCCATCTGATTAGCTAGTAGACAGTTTGTCAGTGTGTGAATGAACATATGTTTTCTTCAGAGAGAATGAGGATTCATTAAAGAAGGTGGCTGGCACGATCACATCCTCTCTCAATGTTCCCTGCCTCTTCTTGCTCTGCCCCCTCTCACCTCCCATCCTCTTCCCAGAGCATGATCTCTTCCATCGTAAACAGCTCGTACTACGCCAATGTCTCCAATTCCAAGTGCCAAGAGTTCGGCCGTTGGTATAAGAAGTACAGGAGAGCCAAAGGTAGGTCAGTCGGTGCCGTGGCACCTCTGCTAGCAGCTTTCGCGTTCACATCGATTTCTCGCCTTCAAAGAAGGATCTGTTTGCTCCCTTGAGCTTCCTTGTATTTGCAGTTTGAATGCCTAAATGCTTCCTGGTCATTTGAACTGCTGATGTAGCCTCCTGTCTACCTTCTGTGTAGGGGACTACCTGGAAAAGACATGGCCTGGCCGGGAAAAATCTGACATCAAAGGTGATTTGTAATTGAAAAAGTGTTCCTCTCTCTCTGCACACAGCTTGGTTCTCGTATACAGTAGAACCCTAACCCATTAGGAATTTTGGGTTGGTAACCCATCAGGAATAATCAAATTATGAATGGTCATTATCTGATGTAGTTGATGATGTTTCTTTTCCAGTTTGTTTGACAATCTGCCAGTCGTAAGATGCTCATTCAGATAGACTTATCCTCCTTATCCCCAGTTCATATTTGTAACTATGCCATCTTCTACCCTGCTGATGTAGATGCACGGTGGCCACTCCCCTACCCCTGCTCTGCTCCTCATGGCTTTCCTCTTGTGCCAGCAGTGGAGAGGGATAGCCTGGCTGACATCTGCATGCTGGGGCAGCGCCCGCCCCCTCACCTGCAGGCCCCAACCCAGCTGGGCTCCCTGGTGGGTTTAGGGAACCTGGTAAAAGGTGGATCAGCGGAGCCACCACCTTCAGCTCATCCGCCGCAGCAGCAATCCCAGCAGCCTCCGCTCCACCACAGCCCTCCTCTGCGCGCCCAAGTTCCTGTGTTAACTCCGGGGGGGCTCCTGTCCCCCCAGCTCAGCCCCCAGCTGGTACGGCAGCAGCTGGCAATGGCCCACATCCTCAATCAGCAGCTGGCTGTCAGTCGCCTGCTGGCCCAGCAGCACCCCTCAGCTCTGGGCCCCCCATTTCTTGGCCATCCACCTCCACCCGCCGCCACCCGCACCCCGGCCAAGGCCGGAGACCCAGCCGCTGCCGACGTCTCCCCCGACATCTACCAGCAAGTCCGCGACGAGCTGAAGCGCGCCAGTGTCTCGCAGGCCGTCTTCGCCCGCGTGGCCTTCAATCGCACGCAGGTACCACCTGCTGGTGGGCAGAGGAACACCCCCCACCCTCCTCATGAGTTCATCTTAATCAGCTCTTACAAGCACGGCACCGGCATCTGGGAACGACACTACAAATCCATTTCAAATGTCAAAGTTAGAAGCAATTCCGAACATAGAAAAAGGCCCTTGTATTTAATATGAGGCAATTCATACCTTACAAAAAATCGCGGAGACGTGCAAGCATTATGACAACATTAATTCAACTTGCAAAAATAATACCGCTTGCTAAATGTGAAGTATGACAAAAGGATCACACCGATGGAAACGCCACAGCAAAAGACCCAGCAGTAGGCGTGATAATAACAGGAAGAGGCATAAGAAAAGTGGGTCATTATATTGTGAGGAGCACCTAATTAATGCTGACATTAAATGGAATTGTAGGCGGGCTGTTCTGCCTTTTCTCTGTGCTGAGGTGTATATGGGAACGTGGGTGATGGATAGTGTTTCACTTTAACTGATGGTGCCCCGTGTTTATTCCACACGTCTGCACATGTGTGTTTGTGTGTGTGTCAGGGCCTGCTATCGGAGATCCTGCGTAAGGAGGAGGACCCCCGCTCGGCGTCCCAGTCCCTGCTGGTGAACCTCAAGGCCATGCAGAACTTCCTCAACCTGCCCGAGTCCGACCGCGACCGCATTTACCAGGAGGAGCGCGAGCGCAGCATGAACCCGCAGGCCGGCATGCAGGCCACGGTGGCCATCTCCACCGGGGGGCCCCGTCTCCCACAGGTACGGCCCCCTCCGCATCGATGATCCCGGCGTCTCTCACCATCATCGGACGTGTGTCTACAGACTGGCAACATGCTCTGCTGGACCATCTGCACCTCTCTTTACAATTCTTTTCCTCTTCATGTTCAGTTATGCATTTATTTGATTCAGACAGCACACAAAATCACACAAAAGCGTACATTTCTGAAGTAGTTCAATAATTCTCACTCAGGGATGCAATAGATATTTGTCCATTGCTTTAGTACTAATCACTTTGTGCGATATTAGTTAATTAAAAACAAACCTTATAACCTTAAAACATTAGTAAATGCTGATGAAAAACCACTGTACCAAACATGCAACCACATGAATAGAAGCATAAAACATTAAATCGTTAGAACAGACAGTGGGGAACATCTATATATTGTTGTATATCCATACTGGTTTTGTACTGACCAGGCCTGGCCCCAGCTCTCAGTAACAGGGTGGGCCCAGAAGATTTTTTGGGGGGGCAATTACATATAAAAAAAAAACTATATTGAGGGGGGGGGGGCGGGGGGGGGGGGGGGGGGGGGGGGGGGGGGGGGGGGGGGGGGGGGGGGGGGGGGGGGGGGGGG
>JAODKN010000096.1:1398824-1413318 GCA_026774425.1 Petrocephalus zakoni | reverse complement strand
TGAAGCCGGGCCCGGTACTGACTGTCAGGATCAGGACTACTTGTTAGTTTATATGGTGCCAGCGTGCAGTGACTGGGACAGTGTTTCACATGTGTGAATGCGCATCTAGATGTTCATGCCAGTTTGTTTACAGCAGTTTCTGAAGATGTTTATCTGAGTAATGTGATCTCCTCGGCTGTTGTCTCCGTCTTGTTCTTTTCTACCTTGTTTTCTGTTCTTCTGCCCCTCTTACATCTTCTCTGCATGCCTCCTCTCCTCTCTTCCTCCTCTCTCCCGTTCTCTTATGGCTACCTGGCCCATCTCAGCCAAAGCCCGTTGGCCCCAGCCCTGAGATGCCCCTGAAGCTGGAGACCCTGGTCAACATTTCCTCAGGCATCTATGATGAGATCCAGCAGGAGATGAAGCGGGCCAAGGTCTCCCAGGCCCTGTTTGCCAAGGTGGCGGCTAACAAGAGCCAGGTCAGCCTACTACATGGAGCTATTCATCTAATTCAGTGTTTCCCAACCCGGTCCACGGGGACCCACAGATAGCCCACGTTTTTGCTCCGGGAACTGGGAGGGAGCAGAAATGTGGGCTGTCTAGCAGCGCGTGGAGGGAGCAAGAACCGACTGTGGGTCCTCACGGATTGGGAAATACTGATTTAATTTATCAATTGCCTGTTTATTTGTTTTATTTATACAGTTATGTGCAAAATAATAGCAGTCTTTTTTTTTTTTTTAAACTCCCTCCACCACCCCCCCTCTGCGGAGGACTACTTTATTTGTAATAAAGTAATAAAATAATAGCAGTCTAACATTACTAAAGTGTTTAAGTACTGATTTTGGCAGAAATGATGATACAACATGGGAACAAATTCATGACTAGGTGTAGCAGAGTAATGGCCAATCAGCAGACTTAACAGACATGACATGCATGCTGCTAATTGGGGGTAACTGACTCATTTAATGAAAGGGGTGTGTTCAAATTAATAGCAGTGTGGAGTTCAGTTAGGGAGGTCATTCAATATGTGAAGAAATGGGTGTCAATTATGGCCCTTATTTAAGGAAGGAAGGCAGCAGATGTTGTACCTGCTGGTTTTAGCCCCTGCTCAGTGAGTAAAATGGGTCGTTTCAGACATTGCACTGAGGGAGAAAGAAATTTGATCAAAAAGTTGATTGGAGAGGGGAAAACATACAAAGAAGTGCAGAAAATAATTGGCTGCTCAGCTAAAAAGATCTCAAATGCTTGGAAATGGTTAAGAAAACCCAAAACACGTGGTAGAAAAAGGAATACTACCATCCGCCTAGATCATAGAACAACAAGAATGGCAAAGAAGCATCCAATGATCAGCTCCAGAGAGATCAAAGAAGATCTCCATTTACCTGTGAGTACTTCAACCATCAGAAGACGCCTATGTGAAGCCAAACTATTTGCAAGAAACCCTTGTAAAGTACCACTGCTGATAAAAAGACATGTATTGAAAAGGTTATAGTTTGCCAAAGAACACAGTGACTGGCCTAAAGAGAGGTGGTGCAATATTCTATGGACAGATGAGGGCACGATTGTTCTTATTGGGTCTAAAGGCCGCAGACAGTTTGGGAGACAACCCCCAAACACTGAATACAAGCCACAGTACACTGTGAAGACCATAAAACATGGAGCATAATGGTTTGGGGATGTTTCTCATACTTTGGAGTGGGGCCCATTTATCGCATAACAGGCACCATGGACCAGTTTCAGTACCTAAAAATGCTGGAAGAGGTAATATTGCCTTATGCTGAGGAAGAAATGCCCTTAAAATGGGTGTTTCAGCAGGACAACGACCCAAAACACACCAGCAAGAGGGCAACATCCTGGTTGCAGACCAAAAAGATTGACGTCATGAAGTGGCCGGCCCAATCCCCGGACCTCAATCCGATTGAGGATTTGTGGAGTGACCTCAAAAATTCTGTGGAATGTAGTCCAATCAGCTTGGGCTGCAATTTCTGTTTGCAGGTGTCAAATATTAGTTGACTCCATAGCCACACAGATGTAAAGCGGTGATCAGAAATAATGGTTAATGCTCAAAAGAAAAGCTAAATCTTCATTTCATTTTCAGTTTATACTGTAAATATTCCAGTTTGTAAATTGCAAAGTGCAGACACTGCTATTTTTTGAACAACCTAATATTCTTTTTCATTTCCAGTAAAAAGAAAAGAAAAGAAAAAATTATTCATGTTTTCATTTAGAATTGAATGTGCACGGCTCCCAGTGCCTTTGTATATATGGAAATAAATGCTATTAGGAACATGGAACTTTTCCTCTGTTGTTTTAACACACTGCTATTATTTTGCACGTAATTGTATATTTCCAAAGTTATGTACAGTTATCATGGAATATAGAAAATTATTTCACAGTCCAAAATATGTATCATCTGGTCACATGTCTGGCTTCTGATCCAGTAAACAATGTTGTAGTGATGAATCCCCCATTTACATTTAAATTTCAGATATAAAACTCTAACTACCCTTAGCTGTCTTGGTAAATTCCTGGTCCAAACCTTTCCTCAAAGTCTTCCCTTCCACATAGGGTACTGGTAAATCATTTAAAATAATACACACAAACACCAAACCCTGGTGAAATATCTGTTGCCTAATATAGTTATTTGCTTGTATATTGTTTATATAATATATAATACATATATTATGTATTATATATATTTGTTTTATATATATATGTAGAATATATACAACAAATTTATTTATTATACATTGTTGCATATTGAGTTCCTTGTTTGGAGCCATTTGTAATTTTTGGTACTGTTATGTCTGTATTATTTGTTACTGGTATTTCACTTGTTAATCATTTCTTTCTGTCCGGGAGCAACTGTATCCAAATAATTTCCTCAGGGATTAATAAAGTATTCTGAATCTGAATCTGAATATATATATATATATATATATATATATATATAGCGAGTAGTCAAAAAGACATAAATTAGAAACAGCCAATGGCTGCTGTCTCCTAAATTGTCAAACAGCATTCTATATGCAATCAGGATGCACGTCTGCTTCTGACACTAGGAGTTTTGTGAGGCGGAGCAAAGCGGCTCCAAATGTGACCCAAATCTGGCAGTTCCTGCTCGGCTTATGTCATGCGCTGCTGATCTTTATCGGGGCTCCCATTTAGGCTGTACGCATTAAGAGGGCCCTCTTCTCAGGGCCCAGTACACAGCGCTAAAGTAAAGCGTAAAGTGACAGCCTCCCCCCAATGACTTTATCCCCTCTCCAAGGCCGGCACGTCAGGCTGAAATCTGAGTCCTGCAGAGTAATGAGCACAGCAAGGCATAATTAAGATCTGGGTCTGATCTTTATTTCTGCTTTGGAGACGCTGATCCTGGCCATTCATACTTGGTCAAAGGCCTATAACTTGCTCACACCCATTCTCCAGAAAATACTCATGTCAAAGCTGTTACTATTTAACACATGATAAATACTGGAATCTGATTTGCCTCTCTGTTTACATTCCTGGCAGAGTTACTGGAAGATACTTATTCGGTTAAATTCAGTCCAGTCTGGATTTTTTTTTTAATTACTGTGTCATTTCCACTGTGAAGCCCAACCTCCCGCCTAAGTAACAGATCTAGAAATCAGCAGGATATGATACAGAGGTTAGGGGTCAGGGGGCTGACTGGGTGCCCAATCCCCCACAGGGCTGGCTCTGCGAGCTCCTACGCTGGAAGGAGAACCCCAGCCCAGAGAACCGGACCCTCTGGGACAACCTGTGTACCATCCGGCGCTTCCTTGCCCTGCCCCAAGCAGACCGGGACCTGGTCTATGAGGAGGAGTCCCGGCATCAGCACCATGGCGAGCGGCTTCACACCGTGCTGCACCCCCCTCCAGAGCCACAGGTGGGGCTTTAAGTCGGCTTTAAGTCAGGGGGCCCCCCAGCTGCCAGACACAAACATGCAGCCACGTACAGATGTGATCATTCTCCCCTTGATGCAAAGTTTCAATGAAATCATAAACAATTTGGTTTACATTATGGTGGCCAAGATAGAGAAGACAGAGGCTATATAGCAGTACCTGAACAACTGCAGGATAGATACAGAAGGTAGAGGCTATAGGAGAGCTACATGCAGTGCATGAACAACTGCAGGATAGGTACAGAAGGTAGAGGCTATAGGAGAGCTACATGCAGTGCATGGACAACTGCAGGATAGGTACAGAAGGTAGAGGCTATAGGAGAGCTACATGCAGTGCATGAACAACTGCAGGATAGGTACAGAAGGTAGAGGCTATAGGAGAGCTACATGTAGTGCATGGACAACTGCAGGATAGGTACAGAAGGTAGAGGCTGTAGGGCAGCTGCATGTAGTGCATGAACAGTTGCAGGATCGGTATAGAAGATAAAGGAGGCCTAGGGAAGACAGGAAAGAGGAAAAAGCAGTGAGGGAGACATGCATGTGTGTACATACCATATCTATGTACTGTATATACTAGCTGCCCTTGTGATGTGTCCCATTACACTGTCTGTGTGCTGTTTTCGTGCTGGTCTGTGTACATGTACAGCATGTGTCTATGACCCATGTTTGTCTTCCCGCCAAAGGCAGCCAATGAGAGCACGGGCAGTTTTCTGAAGCCTTGAGGTTAAACATCTCTCCCCAGAACCACACCCCTGTACACACACACACACACACACACACAACCGCGCACAAACACAAACCACCCACGTCACCACCACAGCCCCCATGGCTCCAGCCAGCCACCCGCCGAAGACCACACAGTATTCAGCTGCTCCACACACACACACTCACCCACACACACACACACACACACAGATGCACGTTTACACACAACCACAGACAGATGTATATTTACACACACCCAGATGTACCTTTACACAGAAAATACAGACAGACGCACACTTATACACAGACAGCTATACTTTTACACATGCACAGGCAGATGAACCTTTACACAGACATACACACACATGGGCAGGCACAGTGGCCTAGGCCTTCACCCTACTTTAAGCTCAGGAAACCATTGTCTTTACCTGCAAAACATTTGAATCGGGAGGGAACAAAACATCCGACAGCTGAAGAAAGGAGAAAACCAAGGCAGCACAGAAATAAACAATAATTTAATTGTATATCTTGTGCTTTGCTTGTGTGTATGTTTCTGTGTAAATGTACATCTGTGTGTGTGCCTGCCTTTGTGTGTATATGTGTTCCTGGGTAATTGTACATCTGTGTATGTGCCTGCCTTTGTCTGTGTGTGTGTGTGTGTGTGTGTGTGTGTGTGTATGTGTTTCTGTGTAAATGTACATCTGTGTATGTGCCTGCCTTTGTGTGTGTGTATGTGTTCCTGTGTAAATGTACATCTGTGTTTGTGCCTGCCTTTGTGTGTATGTGTGTTCCTGTGTAAATGTACATCTGTGTATGTGCCTGCCTTTGTGTGTATGTGTTCCTGTGTAAATGTACATCTGTGTATGTGCTTGCCTTTGTGTGTGTGTGTGTGTGCATGTGTTTCTGTGTAAATGTACATCTGTGTAAGTGCCTGCCTTTGTGTGTGTGTGTGTATGTGTTCCTGTGTAAATGTACGTCTGTGTATGTGCCTGCCTTTGTGTGTGTGTGTTCCTGTGTAAATGTACATCTGTGTATGTGCCTGCCTTTGTGTGTGTGTATGTGTTCCTGTGTAAATGTACATCTGTGTATGTGCCTGCCTTTGTGTGTGTGTGTGTGTGTGTGTGTGTGTGTTCTACACGCCAGTGGGATCAATCCCAGCAGCCCTGATTGGGTCTGGCTTTTACCAGGGCTGCTGCAGTGACATGCTCATTACTGTGTGTATTTAATGTAAGTGCAGCTTTCTGCTGGTTGGCCGGAGCATTCCGTCATTAATCATTTCGGCCTGCTGCTGCTAAGTGCTGTAGGGGTTTGGGGACAGCGCCGGTGACGGCGGCTCTGGCCTCTCTCACATGATCATTCATTTACTCCTTTACACTTTGAATCCACATAAAACCCTGTGATGTCACTTGTGGAAGGAACTCTCTGACTCCCTCTGTAGGCAATGCTGATTAAGGTTTGTTAAAGAGTGCTGGTGTATTCTGCATTGTATATTTATGTATTTTACAATGCAGGTCATCCTGGTTTATATATAAAATGATTTCCTAATGCAGTGCACTCAAAACAATCATTTTAAACATAAGAAGAAAATTTTGAATGAATGGTATGAGGACTTTGCCAAAAATGTACTTTGGAGTTGGCGGGTGAAAATGACTATATGTACCCAGAAGCAAATTCAGATCAGTCTCTATGGGTATAATTCAAACATTCCATACCCCATGTGCAGTTCATATGACATGGACATTTGAACTCCGAGGCATCAGTAGTTGGCCACAATTCCTGCTGCATATACTTGTCTCTTAAGAAGACTTGGGGTTTATGCTGCATCTGGCCCAAGCAGACAGAGAGCAGTGCGCGCTTATCTCAGCCACTGTCTCTCATGCCTTGTCTTTCCCATCACCACATTTTGGTTGCTCCATCGAGAAGATCGGGTTTGTGTGAGTTTGTGTGTCAAGATCATGAGTTTGTTTGTTTGAGAAGAGCAGGGTGGCGCACACATTTCTTTTAGGATATAAAAGACTTGAGCTGGTCTACAGGAAGAATATCTGTGTGTGTGTGCATGTTTGTGTGTGTGTGTGTGTGTGTGTGTGTGTGGGGGGGGGTCCAAATATCCACTCAAAGTGATAAAAACCTGTTTTTTGACATTGTGGGAACCATCTTTTTTTGGTGGGGGAAACTCAATTTTATAAAAATTGCTGTAGGGATGTGCTCATGAGAATTCCTGAGATAACCTGGGTACATGTATTTCTGTGTGTTTGCCTCAGTGCTGAGGTATGAAGCATCTCTTTGCCCAGATTAGTCACTATTTATTCTACAGATGCACAGTAAACCTTAAGGATATAAGTTTACTTAAGAAAATAGTGAAACAACATGTAAGCCAGCAGATTTCCTGGTAGCACTGGCCCCAGTAACCCGTAAAAGACAAATTCAGAATGTTTCATGGTTTGGCTGGAGGGTAACGTTATTTAAGAGACCCTATCATTATTGGGAGGCGGTGGGGGATAATAATTACTACTATACATATGTGGGCCCTTTCATTTAAATTTACCAAAGATTGATAGAAAAAGTCTTAAACATGGTTCAGCAATATGACAGCATTTGATAGGGTGTTGTGGAGTTGCACCTTCTTTCAAAGCCCCTGACTGTTGGCTGGGTTTTGATGTGGTATTTCAGTCAAGGGGCATCAGCGATATCGTTGCCTTTAATCTAAAGCACAGCACAGTGAAAATGGCCTACAGTGGTCAGGTCTAGCCACCAGCTAAGTAAACATTGTTCTTGCTTTTGTGCTAAATTCAGTTTGGCGATAAAACGTGGAGGAGACAGTCTTACAAATGCTATTCCATTTTTCAACAGGCACTCACCAGACAACCCTCCCAGCCCTCGAAAGACCCCTCCTCTGTAAGCGAGGACTCAGTACCACCCTCAGTAGCAAGCTCAGGTATTAAAGAAGGGCTACAGGGTGGAGGAGGGGGAGCCAAAAAGCCCCGTCTGAGAACCAAGATCTCCCTGGAATCGCTGGGCATTCTGCAGAGCTTCATCCAGGACGTGGGTCTGTACCCCGACCAAGAGGCCGTTCACACACTGTCCGCGCAGCTGGACCTGCCCAAGCACACCGTCGTCAAGTTTTTCCAGAACCAGCGCTACTACGTGAAGCACCACGGTAAACTGACGGAGCTGGGCGACGCGGCCGGGGATATCTCAGAGTACCGCGACGAGGAGCTGCCCTCGAGCTCCGAGGACGCCGAATCCGTCGAGGACAGCGGCCATGAGGGTGAGCGCTTCGTCTCGGAGACGAGGGGCGGCCACGGCGAGGCCAAAGAGCGAGCACAGATCCTGACTGCCAGCCCAGGAGACAAGTCCCCCAGCCCCCGGGACACCGGGGAGCACCAGAGATAATTCAGCAAGAATAGGAAGGGGGGGGCGGGGGTGCAGAGTGGGTGAAGGGGTGAAATATGGACCACAACAGTGATTTTCTGATGGGGGAGGTAGTGGTTAGCTAGGAAAAAGAAATGCATCCCAGAGTCTGGTAGAAGGCCAGGGCAGACCAGGGCAGACCAGGGCAGACCAGGGCAGACCAGGGGGCGCTTAAGGAAGCTGAATGGGAGCTAGAGGGAAAATGCAATGAAAACACAATGTAATACCTCAGAAGTAAGGAGGACGGGCATGTGTGTGCCTCTAAGAGGGAGCTTGGTCCTGTAACACTGTTCTTAGTGTATACATTTTGAAAGGCGGGTTTTCCAAATCGGGACCTATTAAAACGAGTCAGTGGCTGGGTCACCTGCTATCGCAACGTCAGTCAGCGGCGTGTCGTGATTGGCTGCTTCCGCCCAATGGCCTGCCTGTGCCCGTGTGGAGACTGCCAAGAGTCAGCTGCTATTTTGCCTGATTACAAGGCACTAAGCTGAAGATGACAGCGGGAACCATCCATCAAGACATCCAAAGCCAAAACGTCAGACCCTGTAAGACTCAGAGACCAGCTCTTCCTCCGGCTGTGGATCCCACAGGGCCGCTGTGCGTCCCTGACTGTGGCTGTCTCGGGGTTTATACAGAGTATATTTTGGAGCCACTGTGATGGTTGATATCAACCTTTCTTCAAACAAATGTGGTTTGGTGACATCTTGAAGATGTCAGTCAACCTCCAACCCATTTCCGGCCTTCCCTAGATTGGTTACATTCCCCATCACCACTTCCTCCACCAGCCTGTGGGGGTGGGAGAGAAGTTCAGTGCCGAGCTGAAACCCCCCATCAGTAAGAGCCCCTCACATTCTGCACTTTAGAAGAAGCCCTGCCGATGTGGCCGACCTCCCCTGTTGTTCTCAGTTAATTTTTCTCACAAAGGAGATAGAAATCCATATGTTGCCATCTGGAACATTCTCTGCCCCCTTTTTAAGTCACTGTTCACCCAGCTCTGGTCTCTCTGCACCAAACAACAAACAAGAGGTTCCAGATCCAGTGCACCTGAGGGACCGCTAAACAGATGGAGACTTGCTTTCCAGCCATGTGACCTTTGTGTGCACCCCAAGTTCTGCTTCTTTGGATTTGCCTTTGCAGGCTCTTACCTGTAGCACAAGCCAGGATGGAGGACATATGGTGCGTTTAATAACAGAATGCTGTTGTAAAAAATCAGGGACATAAAAATACATCCATACATCTATTTTCCCATATTTCTGTTTACAGGAAGTACATGCCTTCGTTCATTCCCTCTGATTGGCCCACCAATTATTCCATGGGACACCTTCCAGTTAATTTCACACACTTATTTATTGTCCTTAATATCCATATGTAATAGTGTTAGTGTCAATATTGTTATCGTCTTTATTTTTCCATTGTGTTGCTGTTTATTTTGCCTGATGTCAATTTTTTAGCATGTGGCAGATGCTCTGGAAATAATATAATGAGAAGCTGCCAAAATTAAGTATGAAAAAGAAGTAGTTACTGAAGTCATGAGAAATTGCAGTATTATTGTACATCATCTATTGTAAGCGGACTTTTCCAAGCAGAAGACAACTGGGCATGACTGGAGCAGGACCTTCCAGACTTCTGAGACTGCTATTCAGCTTGGACTGTTGAACCCTTATCAATATTGTCCAGCTTCAGTAGAGGGCTACCCTGTCTTTTGTTTATGATTCCAGCCATCCTTTTCAAAAGATTCATTTTTGTCCTAAGATTATGGGTCTGGAGGACACGCTGGGGGGGGCATGCCGGAGAGGGTCATGTCGAGTGTGGGGCCAGTGCTCTTTCAGGGCAATTTTTTGACCCATGGCCAGATGTGTGAAATGATACAGGCCCTCAGGCCAGATCCCAGGCTTTTTCAACCATCACACTTGGGTCCAGCTTCATGATGTAATCCTTCGGATTTAAACCTGTGAAGTGCATGGTTTTTTTTTTTTGTTTGTTTCTTTGCTAAATTACTTTGAACATGCAAGTGTAAGAACAGGGGTGGAGCTATGATGCCTCTCAGGAAGTAAGCATATAACGAGTCTCAGACAGCTTGACACATGTACATACGCAGACACGGACACACTTCTTAAGAATTTCACAGTTTAGTTCATCCACGGCTTTGTTGAACTGACATTCGAGACACATTTTTGCATCATGTGACTCATGTGACTCAGGTAGCGATACGTGATGGCTCCACCAAACGGATGAAGTTTAATTGCACCGATTAATAGTTTCAATATGTACTCTGTAAAATGTTGGTGCCTTATGAAAAACCACAAAACTGCTCCATCATTTGCCAACTTGACAACGTAATACTATTATCATTCTGCCAGTTTCTGTCACATTCATCATTATCTTAGTCATTATCGTCACTGATGATCAGTCTTATTTCAGCCAGCTTCTTCTTTCTTATCACTAAGTGATACTTTGATACTTTTTAAAACTTACATGCATTGTTAAGTTCATAGACATGGTTTGATTCTTTACATTTTTCAAATTGTTTAAATAAAATGCTCCCAGTGAATACAACACTATTGGCCTGGCGTTTGTGGTACTCGGTAGGCTCTGTCTGGATTTACATATGTGCTACTTCGAATAAATAAAAGTGTTTAAGGAGCTAAATAGTTGAACAAGGAGGGAAGTTAAACCTGTAGCAACCGAGTGTGTCCTTTCTTTGTGTGTATTTAGAACAGACAAAAAAAATGCTTATAAAGCTAGCAAATTCTCTACTGGACAGTTACATGTCCTCTTTGCCTGTGTATGAAAATAATGTAAATATGTTTCTTCTTCTGCGAGTGTGCCCTGCGATGGGTTGGTGCCCCATCCTGGGTTGTTTCCTGCCTTGCACCCATAGCTTCTGGGATAGGCTGCCCCCCCCCCCCCCATGACCATGAATAGAACAAGCTTTTTCAGAAAATGGATGGATAACTGGGTGGAGTCTTGTTTTTGCTCTGTGAAGAGTGCACACATTTCAAAACTGGGTCCTGCTGTGTGTGTCGGCAGGGCAGGACATAATCCGGCTATGTGCCACAGGGGCAGCATGACACAGTTCATGCACCACATCCTGTGTCAACTCAAATGATCGCTGTAATTGAGTTAATATGTAAAAGGCTGCTGCTCAAGTCCAAAGCAATTGAATGGCTCTGAGGGTTCCAGAATTTTGTGAATGCAGTCAATGAGTAGAGCAATAGAAGTGAAACAGTCAAGTGACAAACGCCTGTGGAGGGCAGACCACACACAGACTAACCAGACAGGGTAGTTATTGGCTTTCGTTTAGATCTGAAAAGGCTTTGCCTAAACACCAGCGTGAAACTTATGACACAGGGACAGTGAACAGAACCCCATGAACAGAACCACATGACATAGGGACAGTGAACAGAACCTCAGGATGCAGGGGCTGTAAACAGAATCACAGCACACAGGGACAGTACACAGAACCCCAGGACACAGGGACAATGCACAGAACCCCATGACACAGGGGCCGTAAACAGAACCACAGGACACAGGGACAGTGCACAGAACCCTAGGACACAGGGGCTGTAAATAGTACCACCGGACAGAGGGACAGTTGAACAGAACCTAAGGACACAGAGACAGTGGACAAAACCTCAGCATGCAGGGGCTGTAAACAAAACCTCATGACATAGGGACAGTGAACAGAACCTCAAGACACAGGGACTGTAAACAGAACCACAGCACTCAGGGAAAGTAAACAGAAGCTCCGGATACAGGGGCTATAATCAGAACATCACGACATAGGGACAGTGAAAAGAACCTCAAGAGACAGGGACAGGGATTGGTTGAAAAGGTTTTGTATGGTGTGGGCTTCTCTTTTCTGGGTTTACTGGGATTGGGCAGAGATGGTATCAACACATCACAGCAGTGGACAACATGGAAATCAAGAACAGCTATTAGAACACATCACTTATACCAAGGTTCCCGACTTCCAGTCCTGGAGGGCCAAAATCCAACAGTTTTCAGGTTCAAACACACCGTGATTAACTAATTACCAGGTTGACTAGGTGTGTCTAAGCTGGGAAATCTGCAGACTGTGTTGGATTATAGCCCTCCAGAACTGGAATTGAGAAGCCTTGCTTTACACCGTCCAATGGAGTTGACTGTAATAGACTTATAGCTGCTTGACTCCTAGACACTGATTCTCACAACCGAAAAACTTGTTTTCATTTAAAAGTACAAAAAACCTATAGGTGCTAGTGAATATTTATAAAACACTCAAAAGACGATACATACATTTGATTTCACATGCAAAACATTAAGAATAAAACAACAGAAGTGCAATATATAATTTTAACTTCATGAAATATTTCATTATATAAAGTGCAGGTATTGCCCAGTTTCTAAGCCATTGTGCACACCGGGGGATTCAGAAAGGCCAAGGTGATGCAATCATCTTCCATAACTGCTCATCCAGTACAAGGTGGTGATACAGCAAAATAAGCCATTTTTCTATGGAAGTACAAAAAGCCTCCAGCGGTTTGAATTAGCAACTAGCCTCTGGAGATAATATAACCCAGGCAGCAGGTAGCCGTCACCCTACCGTTGACATAAGATTGGCCAGCTGTAGCCAATCGCTGAGTACGCTTTAGTAACACTACCCCTGAATATACTGAGCTGCTCCTCTCACCATGTTCTTATCACCCCTGCTGCAGCTACCATAACACCGCCACCCTGCCCCCACCTCCTGTCTCCCTTTCTTCTCTCCCACCCACTTTCCCAGCAAATATCTTCTGTTTACAATTAGTAGACCACAAATGACTACAAGTCGGGGGCTCCGGGAGGCCCATGTGGCCGCGTGGACGCAGTCGTGAGCCGGGCCCCTCGGCCTGGGTGGCGTCGTCTGCCCCCGCATTCAGCTCTTTGTTTGTTTTCAGGCGGACACACCGCCCACCTACTCCCGCTCTGACTCCTAACGACAGGCACTGCCACCTCATTCTGCCCCTGGCACGTTCTGCTCTGTGCTTAAGGGGACCTGCTTTTTCTACACTACAGAGTTTCCCTTACTACCTTCCTTAATAAAAGCTCTGACGGACTGTTTCTGCCTCCAGTGTCATCGCGTCTCCAGCCTCAGAAAGTTCCAGAAACTTCCAGGCTCCATGGGCTCATGAACATTTCCAATTCCGATGTCAGATTTAATAGATTTTGTTATATTTGGATTGTTGCGTATAAACACACAAACCTTTGGTTAAATGATGTGGCTGACTGCAGTTTGTTTCAGCACTGGGCTAATGTTAACCACACAATTTTCTTGGAAGCACTGATCTTCGTCTGACTTCAGCCATAATGAACGCTTTTGTAAAAGCTCATCAGATCCATAAAGTCACACCACTCTTTATTAATCTAAAAGGGTTAGGATTGTAGTTAAATCAAAACTGAAGACTTCCCTTCATGTCGACCTTTCAAAATGGCTTCTAATCAGTAACACTTTGATATGAAAAAATAAATAATCTGCACATTATTGACCCATTACATAAAGTCTTTGTCGTTGTGAAAGTGTAAATTGAAAGTCAGAATGAAATCCAGTATATACCTAAGAAAATTCATACTAGGAGACGACATTATTCTGCTGCGTAAGCGATGAATTTAGGTAGCATTATACAGCGTTATTCATTCTAGAAATAGACGTCCAAAGCATTCCTTGAAATCCCTATTCCTACATTACCTAAGGTTAAATGTCCACCTTTCTGCCAAAGCTAGTTTAAGCTGTTGACATGTGCACCAAACGAAACACACCTGGTGCCCCCAAAATGAAGTTGCCCAGAATGGATGGCAATTAGAATTCCTTCAACTTTAATCTTTGTTTCACTTGTTCTTAATTCAAAGGGTATAGCTTACGGTAAATTGATAACGGCTGCTAAAAGTGCCAAGAACAATCTCTCGGAACAGCTTATGAGATAGAGCTTCCATTAGCTCCGGCAGGTGTATCCTAACTGAAGAGCTGCTGCTACAGGTGAAATACATTCTATATGACTTTTTGAATCATATACCAAACTGCACAAACTACCCCCGTACACGAAATAGTGTAATTTAATGACTCTGTCCATCCATCCATCCATTGTCTCCCGCTAATCCCGAGTCGGGTCGCGGGGGAAGCAGTCTAAGCAGGGACATCCAGACTTCCCTCTCCCCGGCCACTTCGTCTAGCTCTTCTGGGTGGATCCCGAGGCGTTCCCAGGCCAGCTGACAAACATAGTCTCTCCAGCGTGTCCTGGGTCTTCCCCGGAGCCTGCTCCCAGTGGGACATGCCCGGAACACCCCACCAGGGAGTCCCTCCCGAATGACCGAGCTTCTCACCCTATTCCTAAGGGAGAGCCCAGTCACCCTACGGAGGAAACTCATTTCGGCCGCTTGTATTCGCGATCTCGTTCTTTCTGTCACTACCCACAGCTCATGACCATAGGTGAGGGTAGGAACGTAGATCGACTGGTAAATCGAGAGCTTTGCCTTTTG
>JAODKN010000096.1:1358712-1374003 GCA_026774425.1 Petrocephalus zakoni | reverse complement strand
AGGCGGCGCAACTATAACAACACGTGAATAATCCCGCCCACTCTAAAGCGGCACTAAACTGCAGTCGAAACGCAAACTGAGCCGAACTGAGCCAAACCAAGGTGAGCTGTACTGAACCGTGCTGTGACGTACTATGCAGTGGAAAAGCGCCATTAGACTTAGGAAGATAGAGCTTTTCATACAGTGGGTGGCACTATTGCCTCTCGCCGCCGGGATCTGTGGTTCACATCTTACCTCTTTCTTATGTGTTTTTGGATATGGGCCCGGTGACTCAGAGATTTCCTCCAGGTAGCTACTGATCACAAATCCCAAAATCCCAAAGCCATGCAGTTAGGCTAACTGTGAATTGCATGACTGTGCGTGCATATGCCCTGACTGACATCCTTTCCAGGGTGTTCCCCTGTACTGTGCTCTATGCTCTTGGGATAGGCTCCAGCCCCTCCTGGGACCCTGGTCTGGAGAAGTAGTTGGAATATGGATGGATGGGAAATCATGAATAACAACCTCTTTAATTGCCATTCATTAGTAGGAGTCCACACAACAGGAACAGCTGATTACTGCGACTTACTCAAGTTGTATTTTCATAAAAAATCTTCTGACTCTTGACATTGGGCTTTTTAGTGAAAACTGATCTGACAGGCTGTTAGCTTAACAAATAGATGTGAGAACAAACTATCATAGATACAAAGTCATATGGACGCATTGCCATGTCCACGAACAACCTGACCATCATGTAACCACTGGCCACAGAGAACACGGGTGGAAAAGATCAAAGACACTTTGGAATGAGAGCCATAGAAGTCCAGGTAAGGATCTGGCTAGCTTAGGATCCTCAAACCTTATACTGATACTATGAGACTTTGTGTTTTTTGTTTGAATTCACAATTCATTAGGGCCTCACTATTTCCGGTGTTCAGGAGTGTTTCCACTAAGCCAGAGGCTTGATAATTTTACACTTTGTCACAAAATATAGTTGCAGTATCACTGCTGAGTTCCTCTTGGCCTTAAGGCTGCATTGACATTTACAAGAGACAAAGAGATATGTTCATGCCATTCCAAGATAAGCTTTGTGTGAAATCAATACTAAGCAATGTTGTTTTTTTTAAATAGATTCAAAGGGAAACATATTAAAATACCAAATCCAAAAAGTGCCTAAAATAAGACAATTTTTATCCTAGCAAGAAAAACACATGCTATCAGTGACAAGCCTGGCCAGCTGTCACGTTTGCGAAATTCACATTTAGACAAATATGCATTTTCAGTAATAATCTGTCAGAACTGTCGGAAGGAACAGGGAATGCATTTTGTTCCCACGTTGGCACCAAGTTGGTTCCTTCTTGTTAATGATACTCAGGCTTAGTATAAAAAACCTTGTTAAATATACAGTGATTGTACTTTTTCCATTTTATAGGCTATTCGGAGAGTTCATCACTATGGCGTCTGCCAGCTCATTGCATTTCACATTCATTTTTATTGTGGCTCAGTGTACAGTATTGACAAAGGAGCACAGCCTCTCTTTATTACGTGTCACTTGTCACTGCATGCTCTGTGACGTCCATCGAAAGGATAAAAGAATGTCACATGACTGATACCAATAAAACCTGGCTTTGAGGAATACACACTATTGCATTACTGTTAATAAGTTACATGTAACTTAAATATGCTCATCTTGCAGATTAAAGACATACATATAATTTCAACGGGCATATTAGTGAATTTTACAATGCATTTTAAATGTATCCTGTTTTTAAGAATGATATGCTTACCATATGGCATCAACACCAAATGACAACATACACTTTTTACAGAAAAATTAAGCCTGAAAAAGTTCACTGAAATTTTTAAATTAATGTAATTTCTGGAGCGCTGCCTTATTCCAGATGAACCTACTGACATGGAGTGTTTTTCGCAAAACCTCTGAGTTCTGCCATTCTTGGAGATAACCAATAGGTTGTTGGTTCATGCCCCAGTCTAAGTCAAGCTGAACAGCCTCAGTTTTTATTTATTTTGGGTAAACATACCAACCATGTTAGTTAATTTGCTGACTTGCCAGCACATCCTTCAGGAGCATTTTATGAGCACAGGTTTGAGGCCTTAATAACCTCCCACCTGAACTTTGACTGTGAAGGTCATATAATGGGTGTGCAGACAGTGGGTAACACATTAGGTAATACAGGAACAGAGTAAACATCATGGAACAATCCATTAACACCAACATGTTTGTGCTTCCTGTTGTATACTGACCATTTCATCTCTTTTGAAATTGTATTACAAAAATTGCATTATCTGTTGTCTTTTACTGTTATGTCTGACTGAGATGCTATTAGTTACACATCTGCATTGTTGTTTCACATCTGCTTGTAATGTCACAAGATTCTCTCTTAAGTGCTTCGGGGCAACCGTTCAGTGCAAAAACCAACTGAATTGAATTAAATAAAACTGAATATCTAACATTTATAATGACATGTATCAGCCTGAGATTTGTTGTGTTTACTGACTTTACTGAGATCTAAATTTTCTATACAATTGTGGTTCTTTGTGCAACAGGGCACAGTGCTGTTGTGTTCTTGCCTATCTTACAAATCCAGATAGCGCTGGTGGGAGCAGTGTGCAGTTCAACAGGCTGTCAGTATTGGTGAATGTGTAATCATTGCTAAATTATAGTTTTTAAACTTAATTTTAAAATCAAGATTTCATACAAGTACAATTGCTCACACATGATATATATTATATATATTGATATATAAACGAATTAGATACATATGTAAACTAGATATGGATGAAACTGCTCATTGTTCAAGGTGAACAGTTCACTGTGAAGTGGAGGAAATGTGGATGTTGAATAAAAGAAAATCAAGGCTTGTTTGTGAGGCTGCTGCATCGGAAACAGATAAATTCATGCCGTATTTTCATAATTTCATTTATTGATGAGAGCTGGAGTTTACAGACGAGCAGTAAAGCTCTCCAGCACCACCCCGTGGGCCTAGTAGCTGCAATGTGTACATCCTGTCATGCAGTATATGTGCCATCATTCTCGCCTGATAATCCTGTGCCCATGGGAGGGCTGCCTTCCCCTTTTCACTTCCTGTTTCACAGGAAACCAGCCCACCCTCATGAGCCAGTCTCTGCGTCCACCTCTCATCTTGGAACCTTATGCAATGCTTGTTTCTCATTTGCCAGGTCAAGCTCGCAATTGTCGCTAAACAATGAAATCCAGCCAGTCCCGCGACATGTCCCCTGACATGTTCACACTTCCTGCTATAGAACCGAACATTGGCAATACCAGTATGGCTGCCATCCTGTGCAGAGTGTGCCTCAGCTTAGTCCCCTGTGCTGCCTGGCCAGTCTCTACTGATCCTGACCAAGATAAGCAGTTGGAAGGTTGGTGGATGACTAAACATTAAGCTCATGTAAACAGAAGTGTATACAAACATACGTCAGTGGTGCAGGTTTTTAATTAGGGGCTTCATGTGCTCCTGATAGTCAATAGTGTGTATTTTTACAGTTTTCTTTAATGAGTGAAAGACCTGTGCCAAGAGAGAAGGCTAAACTGGTCAAAGTTGGGAAATAATTCAATGGAGCACATAAGTGCTTTGGCTTAAGCTACTTTATTGACAAGCAGGTGCTTTTGTTCAAAATGACATTGAAGGAAAGCCTGGGGTCAGAACGCAGGGTCACCAGCATCGAGAGCCCATTGGTGATATCATTGCTTTACCAGTCACAGAATATTAGCCCATGGCTTTATAAGCATAGATCCCTAACCTACTGAGCTACGCAGTGCCCCCATATGGTTGGTGGTTTGCAGAAGCAGTTGTATTGTAATGGAAATTAATGGACACTGGTTAGCTGAAATGCATGTCTTTGTACTGCAGGAGAAAAGGAAAGTATCCAGAACAAAACCACACATGACAAGGAGAAGATTCAGTTGTCCCCGCAAGGTCAAAATAACAGGGTTTTATTGCATTGTGAGGACACACACAGAACAGTGATAGGATGGGAACCCCCAGTGTTGGAAGTGTGAAGCAGCAATGTGACTCACAGAGCCACTGTGCTAGAATAAGGGAAGATTGCATATGCTCCCCGAGATGGTTCTTCACACTTCCTTGTTGGTCAGGGATGAAGCATTACAGAGACAGGTTATTCCGGTCTGTGTGTGGGATGTCCTCCTCTTACTTACTGTAGGTGCCAGGGCCCAGAGTCAGCCCTTTTGGTTCCTGGTAACAAAGGGCTGAAATGGGCAGACGTTGTCAAGCCCTGTCTGTTTTCTCCTGCCTGTCACACATTTGTCTTACTTCTCGCTCCTGCCCTTGTGTGAGTTACTCTAGCTGCCCCTCATTTGCTCCCTTGTTAGACTGTGTATGAAGTTGCTTCCCAGTCCTGCGCTGCCCAGTCCCGCTGTTGTATGCTTGTGCTGCCTGTTCCCTGCCTTCCGCTATTTCCCCCGTTCAGATCCCACATAATCTGGTTTGTTTTCAGTTACTGTTCGATTAAGTCTTAATAAACCCCTTTTGTTTGCCCGAATGCCTTCATTCAGCCTGACAGGACAGAAGCAGGACGGGAGGCAAAGTTTTGGTCTTCGTAAAGTCATTAGGGCAGGCTTGGGGGAATTTATAGGGGTTGTGATTTTATTTCAGTAAAAATTATGTGTGTCCTGTTTTGAATCAAGCACTGTCCTGTTCTGTTTAGTTTAATTAATTAATATATTAATTGATTAATGTTTAACTTTGCTCAACTGAAGGCAAACACCACCTTTTTATTCATGGCAATTCAAGGCTAACTGTTCCTTATTTGTTAAATTTGTTCCAAAATTGGACACTTTGAACTCCATTTTACTCATAGATTGGGGGATTTTCTTTTAATGGAGCAAATTATTAAAAGTACCTTGCCCTTCTGCAACTTACATGTCCTGTAAAAATCAGTTTTGCAGTATATACCCTTAATGCTAAAGAACTTAGTATCCCTTCCCCCTTTTAGATTTTTAGACTAAGGTTCTGTTCATGTTTAGCGTACATGTGCGCTTGCGTGTGGCAGTGGCATCATTGACGTTATGTCTGTGTTCCATGCCCGGGCACGGTTAGTGATCACATTAAATGCATACCGTGCCCGAGTCCGAATAACCGTGCTCTAACCTCATCAATTAGGCCAAGGCATGGTTAAGTCCCATTCATAAAGTTTAATTCATCAAACAAAGTGTACTTTAGGCATCCAGGCATGGTACAGATCGGCTAGTGTGAGTACTCCCTGAGATGCAAGTTTCTAGTCTTGAATTCAGTTCTTTCAGTCATTACTAGCTAGCATTTACCAGGTTATCACCAACACAACAATGACCTTGCTGAAGTGTCCAACATTGAGAGTGCTGACTGTCTTTCGTATAACATGCATGATAGCAATGGAGGCCCCAATAAAGCAGCCTGGCCTGCCTGCACAGTGGATGCTTCTGAGCAGCTCTGAGCAGTTGTGACCACAGACCATGGCCACATCCTGCAATCCCAGCCAGTGCAGACCGCCAAAGCCTTTGTCCCTGATTGGCAGTGGTCGAGGGTCACTGCGTCTGTCATTAGTATTTTCTTTTGTTCCCTAGCCTGCCACACCCACACTCTCAGTCAGTCTGTTTTTCAAATTTGTTTCTGCAAAAGGTGCTTTTTGCTGCGGCAAATGACAGGTTTTAAACCTGCCTAAGACTTGGGATATACCTATAAAGAATAGAACATTTTTAAAACTGACGGTCTCCTCCCATGGATTATCGCTTTTTAGACAAACACACACCCCAAGTGCGTTTTCAGCTCTTGTTGGGTTGCAAGGCCAAGCCCACAGTCCTTCTATACTTAGTGTAGTAATTGCTGGTGCTATTTTGTATATCCAGATTGCTATTTATCTATACTTTGGCTGCTCTTGGTCTTCTGTGGCTATCAAAGGCTTGCTAAGGTCACTGAAGTCAACATAGAGCTGATTTAACACATCTGAACACAGTGATCATCTCTGCATAGTTTTACCTCTTGAGACTTTTATAGCAGTGCATTGATAGATAATATTATTATGACATTGTTATCACATAATACAGTAATGTAGGGCTCCTTAACCATACTTAAGCAGTTCTTTTGTTAGGTACCTTTCAATATTACATTATAAAGGAATCTTCCTGTTTCTGAAACAATCCATGAATAAAAAGTACCATATCTTATTAATCACCATGCTGCAAGGGCATTAATCTATAATGTTATTACAGTAGGTACATGAAAGAGACAGTAATTATTTACAACAATGCTATTTGTAGTTTTAACACAGGTGATTTGTATAGCAAGAACTCTGAATGGTATTTGGCCTGAAAAGCTAAGTGTAATTACATTCAGCAATATTCAGTTAAAGATGGAAAAGCACACTCTCATTGTCGCATTCCACAAAACCAGCCAAGGTGTTAGCAATGGCCATTAAAACGCTCCATCCATTGCAAGAATGCCTAAGTGAGAAAGTGTTTACATCATCACCATGGTATTCCTCCACATGCCATCGTAAATTATGGTAAGCCCTGGTACTCCACACATAGCCCGTGATGTTTTAATCCCCTCAGCAAGACACAGGGGTGGCACAGAGCATTGGTATTTATATCAAGTCCGTGCTGCCCCCTGTTGGAGGTCGTTGGTGTAGCACCCGAAACACCAACCGACACTGACATCGTGGCTTCTGTCGAGGGCCTTACTATACTTATTTACTATACTTACTAGACTAGGAGAGTAATCCTAGTCTATCTGAAGGAAGTATATACATGTATGTGGTTGTCATGCATGTACCCTACATGTGCCACGGGCTGTTAACATCAGTGTGAGTTTTCATCACAAGCTGTGTGGCAGTGATGGAGGAGGAGCTTAGAAGAGAGACGGCCACCAAGAGAGAGAGAGAGGGAGAGCCCTGAGGAATAAATGAGAACCTTGTGTGGGGGATAGAGCGAGAGATAGAAAGTGACTGATGGGCTGAAGTGAAAGGGAAAAAGACACATGGCATTTATTTGCTAAGTAAACAGACAGAGAGGCAGACATAATCAATAGGAAACTCAATATCATAAATAAGCTCTTTAATAGCCTAAACAGAGAGCCTTGCAGATCCACGGGCACATTACAGGCGTCTAGGTCTCCCAGTGAGGCTGGACCTGTATTTACCAATAAGGGCCCGGATGGTGACACAGACAGGCGGGAGTCGGTGCGGGGGGTGCTGGGGGCCCGTGCTTCACAGCGCATTTCATGGGCTGATATCAGAGCGGGTGGCAGGCAGGACAGGGTGCAGCTCAGCTTCGTGACTGGGCTCCAAAGCTCCAGGCTATAGGGGGAGCGAATGTTAAATGCCACCCCCCCCCACCTCTAGAATCTGGCATTCTGCTCAAAAATCAGTGCATGCATGAACACACTACTAAACTGCTGCTGCATGCAGAGGGGTGGCTCTTTAAGATTTTAGTCATAGGTATCAGAATAAACACATAAAAAATATGCCTAATTCTCAGAAAATTGCGTGCACACATGCACAACAGCTTAGCTAGCAGCTCTCAGTCCGTCTCTGCTGAAAATGGGTCGGTTTACCCGAAACGCTCATACGCGGGCACAACAGGCTCCCTGAATAACACTAAGGAGAAACAGGATTGCTTACTAACTCAGGTGCGTCAGACTGATTTCCAAGACACAGAGCCAGCTGACTGACTTACAGACACGCTCATACAAGGGGAGAATGTCTGGATTAGTAACACAGTCACACACAGGGGGACTCAAGCTGGTGTACTAACCCGCAGTACAATGCAGAACTATTGTAGTACAGTGTCGAATCCTTACGTAGCATTAAGCTTAATTTTATGCCACAGAAAAATGAACAATAGCACTGCACAATGTTATCGACAGCACTGAATTCAGATCTTTAGCCTGTGATGAAAACAGAATGATATGAAACTTCAGGGCTCGTTTCATTAACATAATCTTCATTACCAGAAAAAGGGGGTCACCAGTCCTGGCCCCAGCTATGCCTGCTAACAACCACAGTAATAAAATTGCCTTTTCAAGCTATTTTACTGGTTACTCAGAAGTGCTGAGTTAGAATGAAAAACTGCACACATTTTTCAGCTGTCCAAGGCCCCCAGCACCGGGGATCCCTGTTTCAGAATAAAGTTTCTAAATGGCTTGAATTAATTGGTATCTTGAGAAGATTAAATCTTTAATTGGTACAACATAATCTCACAGTCTGCTCCCCCAGAAGTTCGTCATAATCTTCCGGAACAACACCAAAAACTTGAAAAAAAGCATGCTACGTATACAGAGAAACTAACTAGCAAAGGTTTGGGATAGGCGGGGGTATTTAGGGTTGTAGCGTTTGAGTAAGGGTGACCACCAGCTGCGCTCTAAATGCCTCCTGAGACTATATTTCACGCTCCACCTTACCATTGTCGTTTTTTCTCCCCTCCAAAGGAATTCCTTGGCCACATAAATTAGTAATTACAGGGACAGTTTGAAGTTACATTCATAGAAAACCACTTAGACGACTCCTGTCGCCTAGGTCTGTCTGGTAGCCTGCGGTTGACCGTAAACGCCCCTTTCGACCATCCAATTCCACAGTAAGTGCAACAGCACAGCCATTCCCTGTTGTTCGCCGTGGCCCTGTCCGCTGAGGTTGGTCAAGCCACTGTGCTGGTAAGGCAGCTGGTTACTGTCACAGTGCCACAAACAGCATGCCAAGCTGCCTTGTGGTCCAGCGCAGGAAATCCCCAGATGCTTTCTGCCACATGCCCACTGGCTGTATAAATAAAATAATAAAATAATAAAATCTCTCACCTTAACAGATGACATTTATGAAAGAGTGCCGTTGTGCAATATAGCCCACTGAGATTCTGAGTATATTTAAATACGATATTGTATGATCCAATTATTACTTTCACCCAATACCATAGCCATGGAGTGAACACTGGGGAGGACCAAGGCTGTAATTATAATATATATATATATATATATATATATATACGCAATATATATTATTATCATAAAATAATATTTTTTTTGTGGTGCCATCTGCTGGCCAATCTCTGTATTACAAAAGTAGTACACCATACTTTGGTCTAGATATATGTGTTTCAGCAGTCACTTATAACTTTCATGGGCATAATCAGTGCTTTTTTTTTCTCTTCCGAGTATCAGGAATGTTTCTTGCATACTGGCACCTCTCATAATCTACCGGTAGTGAATAAAAAGGCGAGTACTAGCACCGGGCATAATGACGCATGACAGCCAAGTATGAGGTCTACCACTGCCCCAGCAACTCAAGGTAAATTCCTCTAGCTCTGGCTGTAGGTGTTCCGGCTGGCTTGCTAACCACACTCACAGCATTTGTCAATGAAACAACATTCGTCACCTGTTTTCACTGGTCAGATGTCAGCCTGCCAAGAGCGGGCCCCCTCACAGATGCACTCACCTCCTCGTGCTGGCAGACAGAGAGCTCTGCAAAGCTTAGTGCGTAAGGAACACCAAAAGATGCCCTGTCGGAATCTCAGAAAGATCATGTTTTTGCACCACTGACAAAATTACTCACCACAAAGTAAATATCCAGCTTTTAAAAAAAGAAATTCTATCTCAATGAGCAATCTCTTAATGTGTTATTCATTGCAATTGTTTTAACTTGCGTGCACTCACACACACACATACACACACACGCACACACACAAATCAGCATAACTCAGACACCTTTGCATAAACATTCTGATCTGTAGTCTCACATACACTTGCATTGTATTACGGTCTCCAATAGGCCACTTTCTGATCACCAGGGTACACAAACATCTACACAGAGCCCCAGTGTCATTCCCAAGCGCAGATAGGCCACTGGCTCTGGTTAATGTCACCCTCACGGTCCCACGCATTCTGCTAAGAGGCTCAAGGCTATTCATTTCACATATATGGGGAGGTCGGGGAGTGGGGACCAATGGAGCTTTCCTATAATTACCGCAGATAATGTTGCATCTACCAAAGAGGGCTTTCTGCTCCTAGGGAGCATGTATGTAATGAAAGTGATCCGTCAGAAAATAAGCGGGCCAGGGGGATGGAGTTGCAGGAGCGCCCCCCCGCGCCTGCCACTTCAGTTTGTGTTTTCTGGTTGGTCTCTGGCTCAGGGGACACCCCATAAAGTCCAGTTTCCTCATCACTCTGTGTGGATCACTGAGCTTGTCAAGAGTGGTTAGAGGGTCTTAGGTTACCATGAGTTTGGCCCCTCAGATTATTCAATGGTGGATTTCAAACTGTTTCTTCTCCTATGACAAGCTCGTATTCAATAATTGAATTTTTTATTTTTTTTCCCCACGTTGACAGGTATTAAAACTGTCATTTCGATTTTACCATCTTGCATGAACTATTTTGTAGATGACATATATAATATCTCAATATATGACTGTTGAATTTCTTGCTAGGGGCAGTTTTCAGTAACGTAAAAAAAAACAACCAGTTGTTATCTGCTATAAGAAAGAATGTAAGAATGTAATTCATCAATTTCAGCAGATAAGTAATGCTGATATTTCCCATGACATCAGACCTGAATTCCTCAATTGCAGTATTAACTTTGAAATATGTGAGGGACTGATTTATATCACAAGACTGTCAGATATGTCATATGTGTGCCTCGATGAAGCTGTGATATCGACTTTGCCCTGTGCACAGGTTTAACCGCATTGGAATACCAGAGTGACATGCCAGGGAACTTAAGAATATGTCAATATGTAACAATTCAGGTGAAATTGTCCATTCAGAGATAACACATTAGGAAGTGAACCAGCATCCTGCATAGTAGAAGCGCACAGAGGAGTCCCATATGACTGAAGTATAAAAATGTTGATACGTTCTCATGACCATAACTGTGTCACCACAGTTACTGATAGCAGAGTTTCAGCCATACTTGAGTGATTTAATGGTTTGTCCAAGAGGAAAATAACTGACAACCTTGGCAATAAGTACATGTTAATGACAGGCCTTTATTGTAGCATAAACACTACCGTTCAAAAGTTTGGGGTCACTTAGAATTTTCCAGAGGAATAGCCTTCATTTCTCAGAACCTGAAAAGACTGATGCATTTCAGAAGTTTTTTTTTCTTTGTTCTGGGCCATTTTGAGTCTTCAGTTGAACCCACAAGTGGTGATGCTCCATAAACTTAACTAATGTAAAGGCAGTTTTACTGCTTCTATAATCAGCACAACAGTGCTCAGCTGCGCAGCTGCGATTTATATCAATAAAATTTGCCATTTAAAACAATAAACTTGCATTAGCAAACACAACGTGCCACTGGAACAATGGTGCACCAATCTGTATATTACTGGATATTTTTATTATAAAAAAATCAGCTGTTTCCAGCAACAACAGTCTTTTACAACATTAACAAAGTAAGTAATGTATGTCTGATTAACAATGTTATTTTAATGGACAAAACATATATTTTTTTTGGAAACAAGGAAGTGACCCCAAACCTTTGAACAGTAGTGTATATTAATTTTAACTCTGAGAAGGAAGTCCAGCAGACTGACAGCTCCTGCCGGGGCCTCGGAAAATCCAGAATGCAGTTGAAGAATGATTGTAGGGTGGGCTTGAACCAGACCTCACAGGATCAGTGTACCACTAAAAAAACATCTCATGTTCAACCCACTTGACATGCCCATGTACATACCCATATGTAAAGTTATCAAAGTTAATATTCAGATCTTCACATAGTCGACAGCACCACCGCGGGAATAAATCACTGTTCTCTTTAGAGCTCCAGAGTCCTGTTTGCTTTTGAGCACCAACCTAGCTGCAAACGGACATCACAGAGGGGTGGTCTCCAGAGGGGATGCCCAACACCTTGCTGAGGGCCCTTGGCAACCTGCAGAGGGCATCTGGACCCACCAGATGCCATCCACCAGTCCCCCCAGCCACCAGGCCATAGCCCCTGACTGAATGGTGGATGCCTTTTCATGTAAATAAACACTGAAGAGTGTATGTTTACCCCTGGCCTACTCAAAACTCAAGTGATTCAAATGGCAGGCTTTGCTTTTTCTCTTTGAACTTTTTTCCCCCCCCTTTCCTTTCATACTTCATTTTCGTGATATTTTCCTTTCTAAACAGTTATTTGTGTGTTGCTGCATGTTGACAAGGCAAATGACTTCAAGGCTTTCAGAGCCTTTACCAGGCCGAAGCAGTTTCAGGAGCAGTGCACCACCAATGGCTGCTACTTCTGACAAAAGAAAGCAAGTTCTATAATCTTTAACGACACATTTCCCCGCAGGGCTTCTGAAGCTTGAATGCAGGGACATTTCTGTCTATGTTGAGTGAGCAGTAACACACCGGTTTCGAATATGTTCTGATTCTGTGGTCCTAGGACCCCCTTAGATAGAGACAGACGATTATTTAGCACAGTGAAAGTAACTATAAGGAGATCTGGGGAGCCCTTTTTCTGTAACTGTAAGGTTATGATGTCGGGTCCTGCGAAATCTGGTTTAAATGGCTCCCCGGTGTGTTCTGACAGCAAAAAAAAGGTCTGTCCCACAGAATGAGGAAATAAACACAGGGTTTAATGTACAGTGGATTTAATAAGTGTACATATCCCTGTTAAAATGGCAAGTTTTTGTGATGTAAAAAAATGAGACCACAATAAATAATTTCAGAACTTTTCCCACCTATAATTCCACCTGGCAGGTTTGCCCCTGAGCACCATTCGTCCTCTGAAACAGATCCAGAATGCAGCTGCTAGACCTTCCTAAGTTCTCCCACGCCACTCCATTGTTATGCTCCCTCCACTGGCTTCCTGTAGCTGCCCGCATCAGAATCAAGATAGTGATGCTCACCTATAAAGCCAGAAATGGTTCAGCACCCTCCTACCTAAAATAATGCATTACCACTACACCACACTCTCTCCAATCCTCCAGCAGTGTTCGACTGGCCCCATCATCTCCCAAGGCACAAGGAAGACATGCATCTAAGATTCTTCTCTGTTTTGGCAACTATGTGTCAGGGTAAGGGAAAGGGCGAGGGAGTAGTCGCAGGCTGAAGTTCCTTTTAGGGCTTTATTGTGCACAGAACAGTGCAAGACAACATGTAACGTCAATGACAGGACTGGGGAAACATACTCGAATGCAAACTGAAATACACTGAACTAAGGACAAGCAACGAGAGACAGCTGGCGAACGCAGGGATTCCACACAAGGTAAATGAGGGAGCGTGGCACACAGGAGGATCGGACGGGAGTCTTGGGTGTCTTCAAATGAGGATTTCAGAAGTACTTGGATTAGCCCTTTTCTTATTTAAAAAAATAAATAAATAAAAACTGTTTGCCAACAGAGTATCGATGGTGTTCTTAGCCCGGGAACCAGTATCGGAATATATTCACTGATGGAGTCTTCTGAGCACTTACGTAAGTCGCTCTGGCTAAGGGCATCTGCCAAATACCGTAAATGTAATGTGACCAATAACCTGTACAATTCAATTGAAAAAAAAGCAAATCTGTTGGGGGGGGAAAATATAAAAAATAAAAAACATACAATAAGCTGGTTGCATAAGTGTGCACACCCTTAAAGTAATACTTGAAGCATTCAGTTGAAGCACCTTTTGATTTAATTACAGCATGCAGTCTTTTTGGGTAGGAGTCGATCAGCATGCCTTGACTTTGCAAAATTTGCCCAGTCTTTCTTGCAAAAGTGCTCCAAGCCTGTCAGATTGTGAGGGCATCTCCTGTGCACAGGTCACCCCACAGATTTTCAACTGGATTTAGCTCTGGGCTTTAGCTGGGCCATTCTAAAGCTTTAATTTTCTTCTAGTAAAGCCATTCTTTTGTTGATTTGGATGTATGCTTGGGGTCATTGTCATTGAAATTCCTCTTCACATTCAGCGTCTTAGCAGACACCTTTTTTGGTGTTTTGGGCCAAAATTGACTGGTATTTGAATTGGCTCATAATGACACCACCATGCTTCATCGTGGGTATGGGGTTCATTTTGTGATGCACAGGTTATAGTTCACATTAAAGGTAGAAAAGGATTTGAAATGATTTATTGTGGTCTCATATTTTTTACATCACGAAACCCTGGCATTTTAACAGGAGTGTGTATACTTTTTATATCCCCTGTAAACCATACTGACCTATTTGGGCCAAACCAAAAACATTTATGCACAAACAAGCACAAATTACATTTCTGAATACAACTGCACCATATGTGCCTTACAGGACCCGTGTTTAAACTGTGCTGCATAAACCTGAGCCAATCAGGGGCTGTTTGTTAGTCATAGCAAAAGGTGTTTCAAAGTAGTCTATATTAAGAACAAAAGATATGGTTGTCAGTTCTGAAAGTTCTACAAATTCTACAAGTTCATGTTGTATCAATGGTCCTACCATAATAGGACTGAAATACTTAGTAAAAGTTAAGCTAATATAAAATTAAGCAAGATGATGACAGCTGAATTTCACTCAGTTCAGCAATCTAAACTGTTTTGGTTCTCAGATGTCAAAATAAACAGACTTCAAACATTAGAACATGCCATTTTAACTTAGAGGGAGAAGCTGGAACGTTCTGGAACAATGAAAACTTCCATAAAACACCTCAAGTTAGAGCTGGCAGAAAATCCCGCATGAGCTATCACATGAATCAGATACTGTGTCTGCACATTCATAGACCCTAGGGGGGCATTTCTCCAGCCTCCTCACAAGAACCACAGAGCTGAAGCTGCCCTTTGCAAATAGACTGCTGCTGTAATGCAGTGAGATAATAAGTTTCAATGTATATGGCAGAACACATTGTACAAGCATTTGCTGGTGTTTGAATTTCACTCCATCACCTCCCCCCATCAGCGACAGACACTCTCTCACCTCCCCATGCTGCCGTCACAAACCCTCCTGTCACCGCCATCGCCGCAGATCAAGTCAGCAGAGAGCTGAGGAGGCTCCGCCCCCATGGCAGAGCAGTGGGCCTGGATAAAGTGTGCCCTAGAACGCTTAAGGCTTGTGCTGTTGAACTGGGAGAGCCTCTCCAACACGTTTTCACCCTGAGCCCGTGGCTGGGGAGGGTTCCTGCACTGTGCAAAACATTGTGCCTCATCCCAGTACTCAAGAAGATACACCTCAGCATGCTGAACGACTTCAGGCCAGTTGCCCTTAAATCACACATATTGAAGACCTTGGAATGGCTGCTACTTCATCTCCTTAGACTCCAGGCTCTCCATGCACTTGACTCTCTGCAGTTTGCTTACACTCACCTAAAGGATTATTAGGAACACCATACTAATACGGTGTTTGACCCCCTTTCGCCTTCAGAACTGCCT
>JAODKN010000096.1:1341914-1354068 GCA_026774425.1 Petrocephalus zakoni | reverse complement strand
CTCCTGGTATTCCGTAATGCGACCCACCAAGGCAGAGAAGTAACCCATCTTCCCCCGCCGATCTCACGTTCCCCTAAAATTTGCACCTGCTTCCTGTCTGTCTTTTGTTCTGCTATACATATGATTATATAATCGGGATATTCTCATTCAGTGCTTTTCTATTGTTCTCCACTAGATAGCAGGCTTTCTTATTTGATCGCGCCTTTTAGAAACGTGACTTTCAAACAACCTGTTGAGTGTAATACATGACCATTTGTTGTACTAGTCATACAGTATTTTAAACCAATAAAATTGCAGTGGCAGTTAGCATATTTTAAAATCAATATTAATAAAATGAGTCATGGGAAGATCCCAATGCTAATTGCTGAGTGGTATCTCTAAGTGGATAGAGCCTCATTTCAAGTTTGTGGGTTTAAATCTGGCTGCCTCACCTCCTACAATGGCTGACTAATTCAGTTATCATAACACACAAATGCAATGTTAGCCACAGACTAACAAATGCAAAATAATTATATGCAAAATATTAACGGGAAGACTTTTAGTCTTTATGTGTGTTTGTTGTTTATATATAAGATATCGCTGATATAGTTGTAACAGTAAATGTGTTGCAGCTTATAAGACACTCTGAATTATAATTTTTTGCTACCTGAACTCTACCAGGTGTGCATAATTCACATGCTAAATTTTAATCAGAATCAAAAATGGTGATGCAAAGGCAATTTGTTGAATTAAAATTGGATGGTCCATTTATAATTTTATAGCTAGACTTGGTCTTTCTATTATTCATTTGAATATGTGTAACTCCCACACTCAGACATCAGGGTCTGGTTAATAAGTGACATGAGCATGTCATTTACGGTGTCTTCAGGGCATTGGTGAAGTCATGTGTCCCAGTTCATAAGCTAACAGGTGTTACCTGCTCACACTCATTGCTACACTCCCACAGATTGTTTCCCAGTCTGTGCAGGTTAAAATATTCCAGTGGAGCCTCCGTGGGACATCGGTACTTCATCTCTGTTAAACTCATTCTGTTGGAAGAGAGACATTAAATATTTAAATGACCATTTCCATCCAGCTCTATGCTTATATTTCGTATTTTTCATTCCCAGTGATCATTGTTATATATTGTGTATACATTGTATAAACCTTGTCCATGATCTCTCAGCTCAGGGAATATTTTGAAGGTGTGCACCCTCTATCTAACTTCCAGTTACAGTCTGTACACCCATCCCACGCCAGTGCAGAGCTCGTCCTCATGGCTCATCGACTGTTTGAGGGCAAGGACCATGCTGTCTCCTACCAAAAGTACAGACTATCCCCTTCGGAGCAGCTGATAGGGGAGATCCTGGCCTTTCTGGAGAAAAAGGTAAGAGTAATAGGAGCAGAGAGGTCATGTACGAGGCCTTTTAAGAACCTATGAAGTCATTCTTAGTCTGAAATAGATTAGATTGTGTGTTGTTATAACACCTGTTACGAGGGCTGAAACAGAGCTCATTCACTCACCTGAGGCGAGTAACTTAAACGAGGAGTGAGTAAAAAACCTGAACACTAGCCTGCTGGCTAGTATAAAAACAGCATGTCAGCTACATTTTTTTTTACCCAAGTTAATACGTTCCACCCCTGCCTGAAACTCATCTATTTCCTTTGTGTAATACGAGTAGTGTACTTGGCCATTTCTGCTTATTCCAGCTTTTTTTTTAACATGTTTGACAAAACATTCTGTCTCTCTGGAGAGCTTGTTTCCTTATGCTTATATTCTGCAGTACAGATCAGCTGAAGCAGCTCAGTAACATACTGGCAAATTATAAAAGTGATATTGTAATCTATACTTGTGCCGGACTAAAACTGTAAGCTAAAGATCATGCCTCTGTGTTCTTGCGCCTGGCTGTTTAACAGAAAGCGCGACCATTCGGCGTGGCAGCGGACGTGGGCTGTGGGTCTGGCCAGGGTACGATTCGCCTCGCCCCGCATTTCCACCAGGTGGTTGGGATGGACGTCAGCCCTGCCCAGCTGGAGATGGCCCGCCTCTATGCCAGTGCCCCCAACATCTCCTACAGGTCATAAAGACTGTCGGTACAGGAGGGGCAAGATTTGGGTGGGCATTAAATTTACCCCACCCAGGTTGAAATGTGTGACATACCATATTCCATAAATTTAATGTTTAAAGAGCAAGAGTCTAAGGGTGGTAAAGTTTTAGCCAGATAAAGGGTAGGGTGAGTATGCTCTACCAGTCTCTGACTAGTTTACCTTAACACTTGTATTGCTTACTGCATTGGACTGGGCATTACACCCTATTCCAGGGGCAGGGAACCTGATCCATGGAGAGCCGTTGGGAAGGGAAACGTTGTGTGCCTGAGACCAGGGTACCAGAAACATTCTAGGCTGAAACCTCCCTCATAAGTTGAGAGAACCCAAGTTCCAGCAAATGGCGTTCATGTTGGGCTAGGATGTAGAGTTTATATAATGAGTAGAATTGAGACACAGCTGTTAAGTGTTCTGTTGGATTGTAATCGGTGTGCTTGACAGTATTTTCTCACCTTTGGGTGGTCATGGCTTTGAACTTCTGGACACAGGCAGAGTCCAGCTGAAGAACTGCCCTTAGCAGACAGCTCGGCAGACTTGGTGACGGCCATGTCTGCTGCCCACTGGTTCGACCGGCCACGTTTCCTAGCGGAGGCGTTGCGTGTGCTGAGACCAGGAGGGTGTCTGGCCCTTCTCAACTACACCATGGACATGGAGCTCCAGTACAGGGACTGCTCCGAGGAGCTCAACCACATCTGCAGAGAGGTCAGGAAGATGCCTGTGGGGAACACCAGCACACTTCACTGTGCTCACATGTTGGCACTAGGTCCCATGACACATGACATTTACATGGTGATGTACAGTACGAAGCCATGGTGGAACACACATGTTATGTATGAGCAGTGGGCATCACCAGACAACACTGGCAATCTCTGCCTGCACAACCATGCCGCCCAACAGCGCTTATAAAATAGCGGGTCTACTGATAGTCAGTGCCTTTCAGAAAGCAACATTTAGTACCATTCAAACTTCAAATCCCTTAGATACCTTTCATGAGAGTCAATAATGACCATTTTTTCTGAATTTTACTTCATTAGATTTTAAGAATAAATTATCTTTCCATCCCGCAGTTTTACTCTACTCTTTGGCCATATCGCTCTGCGGTCTTGGGTCTTAATTCAACCATTCTCTACAAAGAAATGTTTGACTCCATCCCATACCCAGAGAAGGAATGGTAAGAATGACTCTGAAACAGAGGTTTTATATTACATCGTTCTGTATGAATATTGAATGGTGTGTGAGTGTGCCCTGCGATAGGTTGGTGTCTCATCCTGGGTTGTTCCCTGCTTTGAGTCTGTAGCCTCCGGGAAAGTCCCCCTGTGACCCTGAATAGGATAAGCAGTTACAGAAAATGGATGTATGGATGGATATATTTATACAAAAATAGAATGTCATTTGTAAGACAGTGACGCCAGTTACATACTTACTACTCTAGTGGGGATGGTAACAACCATCGGTCATGGGCCAGGTGGAATGAGCTGAAAAGTCACAAATCATCACACTCAGTAATAAGTTCCCCTTCTGCAATTGACCTTGGTGACTATGTGGTCATATACAATGGTAATATTTTAAGCACTAATGTATTAAAATTGCTTAACATATTATAGAAACAAGATAAATTGTATGACTATCATATAGTAAGGGATTATATTGTAATTTCTGGAATCCACAACAAGGATATTTGTTAAGTTGTAAAGTAAGTTCTAGAGACAGTAAGGGTAAAGAGAAATTTACCTTTATTCTTATCAAGCATCTCCACCCTGACCATTTTAATCTTCCCTGGATTTCCAGGCATGACTGTGTTTCAGTTAAGAATTCTGTGCCAGTATCCAGCTACATTGGCATGGTGGAGTCCTTCTCTTGCTACCAGGCCCTCCAGAAGAAGAACCCAGAGGAGGCCAGGAGACTGTCCCAGGACATCACAGACAGGTGGAAACTGAATGACCCCCCTAACCCCCCCCCCCCCCCCGCCAGATGTAGGGCGGACCTTGTAGAATTGTAATCAAAATGTACTTAACCCTTAAAGTCTAGTAGGATATTTTGTACCAGAAAGCTTACTAATGTGAACAGATTCTTCGACATAGCTATCTATATGTCTAGTAGCTAAATTAATTGCACTTGCACTTCATGTGAATTGTAATCTCTAAGCGTTACTTGATTTCACCGCACTATTATACATTGTCTATATTTTTCGTAATTTGTATACTATTGATTACTGTGCTGTTTGTGGCTGAAGTGAGCAAGCTTTGCAGTGCCATTATTGTATATGGCCAATAAAACATCTGCAATCTTGAAATACTTCAGATAATAGCTGTATTAAGTGGGTAAAGTGTGAGAAATCTCAGTTGTTCTCTGTGATGTTTATTTTATATTTATTCCATGTCTACTAGACTGTATTCTCTATCAATGTGGTATATTAATGTATACCTCTTTGCTGCTGAGCTGGGAGCTACCAAACAAATTTCATTGTATTTTTGATGCAATGACAATAAAATCTTATCTTATTTTGCCTTGCCTTGCCTTGCCTTAAAGAAAGGATATACACAGTAACTAGATAACAGCAGGGAAAGTAATGGGAATATTCACTTTTCTTGAGAACAAGTGCAGGATCTTTCTGTGTTTTTTGTTTTTCTAGATTGCTAACTGTGATGAAAGCCACTTCTCCGGAGACAGAAGCTGATTTGGTGGTGAAGTATTACTATTTTTTGGCTCGGAAGCCTGAAGTCAGCTGAAGTCGTGTGTCACAGAAGCTGGTAACTAGCCAGGTGATGCAGCCTTGCGATTGAAAAACCCTTTGCTGTTGCTCTTTATGTAACAGATTTTATGTGCATTAACCTGTATGTCAGGTCAGTTAAGGAAATCCTAGTTGTCTAATTTCATAATAACTTTGTTACTGTTTAATTTGAATCCACTAGAGCTGCCTTTCATCTAAATAATTTTATCTGCATTAAACTTTTACCAATTCTTGCCTGTGGGGTTTATTATTCTCATATTAAAATTACAACTGTGTTTGGTACAGAGTTTATACTTACTTTACTACTCTTTAATCCTTTGTTTTGCTTGGTTGGACTTTGTGAAGAGTATAGGAGGGTTATGCATGTTTCAGGGGAGGGTGGGGGGGGGTTTGACAAGGTCTCTCTACTCAGCAGTAAATAATTGATAACTGTATAATGCAAGTTTATTCTGTATGTGAGGAGGACAGAGTGACAGCAAGTTTTCATTTGTCACCTACAGAAACACACTGTACATGCATGTAGCGAAATGCTTTTTTCTCACCTGCTTCCTGACTTGTGCTCAGAAGAGAAATACGTGATGCAAAGATTAAATTTTCAATTTAAAAGATTAAAATATCAATATAAAAAAGAATGAAAAAAATTTATGTGCCAATAGAAACGTACGGGTAGAAACTTGTCCTCGCTCTCTTGGTGTTGACCGTCAGCCTGGAGTAGCACCTGCCTGACGGCAGCGGAGAGGAAGCTTTTGTTGGGGTGGATAGAATGTTTCATTATTTTCTCAGCTTGGTCTTCTGTAGGAAAGGTGCAGGTTAGGGCAGACACACCCGAGGGTGCTGTCCTGCTTCGTGTAGCCAGCCGGGATGCTCTCGGCTGTGCTGCTGTAGAATGCCTTTAGGATCTTGGGAGCCAGCCTGACCTCCTTTAGCACACTGTGTTGATGTGCCTTTTGTACAATGTCAGGTCTTCCGTAATGTGGACACCCAGATACCTGCTCCACAGGCACCCTGCTGATTGTGAGGGGGTAGTAGGGCCTCATCTGCTACCTCGCAAATTCCACAACCCACTCCTTTGATTGTGGCTAGAAATCGGGGTGCACAGAACCTTGAGTTTCCCCCATCAATGCATGCCACGCTCAGCAGAGCTATAAGCCCTAGAGAAAATGGGGAATCTTTATTGGTGATCATTACACACTGTACTTTTACAGTGTTTCTGAAATGAAATGCCCTTGAAAATAATGAGAAGTTCTTAAAAATAGCCATAAAGACTGTACATATATAATTTTTAGTAGGAATTGCAGACAGAACTATGTGGTTCATTGAGTATAAGTAAGGAGTACACAGGAGCATGGGAATTGACCATGACTGTAGATTGAAAGCCTACTTATTTGGTTCTACAGCATTTCAGTGCCACCTTCTGGTATCAGGAAGAATGATAAATCATTTGCTACCGCAAAGACAACTTGAGTTAAAAGATCCTGCCAAGGGGAATAGTTAGGAGGGATGTAAGTTAGGGTGACCAGATAAACCATGTCATCCCGGACACTTTGAGCTAGGACCGGATTTGTAAACTTCCATTTCAATTAAAAGGACCCAGATTTCACTAAAGCGCTCCATTCTTGCAATCTTGCAATCATGCACATATCACTAATGTTAATGTGAAATAGCTGGATGGGTCTTTTAAACAAGGAAACAAACCAGTCAAAGTGCAAGAAGAAATGAACTATTTAGCCAAGCAAAGTGGTCTTTCAGGTTTAAAGTAGTTTGTAAAATCTGAAGTAGCTCAAAGTGTCCGGGATGACATGGACTATCTGGTCACCCTAATGTAAGTAGGGTTGTGCAATACTGTAAATTGTATATCAGTGTACAGAGGATGGATGGCTATATTGTATCTAAGCGGTTTTACTGACATTGAACCTTTCCAGCCAAACACTATCACTATATCATGTCTCAAATGCTCATTTGGACTCTTAAGAATTGAATTCGAGGTTTAATTGCAATGCCAGTTTGTACCGGTAAGAATTACAATGTAGGCATTTAATGTTAAAACGGCTTGCCATACTGAATGGGAGAGGTGGGTGCACTCGTGGCCATTTTGCTTTCCTCGTTTTCGCGTTTCCCTTCTAGACCGTGTAGGATTTCTATGCACCGACAGCGCGGCAATAAGTCAGCGGAGCGACTGCGGTCCTGCAGCAAACGGGAACTCGCAACATGGCCTATGCAGCTAAAATAGGTCCGTCCATTCTAAACAGCGACCTGGCCTGCCTCGGCCATGAGTGTGCAAGGATGTTGGACTGCGGGGCCGACTACCTCCATCTGGACGTGATGGACGGGTAAATACCACGGGATGAACCGTGTAAATGTTTTGTTGAACGGCTACCTCTCTGACCTGGTGAACTCGGCCGGGTTGCAAAATTTTACTAACTGGTGAGGTGTTTGGATGCTGGATGCTGTTCAAACTCAGCGTGTGTTGCATTAGAATTTTAATAAAAACGAAGATGCCAACATGCAAGTAAAGATTAAAATCGGATTTTTTAGCGTGACCCGCGTACTTCCTTTTCAGCCTACACGTGCAGTGTGTTGATTACAGTTTTAATAGGCGAAAACGCTGCGGGTGGCGTTCCGTGCCCATCCACGTACGGCTGTCGTAAAGCGGTGCCGTAAGGTGCCAGGTTCGCACGACAGCTGATGTGTGCGCCGTGTGCCAGCGCAACCGCCCCGCCCACCTGTTCTTTCATTTGCTATAATACATTATTTTCCCACTAAACTTTTGTTTGTTTGTTTTTCTGTTTAGTATTATACCACTTGATTTCAGGGTGCTGAAATCCAAAATGTTTACTTTTCAGTTATATTTTGGAACTAATGTTATGTAAATACAAATTAAATTCGCTGTTCAGAAGCATGTGTAAGACCCTTGCTTTTAGTTCAAGTATGTTTCATTAAAATAGAATAGACTAGATTAAATAGAATGTACCTCCGATACAAATCCCTCATAACAGAACCTTAACAAAATAGGCCGAGCGTCGACTTATTTGCAAGACAGTGAGCCGCTATGAAATGTATAAACTACACTCGAAGTGTCATAAAGTGAAAGTGGCATGTCATTTTAGGTGATTATTACTATTTTATGGCTTGTAACCAAAATACAAATCTACTGTTGTTCCCGTAGCTCACGGCTGGGTAGGCAATGTGTCCCATATTGGCTTAGGTTTTTTTTTTTTTTGTAGCTTGAGGCAAGTAGAGCTTGTTAAAGGTAATCAAATAAATGCAACCTTCTGGGAAAAGAACACACTTTCATGTCCAGGTATATTAACCAGTGTTAACATGTAGCACTTAAAATTCATTAAGTAAATATGGGGATGGAGTAAAAAAAAAATCAACGTGAATTAAATCTTTTAGGAATGTTCTCTAGACACTGATTAATGATATTGGCACAGAACTGCTGGGAAGGACACTAAATGAAATGAATTGATATGAATACTTCCACGTATATCAGGCATTGTTAGATCAGTTTTTATTTGGTTTTCCAGCCACTTTGTGCCAAACATCACGTTTGGTCACCCAGTCGTGGAGTGTTTGAGAAAGGACTTGGGAGCGGATCCTTTTTTTGGTGAGTTGTGATAGGCCTGTTTTATCTTTCACTGAGTATTAACCAGCAGCTGTTCTGAGACCAGTATACAGGGAATAACTGTCTTTATTAATAAAGATTTGAGCAGGATTAATATTCTGATGATATCTAAGTAGTGAAGGTGTTAAATCAGTTGGACAATAATTTAACCTGACATACTTGGACAGCATCTTGGATTTCACCTGCAGCCTTTGAGATCAAGTTACTCTGCTATTAACTGTTGTGTTTTTTGAGAGATTGTCACTTCCTGGTGATGCTCCCATTATATACTGGTGATTTGGGTCCCAGCAAACATGTCCATCCACAGACATGCACATGATGGTGTCCAGGCCAGAGCAGTGGGTCCAGCCCATGGCTGTTGCTGGAGCCAACCAGTACACCTTCCATCTAGAGGCCACCACCAACCCTGGAAGTCTCATCAAGCAGATCCGGGAAAGTGGCATGAAGGTTGGTGAGCAAATGAGTAGCCATGTCTGGCCATGTGTCATTTTGGCTCGAAATGCTTGTAGTTTGTGGCTCGGTAGGTTAAGCCCCTGTGCCTGTGATCGGAAGGTCACCGGTTCAAGCCTTGGCTCCCTGGCTACAACCTGAGGTGGGTCAAAGAGCCCAGTTGATAGGGTGGACTGCAGGGAGATACTATTGATCTACTATTGGAGAGATTATGGGCTGCTCTCTTGTCAGGATTCATTATCTGATCAGCATTTCAGCCTTAAAACATGTCCTAGATTAAATGATTTGAAAGATGCCCATTTTTTGATTTTGATTTGATTTGACTTTCATCATTTCACCTTAAGTGAAGTCTTGCGTGATATGTGATTGGAAGCTTGATTGAGTGCCTGGATGTAGTGAGGAGAGCAGAATGTTATCTATAGGCATGTATAAAAACACTGTAGTCATAGTCAGTGCTCACAAAATGATTTTTTTCCCCTTATATCCGCATTGTAATATAATAGAAGGTTGTCTGGGAATGTGATATTTTGTAGGGTGTTTTAAACACCCATAACAAGCTCAGAATATTTACAGATGTGACTGTAAGGAAGCACAGATTCTGTGATCCGTATGAATATTGACATGTCCATAATATTAATAGCAAGGTAATCAACAAATCACGGATGTGGATCATGGATATTTCCAATATCTTTGTTCTTTGGTTCCTAGAGATCCCTGCTCCTTTGATATCACAGTGATTTGAATATATACCCCTGAACAATCACGGCCAGTTCGGACCAGCACTGCCTTAATATCAATGGGGTTCCTTGCAGGTGGGCTTGGCCATAAAGCCGGGGACCTTGGTAGAAGAACTGGCTCCTTGGGCAGGACAGATAGACATGGCCTTGGTCATGACAGTTGAGCCTGGCTTTGGGGGTCAGAAGTTCATGGAGGACATGATGCCTAAGGTAAGATCAGAGATTCTAAGATCTGATGGTCACATTGTAATTAATTGTCTGTTGATTTTATTTGCTTTATTTGTTAGAAAGCAGAAACGTTAGAAGGAATCGTTAGAGCAGGTGGTACAGAATGAAACACTGCTATGAAAAGGCCTTCCTTGTGAATATGCAGACACTAATATGTCACACTAACAAGCTATATCATTGTTATCCATTGACTGTAATAGCAATGTAGTATAAACAAAGAATGTAAAGAATTCATTTAATCCATTTTTAAGCTGCTTAAACTGCTCAGGGTTTTGCTGGGGTGGGGCTGTTCTCTCTGTTTCCTTTCACAAACTTAAGTGTAACTCAGTTGTGACGGTTCATGTTGTGGGTTCTGAATAGTTTCAGAATCCCAGGACTGTGTGGCAAAGGGCTTTATTCGGAGGGAGACAGATCTTAAGTACTGCCTTGTCCCTAGTCTACCTTTTAGCATGTGGTGCTATATTATGTGGTTTCTTTAGGTTAGCTGGCTACGCAGCCAGTTTCCCTCCTTGGACATTGAAGTAGATGGAGGTGTGGGCCCAGACACCATCCACAAGTGTGCAGAGGTGAGCATGCAAACTACTGCTCGGCGCTGTAGCTTATGGACCGTCTCCAGCCAATGGGCCAGAATAGCCAGATCCAGGATCACAAAGCCGCAAACATGAAGCTATTGTGGTCTGGTTTAGATCAGTAGACCTACAGGGAGTATCCCGTTACACATAATTGAGTATGGTTTGGTAACAAATTACAGTGAACTTTAGCACCTCTGCTTGCAGCTGATATCTGTTCGGTAGAGTTAGTGCGTCTATGTTAGTCCTGCAGCGTAATGTGTAGATTGCTTGTGTCACTGCAAGATAAACTGCCCGCTTCTATAAGCAAGAGCTAGATGGCCCTTATTTAGAGTATCTTGGATTTTTAAAAATGTTTATTCATGTTCTGTGAACATCACTTCAGACAAATAGTAATGTGAAGACAAATGAGCTGGAATGAGTAGCTTGTAGCCGTGTTTGCACGAGGATGCTGGCCGGGGTCAGACCTCCTCTCATAAATGCTTCATCAAGCTGACAACTCGCTCTGCGGTTCTGCCCCCCCCCCACCCCCCCCAGGCTGGGGCAAACATGATCGTGTCTGGCAGCGCCGTCATGAAGAGTGAGGATCCTCGCTCGGTCATCGCCATGCTCCGGAACGTCTGTGCGGAGGCCATCCAGAAGCGCTGCCTGGACCGGTGATTGGGGGACCTCCCGCCTCTCTCATGGACTTTCTCACCTCTTTGGCCTCTCTGATCCTTCAGACAAGGGTCTGTTGATAGATTTCTGTTTGGTCGGCGCCTGAAACATTCCTTTGGACCCGTTTAATGGATTTTTGGGAACAACAAAGTGTGATGCATTGTAATTAAACATTATTAAACATTAAATAAGTATAGTGTTGCTTTCTGCTTTGATTCCTTACCTCTGTGTCAAGTAGTTCGATTCACCGGAAGAAAAGCAAGTAACATTTTTCACCCAGTAATTTCTCTTCCCGAAAATTATCACACTTTATCAAGCATTTTAAATGGTAACGGTGGTATGATATTCTTCCGCTTAAATCTTAATATCATCCTAAGGAGACCTCTACATACCCAGGAGGATTAGCAGTCAGCAGAGATTCTGGCGGTGGTCCATCATTCCATCTGCTCCCTCTGAAGGATAATATAGCTACTGTTGTATATTGATAAGCCCAATGGTTTATGAGATGACTGTATGATGGATGCCATGGTAACAGGTTTTTTTGAGACATTTTCTGAATCATGTCATTCTTTTGAATCCTGACAGGCCCCACAGTGTAGGCACATTCATGAGCTTGGTCCTCATTATTACTATAAAAATAAGTTGGGGGAAAGCTGAATGCTGGTATTATAAACATTTTAGAAAATGGGGCATTTAGTTTATAATCTGACCATAATGTACATAGTGTTGAACACAACAAGCTTCCTTTGGTCCTTTGCATGCTATTAGCTATAAATTAAAGTTGCAAGTGAGGATTTCATATCGGCTGAGGCTACAGCTAAACGCTGGAGCCCATCTGTTAGTCTTTCCTCTCATTAATGCTTCAGCCTCTGCTTTGCTGTCTTGTGATATTTAGGCTTATAAAACCACACGCTGATAGTCGCAATCACTGTTGTACTAGAGATTTTGATATTGGCGGGGACAACAAATGTAATGCTCTATTTCAGGGTTGGGGGACCCTGCTCTATTTTGTGAAATGGAAGGATGAAGTCACATTAAATATTGGAGGGGACATGTCCCCCTGTCCCCCCAG
>JAODKN010000096.1:1309631-1330784 GCA_026774425.1 Petrocephalus zakoni | reverse complement strand
GGATGGGCTCCCCCTTTGGGTCTGGTTCCTCCCAAGGTTTCTTCCTTCTAGGGAGTGTTTCCTTGCCACTGTCACCTCTGGCTTACTCACTGGGGGGAATGTAAAGCGCATTGAGACAATGTAATGTTGTGATAATGCGCTATATAAATAAAATTGCATTGCATACACTTAAAAGTACCAGACTTAGGTGCTAAGGCGTCTCAGAAGACGGTGTTACAACACAGTCAGAGCTGGTGACCTAGGAGACGACTCGTGTTTATTGCGTTTTTGCTTGCACTAGGATAGGTAAAGACAAATTCCTCCTTCAATGGGTGTCACTGAGAGAGAAGGCCTCCTGTGGGCCAGTTTCCTCAAAGTGCTGTATGTGTGATGAGCTCCCTTTCATACCTAAAGGAATTGTGTGCTATGTTGTCCTGTGCCGTCAGATTAAGCTGCTCTCAGTAGAAGTGTCGGCGCGAGAGAGCGCGCTGGAGTGCCTAACAGAAAGACTGCATGCCACTCAAGCCCAGGTGAGATCGCTGACCATCAGGCCACCGTCCTGGCTTATGACCGCCACCCCCAACTGCACTAGAGTGCAAACATCTTCAAACAAACACTCACCATAGTATTAGCCATACAAACAGATTTATTCTCTGGCGTTCATACTTATCTGGCTGATGATCTGATCCAGAATATTACTTTGACTTCAGGAGCTGTTCATAATTCATAACCGTCCTACTTCATAATATATTGATGTTTAGTGTAGTCATCCACTCACTATCATCCATGCCCCTAAATAGGTACATTAGTTCTTTATTCTAAAACACATGAGATGAGTAGCACCACAATATTTTCACCTGAGCAATATACTTAATAAAAGAGGTGTAAATATCAGGTCCAGAAAATAGAAATCCAGACCAAGATTTTCTTTCAGCCAACCAACTGGGCATAAAGAGTCACAGAGAGCTCAACTACTTGGTTGAAAGAGAATCTTGGTCTGGATTTTTACTTTCTGGACCTGAAATTGACACCTCTGCTTAATAAGTATTCTTTTATTACTCAAGGATGAAATGAGTAATAATCCCATAACAGGGAATGGGAGCCCAAAAGGGTTATTGAAAGCTATTCATTTCCATTTTCTCCTAACAGAATGTGGAGCTGAAGTACAAACTAGAATTCTGGAGCAGTCAGGATCCCAGGAAGAAGTCTTTGGGGATGTCAGTTTGAACTGGCGAACAGGCAATTTTCTCCTGGTGGAGTGTGATGTCTGGCTGGTTAATTAGGATGTTTAATTATAAAGGTGTTCCAACTGGGAAAATGGGAACGGGGCATCCAGGGAGAATAGAAATGGGGATTATGGCGACAGATTCAATGGCATGGATGGTACTGACCACAGGACGGGACAGGTGATGGGTAGGAAGAATCAGAAGAGGACCCAAGGAAAAAGAGCTGAGGACAGAGGAAGACAGAAGCCCAATGGCACAGGGGAAGGATCAGTCTCCCTGGCAGCAGGGAATCTTAAAAACCATTCTGGAGCTGTATGTGGGCACTGATATCTCAATGGAGGCACACACTGTATTAACTGGATTACTGTATAATGAATGTGCTATAGAACTGTATTAACCACTCTTCTTTCTTTTAAGTGATTTTCCCAAGTGTACTGGTAAAAAGAAAAGTTAAAAAAAGATATATGTTTGCAGTACATATTTATATGTGCAAATACACAAGCTGACTATTTCTCATAACACTATTATGATCATGATGAAGCACAACTCCAGCGGCTTTAGGAAAACCACATTAATATGTTCCTCTAGAGAAATCAACTCTAACTCAAAACATCTGAGTGTTTACATGTTACTCTTGCTGAAGACAGTTTTTTTACTAACCACACTGTCCATGCTCAGGTTCAGTCCAAAGAAAACTAGATGACTCCTATCATAACAGCTTTCTTAGGCGTATGATGGATACAGGTGTAAATGCTGATGTGTCTCGGCTGTCCGACTTGTGATCCAATAGCACAAGGTGCATTATAAAAGTAAGTGGAATGGGGTCTGGGTGTGTGTGTGTGTGCGCGTGTGTGTGCGTGCGCGTGCGCGTGTGTGTGTGTGTGCGTGTGTGTGTGCGTGCGCGTGTGTGTAAACTACCTTTCACTTCTTCTGGCAAGGTAACTGATCCTTGTAGCAGGATCAGCATTCACCGCTACTCTGTGAAAAGCCACTATTTCCTTGCTTGAAAGTAGCATCTATTAGTGGGAAAAGAGGCTCTATTACATTGTATTAATTATGAAATAGCAGATATTTCATAAATTGTATTTTCAGGTGTAAATTTTTGAGTAATATTTCTCCTATCAGTGAATTATTGGAGTTTTAGGTCTTTTAAAATTACTGTTCAACAGTCAGTGTTAAAGATAAACATTTGTAAAACACCAAGGTCCAGCGATATAATCATTTCATCCAAGCCTTACAGAGCTTTGATAAAAAATGTTTTGGATAAATCACAAAAATATAACATTGAACACTTTAAAAAAGTTCCACGTAGTAAGTTAGTTCATAATGCATCGTACATCAGCATCACAAACTACTGATAATTAACAAAATTGGCCTCAAATAGAAAGGCTAGTATTAGGAGCCAAATGGTATATTGTAAAATGTAGCGCAACACTTAGTAAAAATGTAATGGAGTAGAAAGTATAAATATGTGTTGTAAGATGTAGTAGAGGAAAAGTCAAAAGTGCGGAAGGCTAAATCTGCTTAAGTGCAGATTTGTGAAAATGTAGTTAAGCACAGCAGTGAGGTTATTGTACTTTATTACTCTCCACCACTGCATTTGACAGGAATTATCATGGACACTTATGTCATCATATGACCATACTTTGCATAATTATACCATTTGACATATAAATCTAAGCATCCCTGACCATACCTTAAAAATGTCAATCTATCTGATATTTTAAAGCGATACAAGCCTTGGCCGAGCCACTAAAGTTGACCTGACTAATGTGAATACTCGGATTAATTTTTAATTTTATTTCTATTTTATATTAAATAGTTATAATGTAAGGTTATGCAAAGCTAGTGTTGCTAGTCGCTAGGGTATTTTATTTATTTATTTTCATTTTTAAAGCAAGTTTAATTATTTGGTACGAAGTTTTCACGGTTACAATATAATACAAAACATTTTCGCCACCACCCCCAAAATATTCTCTCAAAATTGATTAAAACTAGAGATTAGACTGTCCTCAAATAAGAACGTATGCAAAAATGTTCTAGGTTTATTTTAACATTTTAACTATACTAAATTTATTTTAACTTGAACTAAAAAAAATACACAAAAAACAAATTGCGTCACGTCATTGACCCATATTATACATATACACGCATTTATATATTTTCTTCATATAAATTTCATGCCAAATTCAAATTACCAAAACCTTACTTTTTAATTAGTTGAATATCATGCGGTGCTCGACTAACATGCCTAATTATTTTAGTAGCCTACAATTTCCTTAATTATTTTTCCACAAACACTAAAAAAGGCAAAGACAAAAATTTCACTAAGTCATACTTGGGGAAAACCCCACCAATATTTTTCCCTAAACCATTTTTTTTTCCAACCCGCTGAATTCTGCAACTCAACGCAAAATGCGGTCGCTCTCGTCGCCGTCTCCCATTTGCTCGGCAGGGCTAAACATCGCTCCGCGCGCCGTCACCGTACTGCAACCCGCTGCACGGGAAATGCAGGATATAAAGCATACAGTGTCACAGTAGCACTAAGTGCCGGCGGACGGGCACCGCAGGTCGCGGCGATCGCACGGAATGATTACCGAGACTCGCACAGAGCCCGTACACTGAAGTTATTTTGAGGAGGTGGAGCGGGGCGGACGTGCTGCGAAAGCGAGAGGGGGGTTCGTCTCCGCCGGGCAGCCGGTGGGCCGGGCAGGAAGTCGTCCTCACTCGGGCCCCCTGGCCGTCGGCGTCGTACGCGCACGGCGAAGCGAGCGGCATGGCGGAAGGGGAGAGCGGCTCGGAGCCCGAGAGGCTCGGCGAAGAGCTGGATCGCCTGCAGCTTCGTCAGCCCGAGTGCGAGAGCTACTGCTCCGGCTTCTGCGAGGTATGCGCGGCGGCTCGGCCAGCCCCAGAACCGCGGTCCGGCGCCGGAATCCCTGTTTGCGCCCCCCCGACCCTCCCCAGCAGCCCAAATGCTTATGGACAGCGTCGCTCAGCGCGCAACTATTAATGGTTACATTGTTTACTCGTCCGCACTTTAAGTCGGGTTGTTTCTTTGTAACGATCCTCCGGGGGGGGGAATCGGACAAAAGGGTATTCGGGGTTAACCCTAAAAAATGCGCCCGAAAATATACCCGAAGTCGTTAGAATTTGTAAAGTTGTTATTTTTCCCAAGCATAAATAGCGTTATCAGTTAGCAGCAGTGCTGGTATTTATTGCGTGTCATGTTATAGTAAGTATTTGTTTTAGGTTGTATTTAAGTGATCGTAGTTTGGCTTATATCAATTGAAAGGCACGCTGTTTTTTAGGCACGCATCATGTTTTCATAATAGTTTATTGGCACTGAGATAAACAGATGCCGATTCTTCTATTAAAGCCCGTTTCCTGCGCGGTGTTACTGGGAAACATTGCTAACCGACTGGGAAACCTTTGTCATCGTCCTTTTTTGTTTGTAAATAGTTGTCGTTAAATATGCGTTGAAACACGTGTGGAGTGAAATGATGAGCCACAACCCCCACCCCCTTTATGTAACTAACTTCCGAAGAGTTTGAGAAGCTCGGGGGGGCGCTTACCTGCTCTCCCTTACTTTGAGATACATGCAGATGCAAATATAGGCCCTCCGTTTTTTTATACTGTGGACATCTGTGACTGAGATATGGATTGTTTCTTTACTTGGAAATGATTGCTGGGAAACTTTCATAATGGCTTACAATTTATGTAAATATAACTTCCCTGTTACATGATGAAGAGAAACTCAAGACCCCGGCGTATTTACGAGCATGGCAGTGCTTATGGAAATACCTCACTGGACTGTTTCGGGACTAAGTGGTGCGAGTTCTGTGTTTTTTACACGCAGAAACAAAGTAAGCTCTCTCCACAGTTTTCACTTCCTGTTTTATCCCCCCCCCTTTCCCCGGTGTGTGTAGCTGGTGATCGAGCACACGGGCCGTTGGCGTGAGCCGCTGCGTCGGTTGCAGGTGCTCCGGACGGCTCTGTGCTGCCTCTGCCGTTCTTCGGCCCCATTTCCCGCCGGGGGTGAGCCCTTGCACTGCACCCTCGGCAGCCTGGCCCTGTGAGTACCTCTACCTCTCCGCATCCTCACCACCTCCTGCCTCACAGCCCTCACATATATAAAAACTTAAGTCTGTCTCGGTTTCCGTTTGTCTTCACAGGAGCGTCTTTGAGCTGCTGCTGTTTTTTGGCAAAGAGGAGCTCCTCGGGTCGGCTTTAAGAGACATCCTCACCTCCTTCCGGGTGGGCTGTGGCGCAGATCTACTTTTTCTTTAATGTGGTTTTGAAAGTTCTTTACCACATACAATTTCTCCTGGAATATGGTGCCTCTTGGGTCATTTTGAAAAGTCTTAATAAATATCTGCTCTTTCGCTCTGTTGCGGCTAAGAACCGCTTGTTTCCACTGTCACCCCACAGGAGTGTCACTCCCTCCTCGCCAGGCACAACAATATTTACCTGTTGCTTGTTAAGCGGACCATTGAAGGTGGCGGGCCCTGGGAGCACCCAGTCCTGCAGGCCATCCTGAGGGAGGAAGATCAACCCCCAGAAGAGGGTGCAGTATCCCTTCATCTGTAGCAAAATACTAGCAAACTATTAGCTTTGATTACCCACTCATGGTACAATTCCATGTAAAGGTCCCTTTGGTGTCACTTCCGTAACGCTGAAAAAATGTTACGTGTTTCAGACATGAGTTAATATGTGAATTTTGTGGATTTGTCTGTATTCAACCCAAAGAGGTTACATGGACATATATGTAGATCGATTCATTGGTGCTAGGCTTCCTACATGCTCTGAGGTACTTTATTTGCAAATATGAGTCTGTCTGTCACATCCCTAATGCTGGAATTGCCCTGTAAACTTGAGGAATTCTTGTCTAGCTTGGCCCAGTTGCAGCCTTTGCAGGATCATTATGAAATCATGAGAGTCTGCTTTTCATTTGGGGGTATCTCACTCTCCTGAGTCAGGGACTACTTGACTTTACTGAAGAGCTAATTAGACTTTCCTGTTTCCTCCTCCTGTGTGGTTCCATATGGATGTTTTTTATCTCTTTATTTGTTCAGTGGAGAAGTACTTGAGCTCTGAAGTTCCCATCTTCTTTGAGCTCCGTGTACGTTACCTGCTGGCCCACAGCCGGAGCCAGGAGGCCGTTGCCTTGGCCAAGTGCTGTGTCGAGCACCCACAGCTGGGCAAGCACCTCTACTTCCACCAGGCTTATCTGACGTGTCTCTGGAAAGCATCTCGCTACAACCATCTTGAGAAGGAGGTAAGATATGACCCGCTTTGTTGCTGGTGTTTCGGGGGGAGAAAAAAATGTACGCTTTGTTAAGGAAAGTCGGTATAATTATGTTCGCTACATAGAATTCCGAGAAAGACATTCGAAGGCAGAATTCCGTGTTTACTTATCCTTCTGGGAGACCTGCCCCGCCTAATTGCTTACCCAAGGCAGTTATTCCTATAGATTCTCAAGTCACGACTTTGATTGGACCAGTCAAGGGCATTTTTTTAAAAATAAACCACTCATGTCCCGTTGGATAGTGAATATTTAAGGCAATCTCAGGTTTTGAAGGAGCATTTGTAAGAGAAAAGAGTACCTTTTCCATCTATTTTCCCTTCTATTAAGCTTTGTCATTCCCACTGAAAGGCGGCAGAGAAGCACACGCTTTCTCTGCCAATCTTAGCCAATGTGCTTTGTAGAGCATAAAAAAAAAATCATCATTTAGACAAGACACTTTTTTTAGTTTTATAAGCCTTCAAAATCCCATTGTACTGGGTTGTTTGTGTGGTTCATTGCAAATGCTACCCAATTTGATGTGGTAGCTTCCTATTTGCTACCCTGTCTATAAAGACGTGTAAGTAATCTTGGGTTAAACCAAAAACGTGACTGGCAACTACCTAAAGGCCTCTTCAGTCAAGCACACTGCTATTTAATGTACTAATGTACCTGATTAATTCCCATATCCCAGTGTGTGTTAACTAGAAAGAAATGATTATGCACTTGATTTGGGCTTAAGTGACTGAAGTGTAAAACCATTCCTAAATGTTCATACGTCCATCTTGTAACCAGTCATCCTGCTCAGGGTCGCCCGGAGTCTGTCCCCGGCCGCACTGGGCCGGGGTACATGCACACTCTATGGTCAGTTTAGAACCACCAGTCTACCTCACGGTACGTCTTTGAAAGGACTCTGGCGTCACGTGGGACTGAGATGGGAGCTAGGCTGGCTTGGGCGGAATAAGTGTAACAGTGCTACTTACTCCTGGTGATTGAAAACAAAGTGTTCTGGAGGTTTGATGCACATGCTGAGGCATTAAACGCTAGCCATTGTTCCTGTTTTAGCTGGTTTATAAAAAGGCCCAGGATGGTGTGGTGTCCCCAACCCCAGTACACCGTGTCGGCCGTGATATCTGCAGTTTCCCATTCTTGGTTCCTTGCCTTACTCCTTATTTGCATTAAAAGCTCCTTTTCAATTCTCTCAAAGCAAAGACTATATTGAATGGCCTGGTGTTTACTCTGGCACAGGACATTAAAAATATATCCTTTAAGAAGTTATGAATGGGCGATGACTAATTTTGAGATGGCAGTGGCCATTTTAGTTTTTTCCCTAGAATTACATTGTGACAGTTTATTTGTATGCATTTGGATCAAATCATGTGAATACACCCGTTTAGTAGTTGTGCCTGAGATGCTTGTCTTATGTGCGGTTCGGTGTGCCTGTATCTCCATAGATGGAACTAATAGATGGGAGAGATGCAGTGGAAATTATCTGTAACAGCGAGAATGAGGAGAGTGATGAGTTGCTGTTGGCTCTCTCTAAAGCCTTCCTAACTCATCAGCTGAGGAATGGAGACATGTACTATCTATGGTGAGTTGTCAAGTATTTATATAGTCGTTAAGTGTATTTAAATCCTGTGGATCCCTTTAAAACTTGTTAAAACTTATTTTGGGCACCTTTTCTAATATTTCTCTTAGGGAGCTCGTCTTCATATGGAGCAAGTTGCATCTCAGGGCAAACCCTTCTACGGATGACTTCGTTGAGGAATGTCACCAGCTGATATCTTCTGCGACAAATGTCAGGTCCATCTTCCCATTCATGAAAGTCATCAGAGTTGAGGTGAGTGGGCAGGCGTTCTGTTTCTGGAGATGTAGTTGACACTGTGCGAGTAGTGCTACACTCCATATGCAACTTTAAATTGTTACTTTTAGCTGTTCTTATGTTGAGGTAGAACTTGTTTACATGATAATATGATTTAGTCATGGCCACTTATATGCACTTTGACAAACAGACGGGCAGATGCATAAATTCACAGGTAACAGGTTATCTCTAAAAAGTTAGGAATTACCACCTGGCCTGAATAGTGCCCGGCTGCATCCATCTCCCAGCATCAGTTTAAAAATGTTGTTCTCTGCGGTAGAATTGGTTTGTAAGGCTTGTTTGTCTGTTTGACAGCTGGGGAATGAAGGCTTACAATTCTGCGTGGAGCTGTGTGCTCGGGCCCTTCAGATGGACCTTCACCACCACCCCGCCACCGCCTGTCTCGTCTACAAGACCATCGCCTACTTGCTGCCCAATGACCTGGAGGTCTGTCGTGCTTGTGCCCTCTTGGTCTTCTTCCAGGAACGGACCGTAGACTCCTATAAGACTGTGTACCTTCACTATACGCATCCGGATCAGGAGTACCATGTGGACTCAAGCGCAATAAAAAACCACATCCGATTCGAAATCCTCCAAGTATTGAAAAGGGGACTGTTTTTTGACCCTGAGTTTTGGAACCTTATCACCTTGAGGACAAACTGCTTAAAGCTGATGAGTGAGAAGGTCATGGAAGCTGCTCTGGATGAAATTATGGAGGAAGATAAGTGGATACCAAATTACTGTGTGAAAGAGCAACATAAATTACATTACGACTCTTCAGAGCTGTACACCAGAAAGGTAATCCAGCAGCCTGTCAAGAACAAACATAAGCCTGTTATACGTCGGATAGTTGTCCCTCCTGAAGATACTACGGTCTCACCTGTAAAGAGGAGGGGTAGGAAACCAGGGTCACGTGTTATAAAGGTAATAGATGACCCAGAAGGAAGACGCTCTTACAGAGCGCTTGATGTAACTCAGGAAGATCTTGTCAAACCTTTTGACGGTAGCTATCTAACCAGATCAGCTGGTAAGAACACAGCAAAAAGACGTGGCCGGAAAGCACACTGCCTTCCGGAAGAATCTGTGGAGGCACAGAACAGTGCCCCGAAGCCACTTGAATGTCTTGATGACAAAACAGAATCTCCTTTGATGGAAGCTCTGGGAAACACAGCAGTGGAAATGGACAGAGAGATATCCCAGGTGCAAACAGATTCCCAGGATAGTTGTATTTCAGCGGCAGAAATAAAATGCAAAGTTGTCCAGGAAACAGTGCTAGAGGCTATGCCTGTCCCAGATGACCCACCTGTATCCTGTTGTCATAGTGTTATGGAGGAGGCCTCCCTTTCTGGTAATGTAGTGCCAGATGCTCATTCAGGAGAGCCAGTGTGTCGAGCATTAGAGCCCACAAGCACATCTGAGCTTGACTTCAGTATGGAAGTATCTGCTAGGGCAGAGGCGTTTGCAGTTAAGCCACTAGAAGAACTACAGCCCAGTAGCACATCTCAGCCTGACTCCAGTGTGGAAGTATCTGTTAGAGAGGAGACTGTTGACGTTAAGTCGGTAGAAGTTCTAAAGTCCACCACCGCATCTCAACCAGACTCAGTTTTAAAGGTATCTGCCCAGGAAGAGAGAAGCTTCCGAGAACTTGATGAACTTTGTGAAATGGAAGGCGACTCTGCTCTAGAGCCTCAAGAGCAACTGAAGTCTTCTGCTTTGTCTTGTGCCGAAAAGCCAAATGTATTTTGGAAGGCTGCTGTTGATGTGAATAATGCTACCATTTTTCACTTGCACAACTATTGCAAAATTCCCAAGGGAGCTGTTGAGGATGATTCTGAAGTCATAAGCAGTGCACCAGCAACATTGCCCTGTGACCTGCCAAAAGGTTTCCCTGAATGCACTGGGCATCCACTGGAGGTGCTGGCAGAAAATAATACTTTGCGTGGGTGTACTTTGTCAGAAACAGAGATTTCCCTGCAGAAGCCACCAGAGGCTGTGGTTGATTCATCCTGTGATGCTGGAATTGCAAAGCCAGAATGTACCACAGAGTTTTTTGTAGAAGCTGGAGCATTTACTCAAGGTGACATTGTAGGACTAGAAACAGTTGAAATGGTAGTAGAGGAGATTGTCACTGACAGCATGACTGCAGTTGCTGAGGACACACCTCACATTCAGGATGGTGGGAAGGATAGTTCCAGCAGTCATTCAATCATTTCCCATAACACAGCTAGTGCTTCCGATAACACTATCACGGTGGCTGAAAACACACTGGTGTCTGATGGCATTAATCACATTCAGATCAATGGAAGAGCTTTCTCTAATGAAATTGCTGTAGAAAGTAACGCCTCCAGTGTGTCTATTGATATGGAGTGCTCAGTAGTTGGTCTTGAAGAAAAACAAATGGAAACCTCCACCACTGAAAAAAATAATGAAACAGGGTTAGGAAAAGAGTTGGAAGCTCGACTGGTGGATGGTCGTGTCAGAGCTCAAAGTCCCATCATAAGTCATTACTGTAAGCTGTGCAATAAGAATTTCAGGGGTGGTAACATATTATTGCACGCAGTTGCTCACCTACAGAAGGACAAACTAAAATGCATGTTTTGTGGAAAATTGTTTAACCGCCGTCTCATAGCAAAAAAGCATGTGTTGGAACACATAGAGAAACTGAAAATGACCTCTGCCCGTGAAAATGGGCTTTGCGAAGCTTTGGCGTGCCGAGAGCAGTCACCTCCTAATAAGCACAGAAACGAACCTGCCACGAGAATACCGTACAGGATTTCCACGCGACAGAGGAATGTCAGAAAGGAGCTAGCGGGGCCAAAGGTGTCCAGACAAATTTCAAGTTCCAGAAAGAAGAAACCTGCAACTGACAGACAGCATAGAGGTTTGCGCAAGAAGAAAGTTGGTAAAACACAAGGGGACCAGAAGATGCAAGGAAAACTCTCAAATACCAGGAAGACGAGGCCTATCCACAACAGGAAGATAATGAATGAAAATGAGAGTGGAAAGCCTAGACACCATTGCCCTGCAGATGGATGTACCAAGACCTCGTTCAGTAATGACTTGTCTCTACTCAGACATGCAATGAAATCGCACCCGGTGGACATCAAAGTGCTGGAATACATCTTCCGAAGGAGAGACGGAAAGTGCCAGTTTTGCCAAAGAGAGTTTAAGAGTTTGGAGCATTTCCAGCATCACGTTAAAAGGCACAAGCACCCTCTGAAACACGCCTGCTATCATTTTGACTGCACAGTCCGTTTCAAGACTCGCGCCGAGCTCAGGGATCACATGAAGAGACACCGGCCTCTGCAAGTGCAGTGTAACTTTGCTGGCTGCTCGCAGCGCTTCTCCCATCTCGCCAAGCTGCACCACCACGAGCAGAAGCATTACCTGCCTCCTCTAGAAGACTGCAGCGGGCTGCAGACCAGCACTGGTGACAGTAACATCCAAAGTGAAGAACAAAAACACTTGGAAACTGTGAGTGAACCTGGTCGTGAAACGCTAAGCAGGTCTGCAAAGAGGAGTGTAAGTTGTTCGGCTGGCAATGGTATTACGAATGTTGGCGAAGAATTGGTTTCGCCTGGAGTGCCAGCAGCAGGAAAGCGTGACGATGTACATGCAGACAGAACTGCCTCTGTCGAGCAGCTTGTGAATGGACACGCCAGAAATGGTTTGGTTTCCATCCAAAGTCCTCTGAAGGCGAACCCTCAAGGACAAAGCGAGCAGGAGACTCGGGGGGACAACAATGTAAATACAGGAAGCAATGGAACACCAGAATGTACCACGCAGGGACAGAAACGGGAGACTGCTCACCCAGCCCCGTCCTACGGGAGGACCTCCAACAAGCCCTTTGTACGTCCACCGCCGACTGCATATCTCGATGAGCGCCACACTAGCATGCCCAAGCGGAGGAAGTCCTCGAATGTGCCTCTGCCACCGCGTGAAGCGGAGGGCGGCCCGGTTCACGGCACTGGGAGGCAGCGATGTACAAACTGCTTCTCCTCCTTCCCAAGCGCTGAGGCATTGCAGAGCCATCTCTTCTCCAGCAAGTGCAAGTCTCTCTTCGGCTTTGATTCCGACGATGAAAGTAAGTCTCATTATATGAGTGTGTTCTTGAGTAATGTGGCTTTTTTGAACTGTAGATCATTTTTGAATGAAACTGAACGTTGGATCTTTCTGGGTGAAATTGTAATCTCTCTATATGTTTTTTGCCCATTCACAGGTGCCTGGTAGAAATGTGGAACATGTGGCAATATCTGGTTTCCAAGATGCAGTCTTGATGGGAGAATCTACTTGATCCTCTGAACTTTGATTGGGCAGCTGACAGCACACACCATCTGCAAAGCTCAAGCCAGGAGAGATTTCAGATGGTACCTCAGAAGGGTTTTATAAGACTTAAGACTGACGTGGGAACAGTGAAACTGCAAAGAGCACATTTCATGACTGCCTCTGGGAGGCACTTTTTTTTTTTTAAACCAGCCCCCCCACCCAAAGCAAACATTCAGTTGCTGTTTTGAGTAGATTGAAGAGGGTGTATATCGTCAATCCCCCACTCCAGAAAGACATCTTCATTGTAAGAAGTGCCTGGACCGGTCAACTTCATGCAAAGATGTTTTCTAAATGGTCAAAATAAGAAAATATTAGTAAAATATGTGATGATTCCAATGTTTAGATTTGAGAGGGGGACTATTTATAATTTCAATGTACCCTTTACGGTAAAGATAATTTGGTGTGAACCCAGTGTTTATCCTGCTGTTCAACTAACATTGAACCATTTCTTTAAGTTCATTTATTTAATTTGACTGTTCAGTCAATTTTTTTTTGTTCTGTAGGTTCTGCATATATAACTGGACTGTACAGTTTTTGAAGAAAAAAAGCAGAATCTTCTCTCTGCCTTTCATTTAATTCATTTCATGCTATAAATAGAATGCATATGTTGCAGTCGAATATTCCAGGTCTTCTAAAATAATAGGAGCCACTGAACACTAATTGAGTTCAGTGGGTTTGGGGGTTTGAAACGATTTTTCGTTTTTGTTTTTTAATGACATACAATTGTGTTGTAGTTGTTCTTTTTTACCGAAGTGAATCCCGAAGTTCCCAAATAATTGTATTTTTCTTAGTTCTTAAAAATTTTAAATGGTCAAATGTCCATTTTAGCGGAGACTTGTCCTAACACTACTTTTTCTGGATTTGTCAGAAAATAGATGTCAACAGGCTGATGCTGCTTCTAAGAAGTGACCTATCAATAAGAACTCCAAACTCAATAAACCCTTCATTATGGCTAAATTTTGGTAGTTTGACTGACTTAAGCTGTGTGTTAAATGTGTGTTTACTGGTGGAGGAACAACTACATTTACTCTGATTTACAGTTTTATTTTTCAGTTTTTGTCATGCATGTGGATGCCTTTATATAACATTGTTGACAGAAAACGCACTCATGATCTAAAGTTAAGATTATGATTATAATGTGCTTAACAATTCCTGTCCCCCCACACATGCTGAGTTTCTGTATAAATATTATGCGTACTACTGGCTGACAAACCGTGTGTGTCCTGGTGTTGGTCTCTTAAGATCATTGTCACTGGAATAGTTTAGTGGATGTTTGGATTTGTGTTTTCATGTATATAAAATCTTATTTTATTTTCTATATATAAATGAATATCCTCTTCTACTGTATTTTCCTACAGATACAATGTACCTTTTTAAACCAAAGAAAATGTAGAATAAAATTGCTAAATGCTGTCAAGGATAAATATGTGAATTTCACGATTCAAAGTTTAAAAAGTGTTTTTGGGTTTGTGTATCTTGATACATTGTTAAATTATTCAGGAGGTAAAACATCACTTTATTCTGACATCAGTGTTTAGAATTCCTTTTCCCCCTTGAAACAGCATACACCTTAGGTATTGCACATTTTGTACATGTTAAAACTGTAAATGTGTTCATGCTAGTTTTTACACTTCATATAAAAAAGTCTGAAATAAACTTTTGTAATTTTATTGCAATTTGTTAAATTGTAGGATGGTTACGATGAATCTTTGTTTCAATATTAGTATAGTGATAAAGACAAATTTTCATTATTAAGCATTTAGTTTGGTTCATGAGTTAGTAAAATAAATCACCATATTCTACAATGAACCGAAAGGAGTTATGTAACAAAATTTCTCTTGCTTGTTTTTTCATATATTAATCTGTGAGAAATACACACATCTATTCGATATGAGCCTAGGTTTTAAGAGTTTCTGAAGTATTCTTATGTATGTATAGTACTGTGCAAATGTCTTAGGAAGCCAAAGAAATTGTATAAATGATCTTCATGTTGGTGTAAATCTGTGCTATTATGTCTGTAAAAGTATGTCAACTTAGCCTTTTCAAGAGTTCTACTAAAATCACTCCAGTGCTTGCTGGATCCATCCAATACACCCACATATTTTTTGACTCGACCACTAGTACACCTCGTATAGCTAATCAATATCTCATCAACTTTTTAACTGATTTAATAAATTAATTAAGTGAGCTGGTGGTACTGGCTGGGATTCCCCTGAGGAGAGGTTTGGGAACTGAAGCGGTGTTTATCTGGCCATCCAAATAGATATCAGTAACTTTCTGGAGAACAGAATAAATTCTTACTAGTTCTTACTAGTATTGTATCTTAATTTGCATATGTTCTAATGCTAAACTGGGTTTTTGATCCGCAAAAGTACACCTCCTACCGAGATAAATTGCTTTAAAGGTTCCTCTTGACTGCCTAAGACTTTTGCAGTACAGTACTGGGTGTACAGTATTCTTATGATATCGTGTAGACGAGCACCTGGACCGCAGCCGAATTTACAGTCGTTAATCTGTAGGAATCTAAGTGAGGTGTTTGTTTCCAGTCGGAACGTTTCACAGGACGGACTCTGACGAAAACATCCCTTATGGAAAAAAAAATAACGTGAGTTAATATAAAGACCAGGGAGTTTTCGATCATGCCAGGTCTGACGGCCACGGAGCGAGATGGCTTTATGCAGATGTTAGGTTTTCTGCCGGAGGCTGATTTGCGGGCTCTTAGCGACACGGTAACCAACAGACTGATCGCGGTTGAAAATGCTAAAGGTGCGGATTGCAGCTTCATCCCTCCTGTATTACTTCCGTTACAAGATCTAAATAGTTACTTATTCTCTAGCGATACGCCATATTTTATTACTGGATATTTGCTACGTCGCAATACTTATTAATATAATTAACATGTTCCCTATAAGTGAATACACTTGGTAGTGAGTAATATGCTCTGGTATGGTGCTGTTTTCCTGTAGAGGCAATGGAGGCTGTATTGGCATACAGTCAGGATGCCGGGGAATTGCTGAAACGTAAGAAGGTGCACCGTGACATTATTTTCAAATATCTGGCCTGTCAGAATGTTGTCGTGCCCCCCACGGCTGAGAAGAGTCAGTTAATAAAGGCCACCCTTCAACTGTGGAGCTCTGGGAAGGTGATTATGGTCCTGCCGTGAAATATACGTTGTATTTCGTTGCATTGAGTATTGTTTGTGCACTATGTAAAAGTTCTAATGCAGCGTGTGGACTGGTAATGTTTCCTAATGAAGTTTCCTCTGTATAGGTGCCAATACCAGCCAGAAAGGAAGAGGAGGACAATTCTGATGTGAATGTATTTGATTACTTGACTCTGGGAAAGGAGTTTTGTCAGTGGTTCTTCCAAACACTGAACTCTCAGAACCCTGTTCTCTGTCAGGACCCTAAGGCATGGGGTCCACAGCACTTCTGGGAGAATGTATGTCTAAAACTGCTGACCACCATGCAAGGGGAACAGGTGGATGAGTTCCAAGGGGCAGAACTGGTCAGCCTGCGTCTCCTGGCCATGGTTAGAGATGAAAGACTGTTCTTTAGCCCCAACCTTGATCCCCATGGCCTGAAATGTGCCGTCACGCCACACGGACTGGTGGTGGTGGCTGTGGCTGGGACCATTCACAGGGAACATGTCTGTTTGGGCATTTTCGAGCAGATCTTTGGGCTCATACGTTGCCCATTTGACAGAAACAGCTGGAAGATTAAATCACTCCATTTGAAAATAAGGGGCAATACATCACTCGCAGGAGAAAATCTGTCATCGCCGGCTTTAACATACGACTCCAGTCAACTACAGCTCTACTGCGATTGAGGATTGTCACACCATTAGCTTCCTGTTAATTTTCATTGGAGCAAAGCTGAAACTTTTAGTTGTATGTGGTATGTCTTTCTCAATAATATTTTACTCCTTTTTGTTTAATGGTGCCAGAACTTGAACTTAATTTAAGTTAAAGTTATTATTTTCCTCTTGGTTTACTGGTTTTATTATATAAGCAAAGTTTTTCTCCAAATTGGGGGTATGTCTTTATGTGACTGTATACCCAAAGGCCCTGCTACCTTAAAGTGATGCTTCTTAACTTTGGTTCTCATGATGGTTTATTATTCATGGCCTGTATAATAAACTTAAATCCGTGTGTTAAAAATCAACCAGACATTTCATAAGGTATGTTTATAATTTAGTTACTACTGAAGTTTGTGCTGTTCGTATGTCATGGAGGTGAGGATCAATATAAATATATGATTGGCTGGTATTGCAATTTATTGGTAGATAGTGTGTATATATCATATGGTTTGAGTATTATTCTATGAGTAATGCAAATGGACCATTTATTTAAAAAAATATATATATTTTTTAGAAAACAATCCATGTAAGTTAATCAGTTATTGGTCTGTACATTAATAACTTTAATGACTGGCTTTACCCTCGATATCAATAACATTTTTAGTGCTGTTTCTTTTTCCTTTCAGTTTGAAATAAATCTTAACTGCGTTCGGAAATTACTGATCTTGAATTTTACATGGAAATACATCTAATTCCCCTTTGTCCATTTCAGAATATGGTCTGTTTGGTTGATTTATGAGTCAGTATAATTAATTAGCCATATTTACAGTCTCCCTGTAGTTTGATCTGAGGTAATTTTTGAAAATGCAGAGTTGCGTTAATGTTCACCCCAATATGATCTGTTACAGTGTAATTAGTTTTGATCTTGGGTCATTTTTATAAACTTATAAAATAAAATAAAAAGTCACAATGATTTTTTTGTGTGGAGCAATTGACACCACCCTATTGTTTAGGTTAAAGTCAAACTAGTGACCATTACATTTATATTAAAATTGTCATTTTTCGCTCTGATTTAATGATTTGTTAAATGATTTTCCCCAAATACAGTAACAGTTTCCTCATGTTTAAGATCAAATTCCACTACTGAAATAAGAATTACATGTTGTTTTTTTCTCATCTTGGCTAAACACTTTTATTTCACTTTTATTTAATTGGCAAAATCATAAAACTGATTAAACTAAAAGATGTAAATAAAACTATCCCAGAGGCAAAATCAACAGTTCAGACCCTATAGGGCTGGGAAATATGACAAAATATTCAGTTGGAATTATTTTTTTCATACTATATTGAACAATTATCATGATATAATTAAAGTAATTATTTCTCTACTTCAAGGGTCCATTTTTGCTTAAATATTTGATAGAATTGCCCTTAAATAGTTTCAGAACATGAAAAACATAGCAGCTCATCTAATATTCATTAAACCAAAACATTCTCATGTTACCCCTCACTTCACTGGCACCTTCCTGGCACTCACACCATGCTCAAGTCATTGATGCTGGCTTACAGGTTCATCAATGGCTAGGCACCCATCTCCTTCAAGAGGCTCCTCCAGCCTTATGTCCCATCTCGCCCCCTTCGGTCAGCAAACCAATGCCGCCTGGCGCTCCCTCCATCACGCGAGAAGCAGCACTCCACTGGATTCTCATGTCGTTTCAATGAGCTGCCAGACCACGTCTATTTATCAGACTCCCTCTACACCTTCAAGAAACATCTCAAGACCCATCCATGAATGGAATGTTCTATGAATTCCTCTACTAGCCTGATGCCTCTTTACGTTCCCTGAATGTTCTTATGTTGCGCTTTTGGTTCTTAAATAGTCTTATTTGGTTCTTTCTATGTTTGGAAGTTGTGTAGCTCCTTCTCCAAGGCTGCTTACACTTATCTGGGCATTCACTGGAAGTTCTGTCAAGCTGCACTTTTTGACCCCTTGGTAGCATGAATGTTTGCAATGTGCTGTTTGCCTCACTTGTATGTCACTTTGGACAAAAGCATCTGCTAAATACATTATATTGCCAGAAGTATTGGGATGCCTGCCTTTACACAGACACAGAACTACATTCATACATAGGCTTTAATATGGGGTTGGCCCACTCTCTGTAGCTATAACAGCGTCAGCTCTTCTGGGAAGGCTTTCCACAAGGTTTTGGAGTGTGTCTATGGGAATTGTTGACCATTCTTCTAGGAGAACATTTTTGAGGTCAGGCACTGATGTTGGACGAGGAGGCCTGGCTCTCAGTCTCCGCTCTAATTCATCCCAAAGGTGTTCTATCAAGTTGAGGGGCTTGGTTTTATACACATGTGGCCATGGAAGGGATTGAAACACCCGAATTCAGTGATTTGGAGTGGTGTCCAAATACTTTTGGCAATACAGTGTATATAAAAGTAAATGTCAAACAGTAGCGTGTGGCATGGTCCTCTAACTCAAACAACCTTGCTGAGTGCTTATGCAGCATAGGTTGTCCATTATTAAAAGACCATAAGATCATATGATTGGGTGGAATTGCATTTTTTCTGTGATATGATAGGCTGATGTGTGCTGTCGAGCAAGTGCCAGCAGGTTTCCTCCATTACAGATGTTACAGTCCTACAAGACGCAGACCAGTGTTTGAGAATGAAGTATTAATTTGTTAATTTGAGTCTGTCTTCAAACTAATTTTAAAATTTTGAGAAAATTAATCTGTTAGTCAGTGGGTTTGTGGGAGCAACCCTCATGTGCTGCCGGGTACATTTTGAAGCAATGTGAATTAATTCTTTCCCCCCAAAATATCTGTAATATACTCCTTACATCAGAAGTGCAGTTATTGCAATGTGAGAGTGTGGAACGTGGAGTTTTGTGTTTAGTTCATGTTTGGACACAAACATTTAATTTTTATCCCAGTACAAATTATAACTAAGGTTGCTACTAATGCTACTATTTCCACAAGCTTCACTTTCCTGTATTTCTACACTGAGACTCTTGCCTCTACCGATTTTTGAATTTGGGCTCATTTTTTGAGATTAGAGTCTTGTGTGGACGTGTAAAACTAATTGATTAATTGTTATGTTTGAGTCTATGTTGGATTTTTATTGTACCCCATAATTGGTTTTGATATAACACCTTTACATAGTTTTTAAAATTATTGTTATTGTTAATACTATTATATGTAAAATGTTATTCATCAGGAATGAATGGATACGGTTTGATATATTCACCACTAGGTGGCGCCAGGGTTCCATTTGTGGGGAGCAGGTGTGCGACCAGGTCTTACCGTCATTCATACTCGCTACATGAGGCATTTACTTATTCTCCAAATAAGATACTGCATCATACTGTACAGTAATAACTGTATTTTTGTCAATAAAGGAAATGGGTAATCCACTCAAATATTAGTTACCCAAATGTGTCTAAAGTAATGTAAAAAAAAATAAAAAATCAAATATGTCTTTAGTCTTTAAACCTGAAGGGGAACTGAAATTGCATTGTATATCAAAGCTGAGAAAGATACATGACAGGTTAAAAAATCCCACATTAATTCTTTATTAATGTAAATAGAATACTGGTCTGAATGTATTTGAATTGGCAAAGCCTGAATTTAAATCATTACACTGGGAAATTTGGGAGGTAACAAAGCAACAGTTTTGATTGTTTCACTATCTAGTATCATCTTCTTTTGGCCCACTGTTTACTCGGGTTAAGCATCTAAGCTACACTGACTTTATTGTTCTGCTGTACTGTGAAAATTAACTTCAAATTAACTTAAGCCCTCCAAAACGTAGGTCCGGTGTTAACTATGTGCCCACCTGACCCTGACCAGGGACATCATATCTCCACCAGAGAAAACTCACTTGCTGCTTTCCCGCAGATGCGCTAACCTGCCCAGGCACGACTATGATACAGATTTACCACAAGGGGGCAGCCTAATTCTGCTTATCAACTGTCGATGGGTTTGGTAACATAGATTTGCCTATCCTCCTGCTCCTGTATGCTCCAGGTTATGTTCATTGATTTCCGCTGATGAACAAAAGCGTTTCCCCCACTCACTCAGTGATGTCGCCATTCGGATATGGGGGCCTGTTAGCTGCTGTCAACAGCACCAAACAGCCCTGATCTGGGATTTATAATATGAGAGAGAGCACATGAGAGAAGTATGTTCAGGTTAGTTTAGGCCACTACACCCACAGGGTCATGATTTTCATGGCTAATCAGGTGTAACATAAGGTCCAAAAATAGAAATGCTCCACGGAAGAAGCATACTTTCACACACAGACTCCGAATGATGTGTTTTATAAGAATATATAAATATAACCATATATGCATACAAATTATTTGTCTCAGGCAAAACTCTAAAGGACGCTATTTAACAGTGATGATGAACAATAGCAAAAATACCTTTTAGTCCTCGTTTTATTTGTTCATGCTTCTATAAAGAAAACAATTCACATTACGTGTAACGAAAATGAAACAGCCTTAATCGTTGCTTCCAGCAGCTCTTAGCCTGAAGAATAATTTTTGCAGAGGGGCTGTTAATGACATTTATTCATGCATGCACAACAAAGTAATCAAAGGTATTTTCCATCCTCATTTGTTTATTTATTTATACATTCCAGACATGCTGATCCCTCCCTCGCCGTGTGTTGTG
>JAODKN010000096.1:1297417-1309531 GCA_026774425.1 Petrocephalus zakoni | reverse complement strand
TCTAGAATGGAGGTGTTCTTGGGAAATAAGGAGCTGGGCTTTGGGTGTGTGTCTAGAATGGAGGTGTTCTTGGGAAATAAGGAGCTGGGCTTTGGGTGTGTGTCTAGAATGGAGGTGTTCTTGGGAAACAAGGAGCTGGCCTTTGGGTGTGTGTCTAGAATGGAGGTGTTCTTGGGAAATAAGGAGCTGGGCTTTGGGTGTGTTGAAAATCTAGGACCCCTAAAAAAACTATATTTTTGAGTTAAGTCAAAACCCAGCTCTTGTGTCTCAGAATAACATCATAATAGGTAACATGATGTTATTATGATGCATGATGGCCTAATGGAGTATTGATGGATTTCTTCACATGTTATGCTGGTAGATATGATATAGATATAGATACTTTCTGAACTGTTACCAGATATAATTCAGACTGTTTTATCAAAATTTTCCCATGTATATTATTATTGCACATGTATGTGAATGACGATTGCAGTCGAATGTGCTAATCTGGAACAGAGCCATTCTCCTGGCTCCCGCAGGCTCAGCAGTGTGCGTATTTGTGGGCAGGTACATTGGCTTTGACATTGTGTCCTCTCCAGGTGGGACACTATTTGTTTTAGGGAGCAGCTTGCTTTCCAGAACTTTTCACCGAACATAGGATAAATTCCAATAAAACCGAGGTCCTCTAGGCTTGGCCCGCACACCACCCTCCCATAAAAAGGCAAGGGGCCCCTGCTATCTGGACTCACACCTGGGCATTTGTCCTCTTTCCCGCCTTTGGACTTCCCCTGCTAATTAAGTACTTCACTGCCCTTTTGTAAATGACTGTTGAGACCCACCGATCAAATGATGGGATTTTGCACTTAGGAGTGGGCACACCTCACTGTCCAGCATTCTTCGTGATATAATATGGCAAAAACTAGAAAAATATTATACTATTAGAGATGGATCATGTAGAATATTAGACAGCACATTTCATATTTAACCATAAGTATATGTGTGTGTGTTTATTTGGCCTGTAATGAACTGGCGTTCCATCCGGGGTGTTTCCTTGCCTTATGCCTTGCTATAGACTCCACACTGGATAAGCTTTTGGAAGATTGATGATATGTTTAAGCATGAGTGCTTGGGGATGGCCTGGTATCTTTTTTAGGGTGTCTCCTGTCTAGTACCCTGTAATAAGGTCCTGGAGGATGGATGGGTGGGTGGATGGATGGATGGGTGGATGGATGGACGGATGGATGAACCTCATGCTGCCTTTAATATGTAATTTAAAAACATGCTCACACACAGAATTGGCCAATAACTGCCATAAAGAGGACAGCTGCTCAGATGATCGATGCACTAGTAATTAACAGCGAGAGCCGCATCTTCTGCAGAGACGTCTTACCGACACAAATGACCACAGGAATCTTTTAGCCAAACTATACATTACTTCCATGCTATCATAAATATCTCTGGGCCCCCCACACTCTCAGTTACAGCACTTTGTAACTTAAACACTTGTTTCTATTTTAGTGAAGCAGGCTCCACGTCCATGACAAACCAGGAGGCCGCTGACATCTAACCAGCACTGAATTTAATGGAAATACTTTGTTTCATGACACTGTCATTTTTCTTTTTCACAAGAAATGACCCAGAATTGCGAGGAATGTGCAGAATATCTCCCAGCCTTCCACTTAATAAATAAATGAATCATGGAATATTGAATTTAACAGAAATAATGGAAAGTGGGTATACCTGTAATCTGAGGGGAGCAAAAGCCAGCTAATCCTTGGAGTGTTACACAGTGTTCCCAAAGGCATTGTCCATGGCATATTAATCATGAGTAATAATGAATTCTGAAGTATGTTATTGTTTATTGCATTTATACCATATATTTTTTGTATATTGTACATACAGACAGTCCCCGGGTTAAGAGCGTCTGACTTACGGACAGTTCGTACTTACAAATAAACTGCCATAAGCCTATTATGTAAAAATTTCGGTTAAATTTATTGGTGCGTTGTAACAAATGTACACTTGTGAAAACATTACACAGCTTCAGTGGTTCATCAGCTCGAGGTGCAGTACAGCACTGTATGTAGTTACTTTTATTATTATTATTATTATTATTATTCTGTATTGTTATTGTTCCGACTTACCAGCAAATGCAACTTTGTGAGCAATTCTACTGTGTTACCTGGGCACTGCCGGTATTGTATGTTATTCATCGCTGTTCTATTATTGCCGCTTATTGTTCTTCGTCATCATGTGGCGTTTAGGTCTACAGGGAGCTACGCAAGCAAGGATCTCATTGTACTTGTGCTTGTACAAACGACAATGAAGCCTTTGAATGCCATTTAATCCCCCGAAACCCTAACAGAGGATGATTTTAGCCTGATTGCAGAATGCTTGTTTCGGAGCCTCTCGATCTCCTTTCGTATGCAGCCTCCTGATTCTGGACAAAGTACAGCTGTAGAGGCAGCAGCTATGAATATTTAGGCAGACATCTGAGTCTGAACGACGCGCCGAGACGTATGCCGCCGCAGTGGTGCCAAAGCGCGAGCTGCGAGATTTGCAGGTTCACTAAATCACACCAGAATAGCAGCTTAGCTGACTTCCTCATGCACCCCTGTAGTGAGGCCAGGGAAACCAAAGAGAAGCTTGTGGCATGGAGATGGGGAGGAAGGAAGTCTGTGCGGGGTGGAGATGTGTCTTACAAAATGGTGGTGAGAAACAAAGCCAAATGGCAGCTGCTTTTGGCACGAGAGAAACAAGCAAAATGGGCGCTGGGTCATGGACGTGGCGTACAGTGGGGTTCCGGCTCATCTGTCACGATCTGGGTTCGGGTTCTGGGCCTCAGACCAAAACAGAAGAGAATCTTAAATGCTCGGTAGTCAGGTGAGCTGACCGAATGTCCTATGACCGGACTTTGCGTGAGCCATGCTCTCCCCCACCAACCGTCTTATGGAAACCAAGCCTTCTTGGTGCAATAAAGGCTAAAATAAAGGCTTTAAGGCTCTGCCTGGGTTTTTTTTTATTCTGATACTGTCAGCAGAGAGACCCATTTAATTAAGGCGCAGTCTGTCAAATGTCCTCCTAGCGTTTTCTAATTGAGTGAGAGGGTTTGTTTCGGAATGAGACGGACCTCATCCGGTGGCATGCTGTCATAAGTCAGCTTCTGCAGGATTGATAATCTGGCTGTAAACAGCTGGCAGCTTGTTTAGCGGTGATATACACACAGATGAATACGCCCTTGAGATCCGCCCGTTTCCGGCCTTTGAAGGACGGTATTTCATTGCGCGATGGACCGGGCAGGCGCTGTTATTTTGGGAGGCGGGCCCGGGTTGCCTGATTTTATGCTCGCCGTCGCCGTTGCAAGGGGGTGAGAGTCCCCGTAGCACTGGCTAACCTCGCTTATCATTCGCCCTATGGAGTGGTGCTTCTTCCAGTTTCGGGCTTCAGCCTCAATGGAAATCCAAACACTATCAGGCCAATGAAGATTTTTTTTTCCTTCCCAGATCATGCGTCAAATTCCTCTGACAGAGACTGTGCTGTGATGATAGTACTGGTGAAGCAAAATCCATCCCCTTTGCAATGAGGGTATTATCATTAATATTCACTATAAAAATATGCCTATAGCCTCTTTTTTAGTCAAGTGCATGCAGAGGGCATTCTGGGTCTCTTTTAGATGTAGGTAGTAGCAGTTTGTGCTAAAACCGTGTACTAAACATAAGGATTGACCCTCCTCTAAATCACTGAATCTCAGCGGGAAGCTGGATCTATTTTTCTAGTTTTGACTTGAGGGCACCAGACGTTTGGCAATGAATCACGCTTTCTGTTCCACTTTTGCTGGATAAATAATCCCTGAGATGGCACGCTATTTTGTCCACCAACCCCAGCCGTGTCCCAGCATGTTGGCATTTCCTCCTTCTCTCCACTCGCTACGAGAGTAACGTTTGTGCGGATCGTCTATAAACACAGGCGTGAAGTGGAGACACCATCTAGCTCGCTTAGCTGAACATGAAGAGCTTCACGTAGGTGTCTGTTTGCGACTACATTTTAGAAAGTCCATATGCTGTGTTACAGAACTTTGACGAAAGGATACAACTCACATTTGGATAGGAGTCCCTCCGTAATTAAATTTGCCAAGAGGGAAGGAATGTCCGTACTGTAAGATTTGTATGAAATATGTACAAAAATACAGGACAAATCACTGTACAGATTTAGAATAATGATATTTCAGGAGGGTGCGACAAAACATGAGGTGCCTGAAGTCCCCTACATAGGGTTTAGGACCCCCTGTGCTTCTCACTATGGCACAATTCATAGACCCATATAAAATTATTAAGCTTTATCCCAAGGCACAGGCCTTTCTTACTTGTTTAAATATTAATTAAATACTCAGCTTTTAAAAGCCTGTGGTGGATGTTGAGCTTTGGACTGTGCACGTATATCTCAGGGATCCCATGAAAAGATAATACCTATTAGAGGTCAGAATATTTTGAGCTGATTCCAGGAATATTTTGATGCGCTCCAGAGCCTGTCTTGTTGTTCGTAACACTGTTTTCACATTCTAAAAAGAACCAAGATTGTGGTGGTATAGGGAATTTCCCGGGTTGATCTCAGGGATACCTGTTCTGCCTGAGCTGAAGTTTAAGTTGAGCTTGAGTTTAAGGCCGACTCCAGATAGTGTGAATGGGAGTCGAGATGGAGCAAATAGCCTGACCAGGAGGAATATGTGTGCTGTGCATGCTGTGCTGGCTCTGCCTGTGTGCAGTGTTATCATGCACAGACACAGCTGTGCTCTGGCCTGGCAGCCCCAGTCTGCTTCCACTCCATAAAATGGACAGTCTCTTCTGCATGGTTAGTCCAGGTGATGAATACTCGTGGCATTTATCTAAGCCGCACAAAGGAGATTAAGAAATATTTTTTTCCACGATTTGTTCCTTTACACCGGGCAAGGTCATCCAGTCAGTTTTCAAAATGTTTTAATTTAATTTTTTTTTCAAACCTTTAAAAAAAATGACAAAATGTCATCGTTCAGTCTAATTTATTGGCTTGAAATCAGAGTAATACCTGTCTCTGGGTGAATTTGGACCCCTGCCTTTCTTTTTTAAATTCTCCCTGTCGAAAATGAATACTGAGTCACATAAATAAAAAGTTCCCATGCATGGTCTAAAAAGCGACCCCTTATTTAATCATTCATGCTACATTTACCTGATTGCCCTCGGCATTTTTGGTGCCTGGCAATAATCAATTTATAAGTCCCCATTCGGCGTCTTTCCGCTGCATAAGTTTCAATTAAGAGTGCGTTGATGGGCGCCCTCCTGCGTCGAGGCCGTCAGCGCGGCCTGCTGTCAGCGGCGTGAGCCCTCCTCGCGATGCCGTATTCGCCCGCCTTCCTGTCTGTGATCCCAAAACCACTCTCTGCTCATGTTTCGTCCTCCCTGAGATCCCCAGTTCGGTCCTATCGAGCACCTGACCTGCTGCTCGCTCACATTTACGTTTGTATTTTATTTATTTAGCAGATTTTTTTTTTGTCGTAACATACATTTTTGAGAGAAAGCAGGTTCATACATTCCCCAGAGCAATTGGGGGATGCTGGCCATGCGAGCAGAGGTGTAAATTTCAGGTGCAGAAAGTAAAAATCCAGACCAAGATTTTGTTTCAACCAAGTAGTTGAGCACTCTGTGATTGTGACTCTTTATGCTTAACTGATTGGTTGAAACAAAATCTTGGTCTAGATTTTTACTTTCTGGACCTAATACTTGTGAGTTAGCATGTGCTGGAGCACGCTGACCACAGACCTACCAGGACATCGATGCATACCAAACCATCACATAACCCCTTGATGCTGGTGTGGAGCTTTCCAATCCTCTTTTCAATTAAGGAGTTGTCCTTTTTTGTGGTTAATTATGCACATGAAATGTAGTCCATTGCTTAATTTGAAAATTCTTCTTAGGATTTTTAACCTTTTATCATACTAAATCAAAGGTACAAATTTATAGCACATTCTCATGAAATTTTCTGACTAACAATCCATACAGACATCATCCACATATAAGGCACAGAAAAAACATTAAACATTTTGGTTGATTAAAAAGTATGATGACATCTCAATGATTTTACTGATGTCTTTTTAACTGCTGGTTTGTGAACCTGTATTTAACCTAAACTTACTCTTTCAAAATTCCAAGTATCAGCCAACCTCACAAACCAATAAAATAATTATACTAATAAATACTGCTGTTGATGGTATTGGTGAAATTTGAGGGTTTCTAAACCTATAACAACCAAACATGTGTAAGTAGGCACATGAAATTAATACTCAAATAAAGGCTCACTTTTCAGAGTAATCCACATGCTAGACGACACTTTCTGTTAAGGTGACAGCAGATCATTATCTTTTAAGCTGTGAGACGGTGAAACATCCAAAGTTTACCTCCCAGTCTAAGGCGTGTATGTCTGAGGTCCATTGCAATTGTAAAAATAATCTACTAACATTGTCTAAGAAGCTATAACATTAAAGACGGTCTAGGAAATTGTATAATTTCTGCTCAGAATATTTCACTCTGCAAAGATTTCTTCTGTGTTTAAAGTTTTTAGAAGGTAGCTGTGAGCTTTGGGGTGTAATTATTTCACAACTTTACCTGCAGCCCTGATGAAAGGCTTGTTTGGCCCCTGTCTGCCCATGTGAAAATTACCCATCATCCCCCTGCAGCTGCATTATTGGCTATTGTGTCTCTCACCATGGGGGAGACACAGAGGCGACAAACATATCATTGTAATTAGCCTCTTCTTTCTCTCCGCCCTCTCCGACACAGCTTCTGTTTAGGCCACTTCTGCATGTTTAGCTATCATACAAGCTGTCAGACAGCAATCAGGTCTGTTTCATGCTTCTTAGATCACAGCTCTGACAGCTCAGACATGGCCTCAGGCAGGCGACACTGGCGAAGGGCCTTTATAACAGATTTGAAAATAACCTCTCACGTCGCTCCATGCTGATGATGCCAGAACTGACCTCTCAATGGCCGCTGAAAAAGTTTGTAGTCCACAGTGCAGTGCTGGTGCTTCATGCACAATACTGGCAGCAGTCAATCAAAATATCCACAACTCATGTGCATATTATTACTTATTTATGTAGGATCTGTTTACAGTATCTTTGTCATAATTGTGAATATTGTAGCATAGCAGGTTAGGGGTTCGAATCTCTCCTTGTGTGTGCAGTTTGCATGTTCTTCCCATGTTGTGTGGATATACTGCTGCAGTACAAATGCGTGCAGGGCTAAATGGAAACTCTAACTTGCCCGTGGTGAGTATATGTGCCCTGTGATGGACTGGAATACCTTCCAGCGTGTACCCCTGCCCCACCCTGCCTGAGATGGGCTCCAGGTGACCCTGACCAGAATAAGTGCTTACATAATGGATGGAAGATTGGGAATGCAATTTTAATCATCTTCGTGTAGTTTAACATTAATAACATTTCTAACGATGTCTTAGCAGTGTAATGAGATGACTCTGGTGACACCTGTACCCTCTTACTGGAATAACTCTTCAGCAGGACTTGCTGACTGCAGCAGCTGAGCTGTCTGCATGTATATGAAGAAACGATTGCAGCCATAGAAGCATACAGGCAGAGCACACAGTCAGACAAATGAGCAATAAGAATAGGCTGACAGCAGGACCAGACAGACAGACAGACAGACTGGCAGGTAGAAAAGCAGATAGACAGACAGTCAGGCTAGCAAGTGGACAGTCAGACGGAGACAGACAGGCAGGCAGACAGACTGACAGGCAGGCAGACAGGCAGATAGACAGGCAGGCAGACACATACGGATAGGCAAGCAGCCTGACAGGCAAACCAATAGGCAGGCAGGTAGACAAGAAAGGCAGATAGGACATGGGGCAGACAGACAGGCAGGCAGGTGAACAGACAGACAGGCAGTGGGAGCAGACAAGACAGACAGACGGGCTGTCAGGCAGACAGACTGACAGGCAGTGGGAGCAAACATACAGATAGACAGGTAGGCAGGCAAACAGACAGACAGACAGACAGGCAGTGGGAGCAGGCAAACAGACGGGTGGGCAGGCAGACAGACAGACAGGCAGTAGGAGCAGGCAGGCAGACAGACACATAGGCAGGCAGTGGGAGCAGGCAGACAGATAGACGGATAGGCAGGCAGACAGACACATAGACAAGCAGTGGGAGCAGGCAGGCAGACAGATGGGTAGGCAGGCAGACAGACACATAGACAGGCAGTGGAAGCAGGCAAACAGACGGGTGGGAAGGCAGACAGACAGACAGACAGGCAGTAGGAGCAGGCAAGCAGACAGACACACAGACAGGCAGTGTGAGCAGAAAGACAGATGGGTGGGCAGGCAGACAGACAGGCAGTAGGAGCAGGTTGGCAGACAGACACATAGACAGGCAGTGGAAGCAGGCAGGCAGACAGATGGGTAGGCAGGCAGACAGACGCACAGACAGGCAGTGGGAGCAGGCAGGCAGACAGATGGGTGGGTAGGCAGGCAGACAGACACATAGACAGGCAGTGGAAGCAGGCAGGCAGACAGATGGGTTGGCAGGCAGACAGACGCACAGACAGGCAGTAGGAGCAGGCAGACAGATAGACGGATAGGCAGGCAGACAGACACATAGACAGGCAGTGGGAGCAGGCAGGCAGACAGATGGGTAGGCAGGCAGACAGACACATAGGCAGGCAGTGGGAGCAGGCAGACAGGCGGAAAGGCAAGAGAGGCAGACAAGCTGTGGAGCAGACAGACAATCTGAAACACACTGAGAGATGAACAGACAGGCAAACAGGCAAGTATTCAATAGAAGCAGAGCGAAGGGCAGAAAGGGGACTGAGAACAGTCAACAGATGGGCATACATGTTTGGGGATACAGCCAAACACCCAGGCAAGCAGGTAGGCTGGCTAAGAAATTGGCAAGCTATATTTTGCAGCTCCACTGCTCTGCTGCCAGCTTCAGCCCGCACTCTCAGACACACCCCAATCTCACGAGATCACACAACCTGATCTCACACCCATCTTACACCCTGACCTGCTCTCATGTTATGGTGCGTTCCAGATTGGTCTCCAATAGCAGAAACGTTAATTTGTCACAACGCAGGACAGTGAAAACGAACCAGCATTAATCAGTCATGAGCACTCAGGGGCGACAGTGACAGCCGGGGGTGCAGGACATGAGACATGAGGATGGGACGGCAGAACTGGGCTGAGCTGGCTCTGATCCGGCCGTCGTCTCGCTAAGTAAGCGCTGGCACGCAACCTGCCGATATCCGATGCGGCGTTAGCGCCGGGCACTTCCGTAACTTTAAAAATGCAGTAGTGGGAAAGTCTCCAGTGGATCTAGGCCGGCGGTTTGATTCAGATTTTATTATCTGCGCCGGCTCTATAATAAGCAGGAACTGTCCTTTTGGATTAACCACGGTTGGAGGGGCTGTGGTCCCATTTCCCCGCCGCCCCCACGTTGGAGGGGGCGGAAGAGCTGACAGACTCTCTCTCCTTTCGTGAGGAAGGGGGACAGGTAGGGAGCAGTCGCAGTACGCTTTGAGCAGGGAGAACATGCACGCAGCCATGTACACCCAGCTGTCTGCTAATACGGCTGATAAATATAAACTCTTATCCAGAAATGTATCCATCAAATTGCATGCATACGTACACCAATGTGCAGACAGTACTACATATATACAGGCACACAGTCACATGTGTCAGAAAACACATGTGGCATTTGCTTTTATACTGTATATATGCATTAGTGTGCACACAGAAACACACGTGCAGATGTTGAGGTTTGAGTGAGTGTAACAATGACCTTGTTCAAGAAGTCTTTCTTCATCACGGTGTGAAAGCATGTTATTCTCTGGTGGTTTCTGCGATGCGTCTGTGGGGTGTGTGACAGGGCCAGGTCTGTGCCGAGGGGCGGGGGGGGGTAGACTTACTCAGAGGATCAGAGCAGTGAGGGCGTCATGCGACGTTAAGCAGAGCGTGGGAAAGCCTGCAGAGCCGAAGGATGGCGGGGGCCAGCGGGGTTAGCTGGGGAAGCCGGAGGACGGAGCCGCACGCCGGCGGGGGCTAGCGGTGTTACCTGGGAAAGCTGGAGGACGGAGCCGCACGCTGGCGAGGGCCAGAGGGTTTAGCTGGGAAAACCGGAGGACGAAGCCGTGCAGGGGCCAGCGGGGTTAGCTGGGGTAGCCGGAGGACGGAGCCGCACGCTGGCGAGGGCCAGCAGGGTTACCTGGGAAAGCCGGAGGACGGAGCCGCACGCTGGCGAGGGCCAGCAGGGTTACCTGGGAAAGCCGGAGGACAGAGCCTCACGCTGAAAGATGGGCAGGTGCAGGAAGATGGGCAGCATCATTATCATCTCATGTATAAGCTGATATACTAGAAATAGTCAGCACTTCTTGTTTTGAACCAAATTATCTTGACTTTCAGATTTAAGACAAACAGTTCTGAAGACTTGGATGGTTATCAGTTTTGTTAATTTCTGTCTCCAGGTTCTTAGTGACTGAAAAGCTAGTTCCGAAAACTGACCTAATATCAGGCTTCCTAATCATATGTTATAGTATTGAGAACCAAAATTCAGTCAGTCCTCATGCAATCCAACTTTTGCAAAACTCAAATTAAAATTTTCTTGAAAATTTATTGTGTAGAGTGAGTTTTGGATATTTGCTCTTCAGTTTAGGTCAACTCGGCACATATCGGTCTGCTAACGATGTAACATACAGTATATCCCCCGGTAAACATTGCGAACTTCGCTTAATTGATTGTTTTGATTGATTGTTTACAGTGGGGGCAGGTAGCATAAGACACTACAAAAACATGCAAAGATGCCAAATTTGTGAACATCACTCTGCTGCTCTGAATTCATGAACTTTTCCTTATTATTCAATTTATACATAATCTGTAGACTTTTCCTCATTGTCGTGTCACATAAGTATCTGTGAGCGTACACAGTGAGCGACAAACATAGCGTGCTTCTCTTTCGATAGTGACCCCCATCCTGTGTATTATATACCAGAGGACTGCCCAGCGTATTGCCTGCTCCAGGGGGTGTGTGAGTCAGTATTCTTGGATGTTATGACACCTAATAAATATAACAGCAAGTGCGACTTTTTGTAGATCATCTCTGCACCGCTGTCTTACTGGGTCAGGCATTAATCTAAACACGGTCCCTCACTGATCCGAGACCTTATTTCACCCTTATTGCTCTGTTTTTGCCCAGTGAATAAACCCCTTTCCTTTACTGTTGCATTAGCTGAAATCCTCTCACTTAGACAGGGGCTTTTAGGAAGGCAGCCACATGAGTCGGGTCATTGGCAGAGTGTCCCTTCTATAAAGACATGCTTTCATTTATTTTGCAAAAGCATTGGCTTCAAAATTTATCATCATATTGTAGAGAAAAGCTCAATAAATAAATAAATAAATATTGAACATTTAAAAACACCGTTTTGTGTCTTTGGTATGTGTTGCCTTGCTGAACGAATCAACATTAAGTATGGTCATGTGACAGGTTGTTATTCACCGTTGACACACTAGAACACACACATGCACACATTTATCTGCTGCCAGCAACATTATAAATAAATTGCCATTTTTGATTATAAACAGAAATATACATAAATGAAAAAAATTGTAAATGCAAATGAGACGTTAAAATTATTTTCTATTTGTTAGTTTGACGTTAATTGAAATTGCAATATTTAAACAACAATTTATTGCTTTATCCAACATTCTGTGTAATCCATTGAGCACTGTTATCACGGTAATAATGTATAATGTAATATAACGTAATATAAATCCAGGTTGTGGAATAAGCATTCCTAGGTAGCATACTCATTGCCTATGCAGAGACTGGCCTTCTGTCATTAGGACTGCCTCACATAATGTGAATTGGGTCAGACCTCTGTGGCACTCCCTTCACCCGCTCTGGGGGTGTTCGGGCTGTGTTGGGCACAAGGTTTGGATGGGAGGAGGATCTGTGGTCATGCTTTCATGACCACACCATCGGCGGTGCCTGAGGTGAGGTGCATTGTGGGTAAAGGCCTTGCATGTCTGCATTACTCCTCTTTTGCACCAGCACTGCATCCACGTTTGTGAAACCCGAAGTGTTACGTGCCCAGTGTG
>JAODKN010000096.1:1266054-1279393 GCA_026774425.1 Petrocephalus zakoni | reverse complement strand
AGTTTGGAGTTCAGGAGATTGTCTTGACCAGGACCACACCCCTAAATGCATTGAAGCAACTGCCATGTGATTGGTTGGTTAGATAATTGCATTAATAAGAAATTGAACAGGTGTTCCTAATAATCCTTTAGGTGAGTGTATACTTTCCATATACAAAAGAAAATTTGTTTTTTGACTTAAATTTTCATTTGTAGTCGTTCACTCAACTTTCCAGTGCTTAACAAGAATGAAAAATCTGCAGTTTATGAAATAAATGGAAAAGTGGTAAAAACCTGTGGTGTGCATAAACCTTTGACAGGTAGTCTATATGTTATTCAATTTACACTCAGATTACAGTAAAGCCCAGTGGGTTAATTACCTGTTCATGCTCCGTAATTGTTCATCCAGTCTAGTTCATGATGACATGGGGTTTGTTGTGGAGATCACAAGGCGCAGAGCAAATGATACCCTGCTTCATTTTACCGCCTGCAAATGATTCACAGTGTCTGGCCAAAATAGTATAAAATCTGCTGTTGCCTTTTTCATGTATTTCCTTGATAAAAAAATAAATGTAGCTTCAGACTGAAGATTCCCCCCCCCCCAATTTAACTTTTGGTTGACCTCACAATTTACGTTAAGTAACCCTGAAAATTTAACTACATATAAAGCACTTGACAGAATTTTTCAAAGGAAATTTTCTAAGAAGCCAGAACATGTCGGCTTAAGCCCTTTTGAAGATAATAAAGTGATTTTCTTTCATTTGCCAGATAAGGATATATCATTGTCAGGGCCTTTTTCATTATATGACTCTAAGCACTCTTTATAGATTACAGGCAGAACTGAAATTATTCCACTACGCATATTATCTGAAACTTAAACCTGAAGACACCATCATTTTCTTGTAGTGTTTAGTGAAATTTCTCAAAATATAATGAATACAAAATTAAGAGGACAGCATACCCTTTCTCATTATCTTCCTTCATCACTGATTTTGCCTTTGCACTGCATTAGAGGTGCAGTGCATTTAAATCTGCATTTTCGCTTCCATTTCAGCCTCATATCACTGAATTGTCAATGAAACCCATCAGTGGCCCAATTAGAGACTCTAGATTTATAATGTAAGACAATGTAAGAGTCAAATTCACCGAAAATATTCTTTACCCTATATTCTTCACTTTAAATCTGAAAATGTATGCTGCTGGAATATTTATGGATTAATGGATTTTCTTCTCATAACAGAATGTCAATTTTTTGTTGATTTCATTTAGTAAGGTTTATTAATGCAGCATATTGGATGGAACATCAGACAGCAGAATTAAGGCGGTAATCACTCAGCTGTTGGAAGCATCTTGTCGGAAAGTTAAGAGTCATTGCAACAAATCATGAGTCAACTGTAGAAACTCAGAATTACAAAATGACTTGTTAAAAAATGAGAACATACAGCTAGTTTAACAGGACTTTGTCACTGCAGACAATATATTACATTTCTTTTAATTCTTATAGCTGGCATATAAAAAAGCAAAATATATTTGCATGGCTTATGCAAAATTATGAGGTTCTTCGATAAACTGTTCGGAAATGTATTTATCCCGCTAAATAAAAAATCCAGACCAATATGGCCATAAAGGAAAGTTTCCTCAGAAATGCGTGTCTTTAATGTCACTCCATAGCAGATATGCCTACTAGTGCAAATATCCAGAAATGTGTGTTCCCTCACATAGAAAAATATGTAATTTTAGTTTGTATCAGCTACTGCGTATACAGAATTAATATGTATATATATATATATATATGTGTGTGTGTGTGTGTGTGTATACATATATATTGCTTATGTACATATACTGCGATCACTCTCCCTCTTTATTCATATTTCTTATTGCCACACAAATAGGTTCAGTCCAGTGCTGTGCAGATACAGAAGACAGAAAAGGAGGAACAAAGCACTACAATGTAATCTCAGTAGCCACTTGCATACTGCTAGGATCCACTGCAGAGCCTGAAGAGTTCAGAGAAGCCCTTCTGCACACCACTAAGCTGTTATTTTTACACTTTTAGCCTTCTAATTAGCTTTAATGTATCTGGTCATTCTCCTCTGACCTTTCTCATTAGTGAGGCGTTTCCAGCAACAAAACTGCCAGTGACTGGATGTTTTTTTTTGTTTTATTTCGTGTACCACCCTCTGTAAACCCGAGACATGGTACTATGTGGAGATCCCCGGAGGCCGGCTGTTGCTGAGATGTCTGAGCCACACATACCATGTTTAAAATCACTTAGATCATTCATCTTAGCTGTTCGATTGCTCTCTGCAAAGACACAAGATACCAGAAGCCGTTCCTGTTTCTTGGAAGCGCAAGTCAGAGTCCAGCTTAAGCAGGAAGGTCAGACATTGCATTTGACATGCTTTATGCAAAGCCCTATCAGGTTTTAAACTCAGTTGTTTATTTGCATCTATGACATGAAAGGATAAAATTAACCAAAAGTCCATCTTCAATAAAGAGCATTAAAATATATCATGCAAAACAATAAACACCATAAACGGACTGCTGTCAGTTCTTGTTAAGTGACACTGATACAGAACCTCTTGTCGGTTAGTAAAATCAAACATATTTTCATTTTGGCAGATGTGTATCCCTTTCCACATATATTATTTGAATAATCTCCTAAGGGTTTCCTGGCTTGAATGCCGGAGACAAACTCTATATGCAGTATGTAGGTTGGAAAATTAGTTTCCACTGTGTGGCTGTTTAAAAGAAGATGATATTCCATATGGTTCCTAACGGACCCTATACTGGATCAGCAGTTGGAACATGGATGGAGGGATGGATTCCTAATGGATGGGAAATAATCGCACTTTAAAATGTTTTTTAAATGTTTTCAGAAATCAGTGGTGTTTCTCCTGTGGCAATAGCCAGCTCATGGTTCCAGTGCATATCCCAGGATGCTTAGGTCACAAGACAGGGGCACACCCTGGGCAGGGTGCCTGTTTATCACAAGTCCCATAAATACACTGCAAAGAATTTTGTGGCACCGATCTGCATGTCTTTGGACTGTGGAGAGAACCTGGAGAAACTGGAGGAAACCCACTGGGACAACATGCAGACATGTGAGGCAACAATACTAACTACCGGGCCATAGGCTGTTTTTACTGCATTATCAACATACTCACATTTTTGGGGGGCAAAAGATTCTCATGCATACTTAAGTCCACGTCTGTGGATTGCAGTGCCTGGAGACACTGTGCCAGCCACCCACGCTAGAGAGCCTCCATATGGCCGGAGGGCAGATTGAGCGTATATCTGGTGTCCTTCATGGCTGTAGATTTGGGTGGATATTAAAGATTTCCTGTTTGAAGTTCAGTTAAAGTGCCAAATACATTTCTAAAGCAAATAACAAAAAAGTGACCCCCGTGCCCAGGGTGCTTCTCAGCCCTCTGTGTTGGGGTCCCGAGGACGACCATCAGGCTTCCCGGCACCCAGCACCGTTTCAGTGCTTATGGAAAGGAGGAGGCTTGGGTGAATTTCTCTGTATAACACGAAAAGCAATGCAGCAAAGTGCTCATTCCTGGAATATAACCCAAAATCAGGTATATAACATAATTTTATGGTAAAAACGAATGATATTTAGCTGAATTAAAATGTGATTACCATAAATCTGATAAGGTGCATTTTTAACACATGCTATTCCTGTGCTATTTTAACATCATGATAATGGCAGAGGGTCAGTCATTTCTCCAGCAGCCCTGGAGCCGTTTTGGGGTTAAGGGCCCCGCCGAAGAGCCCGACAGCGATACCATACCCTGACGGCCGCAGGAGTCCTTCCGGACATGGGTACCGACTGCTAACCCACAGAACCACACGCTGCCCACTTTGAAATACAGCAACATTTATTCTCTGTTGAATGTAGAAATCAAAATAATTGCTACAGCTAAATCATTCTTACATTATATCTATACAGTGGCATGGACATGCAAGATGGGTGAAACTTTAACTACACTGCTGTTATTCTGTGCTTCTGTGGGCTGTACATTGCAAAGCTTCATTATTCCTCCTGTGATTCCACCAGGCATCGCTGTGGAGGAGTCCGACAGTCAGATAATATGTTTTCGGTTTACTGTTATTCATTTAATGCATTCCACATGTGACTCATGCAACATTGAACTTCGTCTGACTAAATAAATCAGTGCACGGTTACACGGTGTTAGTGTGCTGCCCATTTGGGGCCGATGGTATGGCAAACAGCCCGCAGCCACATACTCATCTGCTGGCTGCAGACAGACACACCTGCTCTGACACAGATCGAAGGGAACCTACAAGCTATTAATGAAATGGAAAGTTTCAGCTGCCTTTAATGCACTCGAAGATGGTTACTCCTCAGTATGTGTGATTTATTTATCCTTTATAAAGTGTTTCTTCCCCTTCTTGACGTGAAATGGACACTGGACACGAATAGCCTTGAGGCCATGAAATAGACGGGCCAGTCACTGTTCACTAACACCAGCCAGTTGATAAATGATTCGATTCACTTCTATAGCTTTAAAACAGCTGCTAATATGGCGGGGAGCCCTAGGCAAAGGTACACAAGGACAGAGCAAAAGCAGCTGGGCCAAGAAGCTCACAGCCTTGGACCACATTCTCTGTGGCAGGTTACGGGCGCTGCATGCAGGTAAGGGTGCTGTGATTTGATTGGTACTCTGACCCGAGGGTTGTTCTTTTGTGTGCATGAGTAGTTTTCATGTTCTCCCCGTGTCCAAGTAATTAATTCAGTAACTTTTACATGTTATTGTTTGAAGTTTAGCCTAGTTAGCCTAAGAACTGAGAATATGCCTGCAGGGGATATGCCACGTTCAATCTGAAGAAATACAGGACGGCACCCTCCCCCCGGGTCCCCTACGGTAAATTGTTCTTGGTGGGAGGGTTGGGGGGTGGGGGGTGGATCATGGAATACAGGACAAATTGCATCCTGTGTTGGTTCAAAACGTTTTATCTCTCAGTACAGAACGATGCCACAAAATACGGGAAGGGTGGAGACTCTATATGCTAGTTATAAGCGGGTGATAATTTCTCGCGAGTATCATAGTGAATGTGCCAAAGCTACCAGAATTATCCATCAAAGGGGAACCACTTTTTAGGGGAAAAGAGGAAGGGAAAGGTCAGCCATTGATTTGACTCAGCTTTCTGAACCTAACTTCAGCTCATCGGAAACATGTTTGAAAATTATAGGAATGGACAGCAGAAGTCAGCAAATGTATAGATTTTGAGATAAGATTCCAAATTACAAAAACTGATTCAATCCTGGTCTCTTCAGACCGCTTGTTTAGCATAGCATTTTCTTTGGCGCCTGGGTACAAACCGCCGTGTAACTGTACTCATGGGCTCTCCGCACTGTGACGGGATTTGGATCCAGAGCAAAGGACGGAAAAGAATCCGCAACGATAAGGTTGGCGGCCGTCCTGCGAAGCGCTGTGCCAGTTGAAGACAGCGGACGTCTTCCAAGTATAACAGCCATTCCCAAAAGGCATCTGAGTCGGGAAACAGTGACAGGAAGAGCAGGGGCGCCCTCACCTCAAGGAGGAGCTCCGGTGCAAGGCTTGGTGGGGTAAGGGTGGCCTTCTGATGCCGGCCAGAGCGACTGCGCATATGAGGCACTGGCCTCTGGTCTCCAGTTTCCACTGCAATGCTTCCGTGACTGACACATGGAGGCCAATCGGAGTCCGGAGACAGTTGTTAGTTGCCTGTGTAAAGAGGCACAGCAAACTGTGGGAAAACACAAACCTTCCCTGCAAGGAGAAGTGCGTCTGGAGCTAGGTGGCCATCAAGCCGCCTTGCAACCTTCCTAGATTTATGGTCCATTAATAGGGAATGATACCGTGAGGTGGCACGGCCAGTCTGCTTTTCAATTCATGAGCTCTTTAACAAGGCCTCCCAGGTGCTGCAAATCAGCTGGAATTATTAGACTATAGGTGTTGAGTTATTAATGGAGAGTAATAATAGGCTCACACGACAGGACTAGCAAGGGACTTGTGGAATGACGCTGAATATAGCCAGCACACGATGGCCACCTTCCCCTACTGCGAGGCACAGAGCGCTCATATTGGACACGTTTTGACCCTGCGGAGAACGATCATGGCGATTCACCTTCAGGAGCTTGGAGATGAGCTGCAGCACACAGGACCACAGAATGAGCGCAGCAAAATCTGACAGCAGATGACAGAATTCCAGAATGCGTTCTGCATATATTGGTATAACATAAATAAATCCTTTGAATTACTGTATATATAAATATTTATGTTTGTTGCAGTAGAATTTCACTAGAACTTTCCACACAGAACTGAATCCTCCACTTTCACCTTTAAAAAAATAAGTCTCCCCGTTGCGTTTTGTGGTACTTACAGTAAGTATGAAAAATCAGGACTTAGTTATTTTAGAACACTTTGCGTTCCCTTACTGATAGAATGGCTGCTTTTTTCCCCAAGTATTGTGACTTTAAATTACTTTTTAATGGCCGTGAGCCATTTGCTGAGCTTCCTGATTTTGACTGCAGACTTTGCAAAAAATCTGCAAAAAACAGCTATAGAAGCTATATATAGAGGAGCTTCTATAGGGATTAGGTAAGGGGCATTGATGGTGGAAACATCTTTAGGATCCAATAGACACATCACCTACGACTGTTAGAGCAAAGCAGTTGGTCCCCAGTGGTAAGAGTGGTATAGCTAGAACATTCTGATCAGATTCTTGGATTGCGGGTCTTTAAACAGGTATAGATGAGCTGGCTCTGATACTTTCATTTGATTGTATACGGACATCATACAAACCTAAAAAAGCAAAAATAAATTGCGTTCCTCCTGGCAGTGCCCCATTGTACAGCTCCTGTGATTTTATTGAAGATCTCGACACTCGTTGCTTTAATTCAGGGAGTATGAATACAAATAAAACACCAGTATCAGACTCTAGGATAGCAGATACAAGAAGAGCCCGTGCTGCTCACGTGCACTGTAAGAGCGGTGCGCGTCTTGGTGAAGAAGACCAGGTATGTGATTGATACTTTGTAATATTTTTAACAATGAAACAACGCACTGCTGAACGGCACAGAGTCAGGAATTCATCTTTATGAAATTGTCTATGGTGCGGACAGAGAACAGATGAACATGATACGGGCATTTGACAGTGATCAACATGTTCATGGATTGATGGACACCGGGTTGGGGTAGGGAGTCAAATAAATAGTGGCAGTTATAGGTCTTACAACTCACTCCAAAACCGGCGTCCCAGTTATTGCAAATACAGATATTTGCTCAGTAGAACTTGGAAGGAGTCCGGCTACATGTAATCTGTAATCTTAGACTGCCTCCCCGGGGACACCTGGTGAACACCCCCCCCCCAAACTTCTTAACAAGTGGGTTCAGATATGGATCTATAGGGGCATTAATCCTGCAAGCCTTCAGCCTTTCATGACATTCTGCATGGCACAATATCTACAAATCTTCTTCCAACTGAGCCGTCTGATCTGAGCAGCTGGGGCCAGCAGTTGAATCTGCCGCTCTGAACTCCCTTGGGTGTCTCTGTGCCGTAGGATTAATCCTTGGGTAATGGGTCATTGGCACATCATTGCTTCTGTCCCCTTGAAGACTATCAGGAATAGAGCCCGCATTATTCCAGCACTGCAGTCACACTAATCTATAGAGTGTGTGATGTGAACAGGAATATCAATAGAGTGACATTGCATCCTTCACGGTAATTCTAGAAGGCTATGTCTGTCTGCTTCTGGGGTTACTCAATATCTTCTCCATCACTATAATTTTGCCTCTTTTAGATATTGACAGGTTACTTTGATGCACAACAAAGACAGGAATACTTCTGAGACTCAACAAAGACAGGAATACTTGACATCTAAAAAAACATATTTTAGGTTGACTATTGATTGCCCACGGTGGATTTTTAAATAAATGTGTTATACTGATGTTAATGGAATGAAGCTGCTGAGGATGCCATACTCGTCAGCTACATCTTATCGCGTTTCAAGCCAGGTTTAGAAAGTCATTACATTGTTATCTTCTCATGTGGTACCCATGTGTTAGAGGCCAGTGTTGTTTACAGAACCTACAGAACAGCACCATGTCCTGACAGTTTACTTAAAGTGTAAAGTGTATTATAGTTATGGAACCAGCACAAAAGTTTGCATGTTGATAAATTCTGTCAGTTAAAAATATAATTCTTATTCTGCGGCTTTCATCTGTGCGCACTGGGAGAATGAGAAGGCAGTGCAGCTCAGCTGAAGGCTGTGTCTGTCACAGATGGGATCCTCACAGGGGAGGCATGTGCGGACAGCCGCCTGTGTTTGTGGACGTCTCGCCAGCCATCTCCTCCCCTGGCCCGAAATCCCCCCACTAATTAATGGTCCCATTACCTTTCAATCTAACTTTGTTCCTCCACTCGGAGGGACTGAAAGAGACTTGTCTGCCTGAAGAATACGGCCCCAGGATGGGCTGTGCTGCTTCGCTGGTGCTGTAGAATTGATGTCGCTGTTAGCAGAGCCACAAACAAAGGGAGGTTGGGTGTGTGTCGGGGGGGGGGGGCACTGGAGATGGTTCATATTTAATGTGTCCTCCTGGTCCCTGGCTGGCCCAGAGAGGCACTGAGAGGCCATTATCTCTCCATGCCTAATGCCTGCGTGGTGTCTGGCCATGCTGATGAGATGCAAGCCGATATGTAAGCTAGGCACGGGGGAAATTACGCTGCACTAATGACTCCAGCGGACAAGGTGCCCAGGACGATGCCTGTGTGTTTTTTGCAACTTATTTTTCATCCTGATGATACTTCGGACCCCTTTGTTTCATTAAAGACAGGCAAAGCCATTTTATTTTGGGTTGTTTGCTCTCTTCAGTTTATAATTTTGTACCCTTTAAAATTTGGTGAGTTAGGTACAGGGTGGTGCCGATTTAATCAATGCCTATTCACCTCGACCTTGCTTGTGGGCACACATGGTTTTAGAGGGTAGCATAATACGGAGGACGGATTAAGAAAGACAAAATGAAAAATTAAATCTACAACCTGCATTAAATGTATACAACCGCACATAACCATAAGCCTGCGGATCTTACAGGTTAGACAAGCACATTTTCTTTGATGTTGAAAATCCCTCCCTCACTGGATCTAGTTCTTCTCCATTTCCTAAACAGACATTCGATCAGACGTTTTTTTTAGTTTATATTCTTAAAATTATATATTTTTTAAATCTCCAAGTAGAATGACTCCCTGAGATATATAAATACATACATATACATCTAACAATGCTTGAGATGGACATGAGAATTTCTAAAAACATATTAGCAAGAATATGACTCAGTCGCACATAATTAATTTGACTGTACATTATAACATCTTAATTACCCTTTTATACTTATATTATTACACTAAATGATTTTTGTTGACCACCACTTTTGTGTTGCCACGAATGGCAATGTTTTAAAAGTACATAATATACGAAACATCGTAAATAAACAAACAGATGTCACATGCAATGTCACGGACACCCTCCACACGGAGGTGGCTCTGTGATGCTGCCATCTTGAGTATCTGAGGATACGCTCGGTTAGTTACACCTTCATACAGTATCTCATTGAATCTAATTTGAATTTTAATACAATCCTCAATCTAACCTCCTCTAATCCAACATTTTTAATTAAACAAAAAGATCCTTTCGGAAACTCAGAATGAAAGGCATAATGAACGAGGCGACTCATTTTTATCAGACTGAAAAATGATTTATCCATTTCTCACAAGGGTTTGTAACGAGAGAGATCGGGTGGTGGATTGCACTTGTGTTATGGGGGTCTTCTGTTGAATATAACTCGGTAAACAACTTCAGAGTGATAAATATCGCTGAACCTGGCTCTTCAGGATGGATTGTGGGACGTCTGAATATGTTTTCCAAAAGACATATCAGGTTATGCATAGGTGCTGAATAATAGCTTTGTCCTTGTGAAGATCTCTGCTTGCCTGCATGAGCTTACGTCCTTCTACCTCCAACATGTCAACCTAAACCAGTCGTAAATGAAGTAGACCTGAAACAACAGTAGATTCATAGACTTCCATTAATTGCTTGATTGGTAATTTCCCTCCGTTCTCCATAGCTGCTTCCAGTGCAGAGTAAAGGCAAGTCTGGGGCTGATCATAGGAAGTGCAGGGCGCAGGGTAGGGAATGTCCTGGCTGGGATGACACTGCGATGACAGGACACACACTGCACAACAGTTAAAAGATCTTTGAACAATTAATGGAATCTGGTGCAATCTGGGGAAAGATCCACACACACAGAGCGAGGGTAGGACTTAAGCCTGCTACCTTGAGATTAGAAGATCTTTGCACTATCCATCAAGCAAGAGCAGGAGAAGGCAAGCTGGGATTCCAATGGATTTTTATCATCTTCTGTCTCTTATTTGAACATCAGATGCTGACGGAAAACAAAATGCTTCCAACGTTCCTTTATCAATGACTAAAAAAAAATCACATAGATGATTTAATATGAATCCATTATTTAAATAAATTACCTTTTACTTCTGTTAGATCAGCACAAAGCAAATACCCTCATCTGGTTTCTTACTTTCGAGCATCTGGTGAAAAAAAAATAAACATTTCCACATTTTCCCTTGTAGAGCAGAGCTCCAAAATGCTTCACGGCAAAAAAAGGCCATTTTATGTTTTGGAAGACATGTTTATGCCATTATTGGAGGGTGGGACCGGAGCAAACTGCAGAACTGGTGTCTGATTTTTCCCTTTAAATAAACCAATTCTGTATAAATTCCATAGGAGCTACTATATAAATTCCATTACATCTGTAAAATAGGCGAGGGGGGTAGAGTGGGGCTTGAAAAGGTGACTCACTAGCTAACGCAGCATGTGTAGCATCAGTCTTGGCACCAGCAGGCTGGGCACCAGCAGGCACACCACACTGGACCCCCGCAGACTTGCGCAGCGGCTCATGTGGCACTGCCATCTCCATCCAGGACTGTCATCACAGAAGGTTCATGTTTGGGCCAAGATGTTCTTGGGGAAATGATCTGCATACACCTGCCTATTTGGGCGCTATGAGGAGCCTATCTCCTGGCCTCCTGTCTTCCTTGCCATCTTAGTCCTAATAAATCTATATTTGACTGTTTGCTGCCTGGGGGTGGGGGGAGGGGGGGGCTTTGGGGAAGAGTTTGTACCCACAGACTCCTGCAGAGGGCGACACACAGAGTTTCAGCATTCCACTCCCAAATCAAATCAAAGCAGATTGATACTAGCGGACCATTGAACAGAACACACAAATAGTTCAAAAATAAAAGGCACACATTTTTTTCACAAAACTAAACAAATCTGAAGACTAGATAAATATCTCAGTGCACTAGTCCAACTGGATATAATGCTAGACTATTTAGGTGTTTACCGAGTGGGTACACATGGCTAGAAATTAAATTACTTTATGCGCACTGTCAAAACAGCCCTTCAACCAAGAAATAATAAGCATATAATCCTTTTTTTGTAAATATAACTATGGAACATTTTGTATGTAAATGAAAGTACAGACAGAATGACGGCAACGTTAGCTTTGATTCTAAGCCTACAGCGTGAGAATCTCGTATCCGTTACCCACAGATACATCAGAAGGTCTCTTCTGTCAGTTGAAAAAATGGGTAGAACCAAGTAGGGCAGCCTGTCAGCTCCAGAGAGAGGAGGGCGTGTGGATCGGTGCCTCAGAACTTATGTCTCATGCATCTTTAACAGGTGTAGGGAGGTTTGTTTGAGGACCTGAACGAAGCATTATCATACGCACAGGTACATCAATCAGGCATGGTTACATAACGTGATCTTCATGCAGAAGTGAACCTGGCCATCTGAGCAAAGCCAGCGCCTCCCCTTTGTCAGCGCTAAGGCTCACAATCTGCACGTCAGCGGGATGTTCATTTGGGACAGCAGTAGGTGAGGTGTGTGTGTGTGTGTGTGTGTGCAGGGAGGGGTCGCCCTTCAGTGTGTTGGCGACTCAGCAGGCAAACACAATGCAAATAGGATTTTACACCATGTTGTCAGTCGGGGAGGAGGGCTCCAAGCTGGAGAGGCCGCAGTGGGAACGGGAGGCTCACAATAGCAGACAGTGTTTAGCCTATAAAGACAGCATATTCAGCCAAGAGCCGAGTGCTGGGTTCATGGAGTTGCTCTGAACTTGCCGAAGGGGATGAAGTTTTCAGCGCTTTTCATTACTCCGCATTGTAAAGGAACTAAACAAGTATATTCCACCATAAATCTATTCATTGCGAATTTTTACGACTGTGAAACTGCACAAAAACCACTGCGCAAATATTATGACATGGTCATGCCGGAGAACGCCTGTTTGTTGTAAGTCATTCCCAGTGATGACTGCGGGTCAAACATTTGCATAATTATCTTTCTGGGACCGCGGTGCTTCTGCCATGGAAACATTTCGAGTGGCCAAGTGGATGGTTCACATGTTTGCTCCAAAACTTTGGACCCAGAAGGATCCTGGCGGAGTCGCCCGGGAGGGTATTTAACATACTGCGAAATATAACAATGTGGGTGAATTAGGCTGAAAGCGAGGTGTTGGTGTGATGGATCTATGAGGGCGGCCTCAGCATGCTTAAGTAACACATTCTTGCAGCCAATTTCATCATAACGCGGCTGATCTCCCCCAGACAAGACCTTGTACTTGGTTTACCATGCGTCAGTCTGCCCCGCGCTGCAGGATCTCTGCTGTGTTGCGGTGAAATGGCTAACCATTGTCTCAGCCCTGGGACGGCTAGGCTGGCATCCCTTCGCCTGTGAGTGTGCCGTTTTCAGGCTGCGGAACCCAAGCCCAGGTTTCCCAGCATTTAATTATCAGCAGCCTTAGGATAGTCTCGCATTTCACAAGTCATGTAAATTACCTTTGGGTTTTTATTAACCACATGGGATCTTTTTGAAGCTTTGCTGTGTTTAAGCTTGAAATAAAATATGGAAAATCTGCCCAAAAATGATAACAGTGTATGTGCACTGCATGATTTTATTAGTGAATTTTAACATGTACCTGAATACAAGACGGCATTCTTTTTCCTGACAAAAAAAAGGATAATTTAGTAAGACCCTTTATAGCAGTCTACCATCTAGAGGGCTATTTGAGCCTTGCCATTAGGTATTTTTTAACACCAACCCCACTAATGCTTGTGGAAACATAGTAAATCACTGACTAAGGCAGTATCTTCCCCATCCTCCTGAAAGCTGCCGGCCTCGCAGACTAGCATAACATCCCTGATTTTTGACTAAGGCAGTATCTTCCCCATCCTCCTGAAAGCTGCCGGCCTCGCAGACTAGCATAACATCCCTGATTTTTGAC
>JAODKN010000096.1:1216238-1237886 GCA_026774425.1 Petrocephalus zakoni | reverse complement strand
CTGTCCCTCTCCCTGTAACTGTCCCAGTCCCTGTCACTCTGTCACTGTCCCTCTCCCTGTAACTGTCCCAGTCCCTGGCCCTGTCACTCTCCTTGGCAGTCTGATGGAAGCAAACAAATGCTGGAATAACTGATATGTAGTCATGAGAAATTTTCTATTCCATATAAAGCAAATTCACAGATTCAATGTCTGGGAAGCTTGGAAGTAAATAATTTTCTCATTCTTATGCCAAATGATGAACTTCATGCTTTAAAGGTCTTGTAAATGTTGCACTTTAAACATGGATTTAACATTTTTTATTTTACAACACTGAAACAAAAATGAGTGATAAATGAAAGTAAAAAATAAAAAATGTAGACAGTTTAGAGCAGAATGGACCATTTCCCCTGACATCTGTGTTGTACAGCTTACAGCAACTGTGACAGGACGGAGCACGTTGACCTGCAAAAATGTTTGCAAAGTGTTTGACGATTCCAGCCTATTTTGTGGGTGGAAAGAGTGGCTGAAGGGGAAACGGTGGCTGGTGTGTGACAGCCCACACTCTGCGTGGGGGACTGGCAAAGCCTCATTTTCCACATGGCCCCGGGCACAGCTGTCGCTCAGCCCTCCACTTTAGGAGACATCTACCTCTCCATTCAAGAAGCCCATCTTCTCTCCCTCTCCACAATTATTCTCTTTCAATGGTCTTTAAGGTACAACTTAAAAGACACTACGTGTATATACAGTATTGTTGACTGAGTAACAATGGGCTCTGGTTTTCAGTTACCTAGTTCATACAACAATGACATGTATTATCAGTTAATGTTTGGTAGACCAGACCTAGCATCCATTTGTAAAGCAGTAAGTATTATTATTATTATTATTATTATTATTATTATTTTTATAAATACCACAAAGAGCAAGCAGCCACAAGTTACCCTATGTCAAATTAAGAAGGAAACCTTAAAGAGAAACAACAATAATATCAGTATTAAGCTTAGCTGTTAAACAGGCTGTCTGTAATGCAGTTACGAAATACAGAACGATGGGCCAGGAGCCCAGGAGCCTGTTGCAGTTAAAAAGAATGAACCAAAAACTCATGTTATCATTCACCAGCTCTCCATAGACTCAGGCTGAAAACCTGCAATTACATACAGCAAACTATTGGGCAATCTCACACAGAAGTATGTGAAATATAACAAATAGTAGCTGGTGTTTGCATGAAAATCAAATTTTGTAAATATAAACAGCACTATTATTTGCCATTTATTTAGGATGTATTATATTATAGTCAGTCAAGCTTTCAACAATTCTCTAAAGTTAAATTTCATTTGTGCATTAAATGAACATTTCGGATTTTTAGGTATACACCTGCACTCAAGTTTGCTTCCCTTATTAATTTTATATGTATAACTTTACAACCAAGTTCCTAATTACGAGAGTACATTTACTCTGTCGTTTTATTCCACTGCGAAGTGTTATAAATATAAGTGATATAAAGGATTGAAAAATTGGCCCTTACATTATTTTTTCCTGGGAAAAAAACCTGACTCCCCTATGAACCCGTGCGGACCTGGCAGGTAGGACCCAGCGGAAAACGGGAGCGCTCCGCCAGAGCCATTCTGGGTGAAGGAGCGCCGAAGACAGAGAAAGCGAGCAGACTCCTCCTCATCTCCGGTGTCAAACTTGACATCAGCCTCTGAGCCCAGAATGGTAACTCGTGTCGCAGACGGAGCCCGCACACCAGTGGCATGCTTTCTGGAGTTATGCGCCTCTCAGTGCCCTCTGAACCGCGGCCATGGATTGCAGACTCGGCGTGCTTTTTCTCGCAATCTTCTCGCATAGTTGCGGAGGACAGCTTAGCAGTTACCCATCTAACGAAGGTAAGTTGGCATCGCATATCAGCGCAAGTGAGACGGGAGTCGTGCTCCACTTCTCCGGGGCTGGCCGCGCGCCGTTCTGCCGCACTTCGTTATAATTACACAGCTATTTAGACGACGAGGTCCCGAACGTGCTGCGGAAACCCATTATCAGTGTTCAAAAGTGGGTTACTGGGATCACTGATCTGTGCTGCCGGGTCCGGAGCGCTGGACGACTCGATGGCAACTGGGATCTGCGTAACGAATGATGGGTTTCGGGGGTCCCCTCCGTACAGCTGTCAAAACGTAAATGCTGTAAACCCTTACCATCGAAATCATGCAGTATGAGTATATTAATTAATATATCCGAGTGAAAAGCTTTCTTGCATACTTATACGTGCATCAAACGACTACTTTAGGCTATAGTTGCATTATGCTTTACATTATGTTTTATCGGGGCAGTTATTATGATGCCTGTTAATTATTTGCCGGCAGCGATTATACATTAGCCGCTATAATTACTACCCAGGGTCTTCACCTTGAGTAACTACGATCTGTGAATTAACCTATAACTTTGCTATGTTTATTTGAATCGATTTATTTTTTATATTGTTTGTGATTCATAAAATTAACGGAGAAAACTACTGTAATATTTACAGGGTACTTTGTAATACAATTTGTAATGTAATATATTTTATGGGCAGTTTTATAAGGTGTCATAATGCATGTAAGCTTACAGAAAATAATGTTACCATATTTTCAAATTAATGTCAATAAATACAGGAGAACAAGTTCGCCCTCAGACAAATAGAATGGCGTTTAAGTTCCCTCCATTATCACCTTAAAATGAATCTGTCACCCGGCCTATCTTCGATGATGGGATGTTTTAATTACGACTAGTTTGTGCAGTTTCATTCATATAAAACCCAGTTTGAACCCATGGAAGGCATTGGAAAAAAGTGGGCAATTGTAGCGTCTTAATCTGAAGCTGGCAGTTTTGTGACTGTTTTTGCAGTTTTATACAGATAAAGCCATTTTACAGCGCAGCAAACGCGGGCCAAACTGGGTAATTGCAGCGCCCGAAGCTGGCAGTCTTTTTAGACGTGAATATATGTATATATAGACAAAAAGCAGCTGGAAGCAAGTAGCCTATTTTGAATTACCATGGTAAAAAATAGGATCAGATTACTAAAAGTCGATATAAATTCCCAGTATACATATTTCAATATCTAGAGAGTATTATGTATTAAGTATTAGTCGTTACTGCGGACATGATATGTATAAGACAAATTTCATGCACCGCATATTGAATTGTAAATGCATTTGAAAATAAATCTCACGCTGCTCAAAGTGTAATTGGTTGATAAATATTTTAACCATCATAGTAAATTAGTCATTTTAAATTAAATATATAAAGCACATCTTGAAGGGAAAAATGCAAACTTGGAGTGTGGTGGCTTTTACGTGTCCCCCTCTCGTCTTCGTGTTAAATCTCAGATGATGCTGCGTGTGCAGCAGACTCGGGAAGCCACGTGAAACAGCTTGTATGGGCAATACAAATACATTCGGGAGTTAATGCGTTTCACCTAATTGTATTGGAAATATAATGTATCGCTTTTTGCGCAGAAAACCATCACCGGTTTCTGTTTTATAACAGCTGCAACTGCAGACTACAATTCAAAGTAGGTATAGGGTTGCACCTAACAACTGTGGATAGCGTCCTGTTCATGGTGCACCCCTGCCCCGCCCCGTGCCGTCTGCATGGTAGAGGGCCTATAGGCCCCCTATAGGAAGGTGGATGGATGGATGGATTGGTGGGATGGTAGGATACTTTAGTTTTGATGTGCATTGCGCTCAGTTTGCCAAGAAATACATAACATCCCAATACTGAGTCTTTAACTCGCTCCCCTGCGTTTGGTGACTGGTTTGCTTAACGTGATACATTGCGTTTGATTGAGTTTAATTGCGCCGTGCCACGATGTAAGTAGTCTGACATGCGTGTGAATGTATTCTCGGCATTTTTAATTACAAGAACTTTATAGTAAACAAAAAAAAACAGCTGCCCTGCCAAGCACATATAAAAAACCCACAACTTTAGACTTCTGTCTGAAAAAAAGAGAAAAATGAACTATGAAATACACTAGGCCTATACGTACAATAACTGCATATACTGTATATATAGCGATTTCTTTTGTTGAACGGGCATCTTGCACAAAATTAAAAAAAAACAAAACTATTCGCTGTTATTCATTTGGGCTTTAAGTTTAAGCCGAGGACCGTATTATTTATTGTTCTCAGCATTTCGACTCCCTGAATTGCCCGAAACAAGTTATCAGCGATTGTTATTAGAAAATAAACTACACACATTGCATAATCATTAGTGTATTTCTACATCCTACACGATATGCACTTAATATAACTACGTACGACTGTTGACGAGTGGAGATTACACGGTCTAATCATTTTAACGCTATTGATATCATGTTACTAGATATGATCCATCCTTCCATCCGTCTGCAGCTTATCCAGCACAGTGTCGTGTATTACTCCCAATAATTGCTTTTTTATGATGGTATGGCAACGTGGAAGCGGCGGTTTAACCGGCAAGGGTCAGTGTTGAGCTACAGGTGCTCCCGAGAGCGTCCGAAGCCACCCCGGGACTCACAAACTACATTTAAAAGTAATAATAAAATAAAGTCGCAGAAAGCAAAGATGCGCCAAGACCCCCAGGCATGCTACAACCGCGAATTAAAACGCTTCGTGTTCAATATTTGAAGTGTAACCCTGGGCTCTATTTTGGCAGATGATACTGTGCAGCATTTTATTTAATGAGCTTTGTATTACAGATGTAGTAACGTGAACCCGAATTTAAAAAAAGTCCTTACGTTGTCCTGTATGCTTTTGTCTTGAGTGTGCTAACAAAGATTTATACACGATCACGATCTCAGCAGGTGTAGTTGTGATTTCTATATATTTTAGTTCGTTTTCTAAGGAAGACAGTAATGGGTTTAAATGTATCTAGTTATGTAAGTGTAAATGAAGTAAAATACAGATATTAATGATTTTCATGGTCCTAATTGTTTAATCTTCTTTCCCAGATGAACAAATACATTATATTAACTCGAGTTTTGATTAAATATTCTTATGCCGGCCACTTTAGACTCATTTCCAAGGTGTTTATAGTCTCTGGTATTCTGAATGGAATGCTATGAATTAATTAATTTCTTAATAGATTCACGTTTTCTGATTCAGTATTTTGTTCCATGCAGATATTGTATTCCACTATTTACGCAATATTAAAATTTTGTTTTTAGCAACTATTTTGATATTTTACTACAGATCACAGCCTTTAAAGTCTAAGTTATTACTTATTGCCCATGTTAATATTAAACATGTTTCACAACTGAATAGTATATCTGAGATGTACAGTAACATAGTATGATCCTCTTTTTTTTTTTACCAAAAACACAAAAGGCTAATTTTTTGGTTAAACTTTTATCCCTTGTGCCAACATTTAATTCTGACTTGCTGACTGTTATGTGTCTTGATTACGATAAAATATTCATTACATGTCGGCCTGGCTACTCACCACATCTTGTTAACAAGGTCTTTCCGGCAGATGTCATGCTTTAAGATTATTGCTGTTTAATTTGTTTGTTGACTGCATAGTCACTTATTCGATTGTTGCCCTCTGAGTATAATTTAGCTACTTCAGTGCTTCAGCATTCCCCTTTCGCTTTTTCTCTGAAGCCGTGGCTTCTGCAGATTTATGATACTGTTGGTATCTGGTTTATTTTCAGGTCATGAAAGTTTTCTAACTGATAAAGGTTATATTATTGAATGTGTGTCTGCCATCATATTTCAGTACAGAATGACTTAGGAAACTGTTGGTTCAGATGGGTTCAGAGTCGTACACAAATAAATTACCCCCAAGAACATTATTCTGCAGTTAGGAATGCTCTGCTCTCCGACATTCTACTGCCATGAGTATAACTATAATCTAATAAACAAATAATCTGGCTATAATCTGCCCATGTAACAAGCAGATCTTTCATTTCAGGGGATGGTTTCTCATAGTGGGCAGTGAGTCAGTGTTGTTTTCTGACAGCCCTGGGGGTGCAGGTCCAAATCTAACGTCAGAGTTCTGTGGGTTTTCTGTGTGGATGCTGTGGCTCGTCCTGCAGAAACATCGGTGACTTTAAGCTGCCCTTTGTGAAGCACTGACATCCAGCCTCCCCGGTGCCAGGATCGGCACGGCCCACGCTGCCTAAGTGGCTGTTGACTGTGGACGGGGGCTGGGGACGTCAGAGGGGTGTAGATACCCCGGCAGGTCCTGCGGGCCCAGGACTTCACAGGAGCCCTTACATACGTCATATTACACGTGAACTTGGCTGGGGGGGTGGGTGGTGAAGTTGACATTTCTGCAGAGGGCCTTGGCATATCTAGCTATGTCCCTGGATTGGAGAATCTCTCAGCATAAATTTGTCAGAAGGGGACATTAGCTCTAAGGACTAGTCATCTAATTTTCATCCTGTACGAAAATACAGCGTCCTGCCCTAGAGAGTGAGTCAGGGTGCAAAACTCAGGCCTGCTTAGCACTAAAGCCGCATAATGAAAGAAAGACGGCATCTGAAAACAATTAGTTTTCCTGGATTTAATTAGCTTACATTTTATATTTCTGATTGCATTTTTGTCGTGATTTATATCCTTATTTAAGATCTAACCACATAAAAGTATTGCACTACTAAAACAGTTATAATTTGTGCATCATAAAGTAATTTCCTGTCAAATCGCTCCTTTCTGATTCTTCCAAATCCCATTGGTGCTTTTCTTTTACAGGAATCTCCTGCAGATTTATGTTTCCTCCCAAAGTGACATGAATGCTTTAAGCCAATCTACAATCTGCAGTTACTATATATTCTTGTTAATATAACAGTACTATTTCTCAATATAAGTAACAAATTATGTCAAAAGTTTTAAGAAAGATAAATATCTGGGAAATTGCCACAATCAATAATCAGTTAAAATTATATTATGCTGGCATGAACTGAAAAGGATGCAGATGGATTTGATTTTATCAACATTTACCTAAAATCATTTATCTAAAATGAAGGCAGAAATCAATATATTAAGAAGCCTAAAACATAAATCAGAGTGCTATTAGAATTTGCACAAGCTATTGTATTTACCGCATACCTCGTTTTTATGTCAGTCTGTTGTGTATCTTGCCTTTTGTATTTAATCTCTGTCTGTTATGCCCTAATTGTTAGTTTCCTGTTGTGATGGTGTCCCCCACAGTAGCAAGCTGTACCAACAAAAATACCCGTCTACCCTAGTCATCTAGTCATGTGGCAGTAAAGATGTACTCGGATTTTTTTATTTAACTGAGTTTAAATTTAAAGTGCATGTTTTTTAGCGACAACTATATATATATATATATATATATATATGTATATATACATACACATACACACGTTAATATTCTTACCTTACGGTCAAGAAATTGAAAAGCCAAAATTAGATTGGTAAAGTAAATTTAAACAGGGACAGTTTTCTCCTTCTGCACCGTGAACATTTCTCTTGCTAATTCTTTTTTGCACACTTCACTGTTCTGTCTGTGACACAATGCACAATGCTTTGAATAATGCTCTTTAAAACCAAGAAAAAAATGCACTGCAGATTTCGGGATACAACCCTCAGACTTCGGCGCAAAGCCCTCTTTTTCCTGAAGTGGGGGTGATTACAGGCTATGGACATTTAAAGCAAAACATTGCTGTTGGGCGAACATGATTGCTTTTTAGTTTTTGTCCAGGAGGTCGTGGCGGCTCTGTGTTTTTTTGGTGGGGTGTACCACGGAATCAGTTCAGTGCTCGGAGGAAAGTGTCATTGGAGCTGTGGCTCCTTCCTGGAGTGCTTAAAATGTGTTTACACGTGTTGGTTTTAAAAATAGCTTGGCTATGGTTGTTGATGTTACAGCATAAGGTGAACTGAGACATCTCAAACATTTCGGAAGAGGCAAAGGACGAAACGGCATTCGGCTGAATCATTCACAGCACACAGGCAGAATCTTGATTCCATTTGGGGCATTGCGGATCTCTCCTAATTACATGATGTGGTTATGACAGTCCCCTGGATGCCAATATTTACTGCAGTCTCTGTCACATGTTTCAAATTTAATTGTGGTCTTAATTAAGCTTTTATAAACACTGCAGTTAATTTAATGTTTACCCTTTTTCATATGGAGTAAATTAATATGAAACACTGCCAGTTATTAGATCTTGACATTTTTGAAAGGTCTGAAATGGGCTAAAATTTATGTCTGTGGTTATGGAGATTTTATGTAAGCTTCATAAAAGAAAATGTGTCTTTTTAAGATGTTAACATAATTTTACTGTTTATGGAAAACACATTTTATTTGAAATGGTAAGAAAAATATTTCTATGTAAAAAAACCCAACAGTCGAAAACTACTGACATTGAAATTTTGACAAGCCTTCAATTATTATTATTATTATCATTATTATTATTATTATTTAACACCTTTGCTAAAATTTTATGTCACTTTTTTATGTCAATTTTAATGTGTAAAACAGATATTGAAGCTTTATAATAGTACTATCTCCATATGTAGAAAAACTAGAACTTCTCAAAACATTCAGCTTTATTAGCCTTGTTAAAACACATTTATTTGCTAGTGGTAACAGTGACTTGTAATTTCTGTAATGTAGTGAATATTTTTCAGTAACTACAGACAGTTACAGTAACTGTGATTATTATCAGATGTGACTTCCACAACCAACAACCTCCATAATTACGTATAAGTTGTTAGTTATTTTAAAAGCATCTAGCAACTACTATTTATGTCATATTGCTTTGTATTATAAAATGCCTTTTATATTTTTTATATGTTATTTTAAAAATTTTTATAATTATTGGATTCTGAAGGGAAACACTCTCTTTATTTATGGTTTTAAGTTATTAAATTTCTTGTTTACTACTGTTGGGCCATAGTGGCACATATGATTTCCATATCCTCTTAGATTAGGGCCACTGGGTTTACTTATTGTGCATGTTTGTTAATGGCGGTTAAAGTGGAAGCTGATTTGCCTAAGGAGCCCTACACCAAGCGAAGGTGGTGGGCGAGAGCAGACCGTGCGCGGTCAGTGAGGCTGTCAGCCGCCGATCTGTGTTTCTTCACTCACTGACACACTGTGAATAATCTCCCTTCTCTCAAAGGTGTGTTTGTGAGATAAAATAAAACCAGCTGACAATGCCATCGCTGCATTCTCCTCTGGCGCGGATGAACTCGGCATAACCTCACCGCGATACTGCCGCCGTCTCCTCTGACAATGGCCGTGGCGCTCTAAGGAGAGCTCTGCTCTCGTGCCTCTGATCGCCTTCATTCCTGTTCACAGCAGCAGAATGACCGCTGTGCATAATTGTAAATATTGAACATATAGCGTATGGCTCCAAAGCCGTCGCTACCACCCCGCTGTGTGTGTCGCTGCCTGCAGTCCCAATATATGCTGGAATCACAAGTTTAATGTAACGAGAGCCTGTGGAGTAGGGGTGATTTGCCAGTGGGACAGATGCTTCTGGAATTTTCTTTCGTTCGCTTCGATGGGCCTATCTCTTAAGCATGCCCTTACTTCCCAGTTAGGTTTATATTAAAAATCTGGGAGTCATGCAGAACGAGCGATTCATAGAGAAGGAGTTCGCGCATCGCCCGTGTCTCCCCCCTGCAGAAAGCTGGCTGTTTTTTATCCTGCGATAGAACCAGCACGTGTTCTGCGCTTAGATTCCCGTCTTCTGCTCTGAGATTCTCTGGAGGGGGGAGGCGGTTAGGTGTAAACACCGCCTCATAGCAGTCGGAAATTTTAATTATAGCTAATCTTTAATTAATAGATTTTGCTCAAGAAAAAAATATTTGTTGATCATTTACAGTTTAATGCCGAAAGCTAAATTTAGATCCTGAAATAAAGAAAAAAAAAATATGTCGAAGGAGTATAGCGTCTAACTATGAAAGCTACGTGTTGTAACGCTGATAACGCCAGGTGCTAATTAGAAACACTGGGGTGCGTACGAGCCAAAGGAAAGGAAGCCAAGGGAAGCATACTGTCTCACAGGCATCAACGTGAGTTAGTGCACCCTGGGCAGGTGGACGCGAAGCTGAAACGTAGAACCCTGTAAATATTTATGCTTGAGCTTGGCATCAATGGGAGCCACGTCCCGTAGCAAATAAACATCTTACTATATTGAGCACTAGAGCGAAAACTCAGACTAGGTCTTTGTTTAATTTTAAATAAGTTTGTTCATGATACTTGCAAATAAGACACTGGGACTGATCAGTCTGGTCTTAAAATCAGAAATGAATCAACAGCAGAACTGAACGTGCTTCATCTTTTTAAAGACACTGCGATATATGCTCTGCAGTGACGTATTAGTGTTAAGAGTGAATTCTGATTGCGCTCTCCCTGCTGTTTCCAAACACAAAGTGAATATTCCATCAGATGTTTACATTTCAAACTCAGCTATTGGTAGCTAGACATACCTAAGTAGCTATTGTAAGTGCCTCGCACTTTAACCAAATTATCATAGAGCTGTGTTCTCGCATAATTCCTTATTAAAACGTATTTCCTGCTTTGCTAACAGAAAGAAGAGGCACTTCGCACTGCTTATGCACATATGGTTGCTAAATCAGTCTCTTGTACGGGAACCAGTGGCTCTGGCTTTTGTGACTTTTTCTTCTTCTCTTCCACAGTTAACCTGCTAGATTCAAAAGCAAGTCAAGGGGAGCTGGGCTGGATTTCCTACCCGTCTCATGGGGTGAGTGTTTCACAGAGCTGCCAGAGGACCCTCCCTGCTGGTGGGTGCAGCCTCCCCCAGCCTCACGGGTATCGCTGCATCGGCCCGCCTTTCTCAGAGGCTCTGCGTCCTAGCAGCAGTGCCACATTCTCCCGGCCTCGTGCTCGACACCTGAATGCAATAAGACCACAAATAAGCGGGGCGATAACAGGAAGCAGTAATGTGAAAAACGTCAAATCGGAAATAAATACAATATTAATGATTTACTATCAACATCCATCATGGAAAATCCCCAAACACATTTTCATTAATTTACCATTTCCCATAGAGATGTAACGTAATGGTTTTCTGAATGGGAGTGTTTATTTTACTGGAATTTTTTTCCCCTGCACTTACCGTATCTCTAAATCATTATTGCATTTTATGAAGTGTTAAAATTACCCGTTGGCACTTACTTAAGGTAACGCAGCAATTTGTTCTGTGTTGCCTTTACTGAGTTTATAGTTCTAGGCTCTATAAACAAAATCTCCAGTTATTTTAATTATTTATTTTGTTATGAAAGGGGATATACACTATTTAAATTATTTTATTATAGTGCTATTATGCTGTTTTTCCATCCATCCATCTTCCAAGCACTTCTGCCGATTTGGTTTGGGGGTACACACGGCAGGGATACAGCCAGGACAGATAGCCCATATATCGTCGGGACATATATGCATGCTCTATGAGGCATCCCTTGCCTTAACTATATGTCTTTGAATTTTGTGCGAAAATCGGAGCCCCCAGAGGAAACCCATGCCACAATGGGAAACCATGCAAACCCCCTACGTTCACAGCAGAGGTGGGACTGAAACCCCCACTCCTGGAGGTGTGCAGTGATGATGATACCCACTGAGCCCCCATGCCGCCTTTAAGCTATTTCAACATTCTAGATATATAACTTAATATATATCTAAAGCCTATATAACGAATTACTGTAACTTAAGCAGAACTAAAATTGTCCCGTTGAATCTGTCAATGAGAGTAAAACAAATCATTAATCCTAACCCTGTTAAACTCTTCTGTTCTTCGTCAGGGTGGGTGCGGGCAAGGCATCAAACCCTCCCAAGACAAATTACGAATAATCGCTTGCGACCCCCCTTTCCCCCCCGTTTGGTCCGGTCAGCATTTCAGCCTGAGATCCCAGGCCCGGGAGCGAGGGCTGGTCCTGCGCTGGCACTACCCGACGCCCCTTTCCTGCACGTGAGGATGAATCGCGCCAGTCAAAGCAAATTAAGCGCTGGAGGCTGCCTGCTCGGCCCAGTCGCCACAGAGCTGCCAGACCCACTGGAAATATAAATGCCAGCCGTGCGGACGACGTTTTAAAGCACGCAGCGCAGTTTATTGCAGCCTCTCCAAATGGCAGTGGGGCTCAGCCTGGGATTCATTATGTTCCCCCCGCGCTCCCCGCCCCCCTCATATTCACATCAAGCTCCGCTCAGTCCCTGAATACACACCATGAAACTCACACACAGGGCGCACACGGCCCGCCTCTCCCAGCAGGGAGCTGTGTGCTCATTCCCATTTCCAGGGAACGGCCTGAAGAGCTGTAGATTATGAGATAATTGGAACGTGGCGATTGGGATTTGGGCTCCTCCCAGTGCGAGCTACGCAAACTCGACAGATACTAACGCCACCGTGCATCGCTTGAAGGAGTACAACGGCGGCCGTCGAGTACCAGCACAATACGCCGCTAAGTTTGGCTACTCAGGAAAATTAAGGAAGTGCTGATCATAAAATATATGTATAAATGAAGCAGACGAAGAGTGCGTACGTCGATTAGCCGTTAGCTAATTTAACAGTGAAGACAGCAACGCATGACCTTGTTTGAGCCCTCTTGAAAATGGTTTCACTTTCCTGCTCAAGTAACTTTTTTCATTCATCTTTTTTTGACAGTAATGCAATTTGCCCAGCCTGAATAGACCATCCAATGCACCTTCCAGCTTCCCGCTTTCATCGCAGTTAGATACTCTGAGATTTTCTTGAAATGGATCCCGTTGGTACGTCATTCTGTATAAACAGAAGATAATGTAACTTCAGTATTTTGTTGGTAACAAAACTCTCCAGAGGCGTGGATAAAAGGCAGTTACAGTGGATTAAAATTAACTTATTTTTATTTATCTACCGAAACAGCTATGGACAATCAGCTCAACTCTCGTCACAGTTCCGAAAGCTCTCTTTCACTCTCTCGCTCTCTCTCTCACTCTCTTTCTCTGTCCTTCATTCCCCCTCAACAAGAGCTGTGTATGCAAAACCATACATGGGAACCAAATCTGCAGACATATTATAGGACACATTAAACACAAACACGTTACAATGATTTTCTGTATGAACAGCCGTCACTCTCAGCCAGCATCTAAATGAAACTGTGGGAACACTTTCTATGAAGCCCATATTCATAAAGCCTAATAACTGCTCTTATAATTCATTGTAACACATTATTGCGCACTTGCCTATAAATAATAATATAATATAAAATACATTGTTGCCATGTTTCTCATGCATTATGAATGCTTGGTAACACTTTACTTAAGGCCAGTATCCATAAAGCATTATAAACTCATTCATAAGCACTTATAAGGTATTCATAAAGCCTTATAATGATTGACATTAGACTACATAATCATTTATACATAGTCATGACTGTACACATAAAGCGTTATAATGTTATGTTATAAGCCTTTACAGCTTAAAGTGTCACAAGGCATTATAAAGCTTCTTTTGATGTCAACATCGCATTATAAAGAGGCAAAAGAAGCTTTATAATGCCTTGTGACACATGTCAAATCTAACGCTATGCTACTTTTTTCCATTTCATTGTAAATTTGAAATACTAACTAACATCATCATCTCCCAGAAAACAATCTCCTTTCTCAAATCCATTGACATAGTTTTATCCGGAGAGAGCCGTTAGCAGTGAATCTCATATTTTGTTTTTCCAGATGGACTAAGACATACTGTACTGGATTCTGGATTCTGCAGGATGGGGCTGTTTGAAAAATGTCCCACAATTTGGTGTGCAGGTTTAAGCTGGAAAGGAGTGTCTGTTTCATAAAAAAACATTCAATTAGGGAAAACCAATCCAGCTCCAAAGGAATGGCCATTATAAACAAGGATTATTGCCCAGGAAAGATAGATGGGAAGGGGATTGTGAGGTTCTGATTTTGTCATTGCAGAGCATAACTCTGCCTTCCTTTGGAGCAGGGCTGTATCTGGCCTTGGTATTCAGCCCAGCTCCATGCAGATTCCCCCAGACAGAGGGATAAATTCCTGCTCTGTTACACCATTGCGCCACCCCCTGCACACACACTTTTTAATCATTCCATCAAGTGACAACAAATTCATCCTAGCAGTTACCGGATTGGGTTTCAGTGCAGAGAATGCTTATGAACACTAAGCACATTGTTCGACTTTCATTTACGCAATGCTGCCTCAGGATGTTATAAATATAACTTATTTTTCTGTAATATGACTCTGAGAGAGATTATACTTATATTGCATATATCTCTAAAACAGAGTCATTTCTTGTGATTGTCTGCTTTCACCAAAGGGCGTCTTTCTGAAAGTGTTTACTAGTTGGCCTGGTTTCTCGTTAAGTGTACATGAGGGGAGAGCAGCACTTGCCAAAATGCTAATTTCAGCATTCGCATGCATGCAGCTTTCCATTGGCTTGGGAAATTACAGCTGTAAAATGATACAGGGTTAACCATTGTGCTGATATTCACCAAATCACATTATCGGCCCCATTTTAATCTCCCAAATGCCAAAGCACACAGGTTTTTTTTTAATTCTCTAATTCTGACCTTACACCAAATTGCCGCAGACAGAGAAAATAATCTCTCACTGATTACGGCCGACATGCGGCTTTAGTGATTTATCTGTGTAACCTGCTCTTGAATATCTAGATTTTGCGATTGTTGCGATGCTACATTGTATTTTTAATTGAATTAAATCGTAAATGTCAGTGGTGTGTATTGGTGCTGCATTCTGCAAAATAATTTAGTTGGTGTTTCTCTGTGGCTGTAGCACTCCATCATTTTGTTTGATTTGACAATTTATTAATTATTCTGGTGAAGGTGCCCTGTGAGAGGAAAGGGGAAACTATGAGATGAGAAAATCAAGGTCGTAAAGTGAGTAGCTGCAGCAGCAGGCGAGCGTTTCCTCTATAAATACGCTTTACTGTCTCTTTATCGCACATGGCTGCAAGTCGTAACCGATTCTTGGGTAGCCCCAGTCTTTGCTTAGTGTAAAAACAAGATTTTTGTGACATGTATTTATTTGTTCTATATTAATATTTTCAAAACCTGTTTCCATATGTAATTGGGGCAAACTAATAAAAAATAGAGGAATATGCTAGTGACATTGTAATACTTGGTACTCCTCCAAGTGGTTTTCTGTTCATTCTTATGGGAAAATTAGAATCACTTTTCAGCAAAATTGCTTTTTGCCCCAACTGCTGGGTCCTATCCAAGGGCGGAAAACGGTGACCCACTTTATTTGAAAATACAAAGGGAAAAAAACACGCAGAACGAACCGTGGAGCCTTAGATGTGGGAAGGAGCTTTCAGCTGTAGATGATACCTCCTGCTGCTAGAGTTGTTGATGGTACCAGTGGTCTGGGGACCTTAAAGAGAACCTCCTTTGTCTCCGTGACCGGATCATTTGCACGGGCGGCATGGCGTGCACCGTACAACACGCTGTAGAAGAGGCTGGGGTCTGTCGTCCGGCCCGTCTAGCGCCGGGCTTTCGGTCTTGCCCATCCCGTGGCCGTGGTGCTGAGTCCCTTCGCGTGTGAGGGGGAGTTTAGGCCTAGGGAATGTGATGTCGATCGGGGGCGACGCGGACGGCTTCTCCATTTCGCTGGCACTGTGTGGTGCTTCTGAGAAATCCGCCACATCCCACTTGGGAGATTCTCAATAGCATTGAAAAAATCACTCAGAAATCATCCTGCGTGAGGAGTGCTGGAAAGCTTAGTGGACGAGGAGGAGATTCAAGTTCAAGATGGACTGCTTATGTAAAGTATTAATAACAAAAAAATAATTTTAAAAAATGTTAAAAAAAAAAGTACGTTTGTTATACCAGCTGCTCTAGTTACTAACCTTGGCTAATTCTGTTTCTCCCTTTTATCTATAAACATACAGTAATAGATTATTAAGAATAATTACGTTTCATGATGATCATCTGAATCAGGTGCCATGGTTAGTTTCTGCTTGTTATTGCAAACCGCTGATGTTTTTTTTATGAAACAGAAATAGAATAATCATGCCGGTTCTGTAATTAACCCAGTATTGCACCCAAACAGGCAGATTTGTGTATATGTCGACAAGGCACATTGAATAGTGAGAGACTGAGATCCCTTCACTGCCTTTATACGCTGTAGGAACGCCAGAGGCGGGATTCCAGAGCTGTTCACTGAAAAACAGGAGTGCAGACGTTTACATCACCAAGGTTTTTGGGGCATAATTATAACCCAAAATCTCTCTTATGACATTGACTGCAGAGCCACTGCTGCCTCAAATGGATCTCACTTCTAACTATGTAACCTTATGTGTGGCAAAGCTGCTGATCAGTGCATTTTCAAAAGAGTCACAGTGAAGGGTATAAAATAATCATAATAAAAAAAACTATCTTAAAAAAAATTTACAGGATTGAGTGCTTCCCGGATGACTGCAGCTAAAATGTCTTAATTTTGCATGTCATGCTTTTAGAAAATCAGTGTAAAAAATATCTCTTTTCTTGAAATGAAATCAAAGCTTGTTACATTTCCCAAAAACCCTGCATTTTATGGATCAGTAGGATCATATTGTGCTCTGCAAATAATGATCTGATTCATCAATACTTAGTAATATTTGGTACTTTGGTGCCTATACAGTGTTCTGTCACATCCCTAGGAAGCAAATGTCTGGATGAATAAATGTTTCTTTTTCTGGTCCCAGTGGGAAGAGATCAGTGGTGTTGATGAGCACTACACTCCCATCCACACCTTCCAGGTGTGCAATATCATGGAGTACAACCAGAACAACTGGCTGAGGACCACATGGATCCCACGAAACTCAGCCCAGAAAATCTATGTGGAGCTCAAGTTCACCTTGAGGGACTGTAACAGCATCCCTCTGGTCCTGGGCACCTGTAAGGAGACTTTCAACCTCTACTACCTGGAGGCAGATGAGGATCAGGGCGCCAAGTTCAGGGAGCACCAGTTTTCCAAAATTGACACTATTGCGGCCGACGAGAGCTTCACGCAGACGGACCTGGGCGACCGAATCCTCAAGCTCAACACAGAGGTGCGAGAGGTGGGGCCCATCAACAGGAAGGGCTTCTACCTGGCCTTCCAGGACCTGGGAGCCTGCGTGGCCTTGGTGTCAGTGCGGGTCTATTTCAAGAAATGCCCCAAGATGGTTAGGAACTTGGCTGTCTTCCCCGACACTGTACCCACGGACTCCCAGTCGCTGGTGGAGGTGCAAGGCTCATGTGTGAATAACTCCAAGGAGGAGGAGGCTCCCAAAATGTACTGCAGCACCGAGGGGGAGTGGCTGGTGCCTATCGGGCAGTGCCTGTGCAATATCGGCCATGAGGAGCGCACTTTCTCCTGCCAAGGTAAAGTCTCTTTCTTCGTCGCTCATTGTCTCCAGTTTCTGTTTCTTTGTTGTGTACTTGCTGTGCATTACAGCAGGTGTGTCAAACAGTCTAATATACACTGCTATGAATGCTTACAGCAGTTAAACAATGAGCACACCCTGCCATTGTTTTTAAATATTAAGTAACATATCTGTTAAGGTATAAATAGCATGAAGTTTATGATCAGCTGCTGGAGTGTTTGGTGAATCTTCCCCTTGGAAATTCTTGCCCTGTTAGCAGAGAGGCGGATACCCTGTGGCTTCTGACTGCTAGAAAGATCTAGACCAATGCCTTTCAGCAGCCGCTGTGACTCGGCGACTTGACCACTGTTACCTGTTAATACAACCAAAACATTCGGGATTTCTCACAGTGACCCTTCATTGGGTATGTGGTTTTAGAAGATGCCGATTTTTTCTGCATAATTATGATATGATATGATACGATATGATATGATATGATACGATATAATACAATACGATATGATAAAAGTCTGAGCTGCCATGATGTCATGGTGATGTAAATACTGTTGGAGTGGTACAATGTGTTTCTGGCTTACAAACCCATATTAAAAGAAGTGAATACGTGTTTATTTGTATGTGAATGACGGTGAGGAAATCTCACACATCACGTCCCTCCTTTACCTCCGTACCACACGAAGAGCTGTCTGTGCAAGTTTTGTCAGAAGTGGCTCTGAATTCCTGCTTTGAGAGTCAAACCTGTCGCCAGCCTCGGCTGGTCTCAGCTTCCCCCCTCATTCAGACATGGTGGCGTGGTTATTTTGAGTACCTTATCGGGGCTACCTCACACACGGACCTTCTCATTATTTAGTTTTGCTGGATTTAGAGCGATGTCAGAGACAGAATTGTGCTGCCAGCAGGGATCTGCATGATTGCTCTGAACTGAAACGGTCAAACCAACCTGGAAGACAGATGATAATTATAAGTGAAGAATAATAGTGTCTTTATATATATGAAGAGTGTGTAAGCTTATATGATGTACATATGAATTTTTTTCTGTGCCTTTATGCTTTTATTGCAATAGACTTACATATCGAAAATATGCTGAACTGGATGCATGAATAAGTATATAAGGCCCTTCAGACTTGCTGGGTTTGGGGGCATCATGTGGCTCAGTAGGCTGACCCTCTGTGCCTGTGATCGGAGGAGGTGGCTGCCCTCCACGGCCTACTCTCAGCTTACTCTCACAGAGAGCAAGATTGGGGGAGGTGAAAAGAGAATTTCCTAAAGGGGATCAATAATTATTATTGTTGTTAATTATTATTAACCCGTTTGACGTCTGAGTGTGGTCTCGCCATCAAAGACAAGCTGAAGACGAGCATGTGGCAGGCAGCAGCCCTGTTAATACTCACCGTCCTGCAGGGTGGGATTGTCACACCCCGGACCGTGAACTTTGAGTGCCACAGGGACAGCTACAGCTTGTACATAAAGGTCGCCTTTCTTGACTCTCATCACCAGCCCAGGCGACTCGAACAGCGAATCCTCACAACACCCAGACCCAACTTCTGCCTGAAATATTATTCTCATGCGTCTCGGTGATGAAGATATCAGAAGGCAGCGAGCCGCACAGGAGGCTCCCGATGCTGCAGCGAGGCGGCTGAGACAGATCGGGTCTGGTTATCGAAAGAGACGTTCTGTGGCAGCCGCTTCCTCGTCGCTGTGAATCTGCATGGCGGTCATGTGCTTGGCACGGAGAGTACGGCAGCCATGGGGAGGGGGTCCTGGCTTAGCTCTTCACCGGAGAAATGGTTCAGTATTTGCTGAATTGTGAAAGGTTTCCGCAGTGTTTGTTGTTTGTTTCTGGTCTGTTTGTTTGTTTTTTTTGTGTGTCATTCCTGTACAGGAAAGATAATTGCATAACTATACCTATCATTGCTTTCATATTTTATTTCTGCTTATTGTCCATGTGCTATGATGATGATTTTTTTTCCATCATGTAAGTTGACCCGCTTCAGGTCCTCGGCTCTCCTAAAAATAACAGTATGTAATACCCGCTATTCTCACACAGAGGAGGCACTTTCATAGACTTAAAGCAGCGAGGTTCATTCCTTCATAGACTTATAGCAGTGTCACTACCACATCGAGATGCTGATCGCGGTAAGTCGATAGCAGTTTGATGGGTTGCCATCCCCCCCCCGCTTCAGATCCATCACCAGCTTAGAAGTTGGGGATCCTCACTGCTCGTGCCGTTCCGCAGAGCCTGCAACGGAGCCGGCCACCTTCGGCAGTCCCGGGCAGCCAACCCCTCTCTGTGTTTTCATCTCTGAGAACATTATGACTGTAATGGATTCCTGTAAAGGGGGTGAAAATCCAATTTGTTGAAGATTGGATTGATTTCAAAAGGCATGACGTTGCTTCGGTGGAGTAAAGCAGCTTTACCTTTTGTAAATTGGTATTATCAATGGGGGAAAAAAAAACGACGTCATACAGCAATAATCCTTGCAGAGCGATCGCCTCTTCATTCCCCGTCAGCAGGGTGGAGTATATCTGGCGAAGTAAAACTTTCATTACCAGGGAGGTCTCAGCTGTCAGACTATACATATCAAACTTCGCAAACCAGACTGCAGCACTATTGAGAAGTATGTGCCATTTTTATCCATATCATTTGGATTTATTGACATATATAATGCCATGTTCCTGATCCCTGGATTAGACCTTTTTTTAAAAAAAAAGTCATTAGATCATATCATAACCACCAAGTAAAGTGCAACAATACATTTTTAAAATCCCCTATTGAGAGCTTATGGGGTGAAAAAACACAAATTTGGGGTATTTTTTGCAGTACCGTATGCTTGTGCTTTCTTCTTCTGGAACATCGGCCTAACGGTTCCAGTAGCAATCCCTTCGTGCTGAGATTCCATTAGGAGGACCTTGGTTTGTTGATTCTCAGCCGAATGTGCATATGGGCCCTTAAATCCTTTAATTTTCCGATTCTGATTTCCAGTCTTTCTGAATGGCGCGTTGCCAAGAATAGAGTGAACGTGCATTCTCCTGATTTTACAGCTGGTAATTATCACAGGCCATTTGGACGGGCCTTTCCGACTAGGTGGAGGGTTAACCAAGGGTTTTGTTCCGCTATATTTGCCTGTAATTATGCTGGATGTCAGGGTTACCAGTCAGTGGTCTCTGGTATCCTAAGCATCCTACAGTCAGTGTGCTGGAAGTATACATGGAGTATTTTACCGAATGCTTTCAGCGTTAAATGAGCTTATTGTTCTCAGATTTGATGGGATGAGTTCAGGAATTACATTTTCGTGGCTTCATACATAAAACGTCTAGTTACTAATATCTCTGTACCCAGGGTTATCAGGAAGGGCTGATGCCTTTTCGAAAGATGTTTCTGCTTTACTGTATCTGACATGTTCCGTGTCGGCTTTTCCCCGTCTCTGTCATGGCCGAGGCTCTATGGAGCAGATTGCTCATCGCTCTGCTGGGCCGGGCCACCGTATCACAGTCAGAGCTTGTGTGCTCCTGTGCTTCCAAGGCAACACGTCCTTTACGTTCTTGTGAAGGCGCTCTGCTTTCCGTTCCGCAGACAGGAGCCCGGCATTAAGGGGCGTCACCGGGACCTTTTCTCACATTTGTGCACTCAAAAAGTTCTAAATCCTGTGCCAAGTTTGGTTTTCGCAGTGAGATTCCATCACGAGTGGAGATTCGGAAGGTGCCGTAGTCTAAATGGAAGAATGAAGGGATTCTAGTTTTTTCTTAGGGACATAATGCAAGAGGAATGTTGTATTTCGGGTTCGTAACTCAGTCGCCCAGATCCTCCACCTTCACTCTTTTACTCTAAAGCACAAGGAGGTCTGAACACTGGGGGTCGGGCTCGGAGTACTTGTAAGGCTAAGACGCCATGGCTGATTATACCATCATTTCATCTCAGTAATAATGTTTCAGAAACAATTGCCTCCATCCTGTTTTATAGCCCTCTGTACTACTGTGTGCTCTCTTTAAAGGCACGGATGTAGCTGTCTTTCTGTGGTTCTACTGCTTGTACATTAACAGTTTAACCTGATGAGGTCACTTATGAATGAAATTGCCTTTTGAGATGATACTTGAAGTCACTTGACATTTCGCAGGAGTTTGTGAGTAAATGGGTGTCTGAAAGAATATTGCGCACGTAGTGCTCTCTGAGTCTGTCTGAGAGACTTCTGTATGGAGGCTTGACGAATGCAGTGCCCTTTGTCACTTGTGTGCCGTGATTTGCATTTACAGCATATCCAACGCGGTAAATCACGTGGAGAGTGATTGCAGTTGATTCCCCCCCCGATTGTGATTAGGGCTGGATGTCGGCTTTGTGAGCCTCCTGTTGGCCCTGCTACATTGTCATATACTC
>JAODKN010000096.1:1188449-1216138 GCA_026774425.1 Petrocephalus zakoni | reverse complement strand
TCTGTATGGAGGCTTGACGAATGCAGTGCCCTTTGTCACTTGTGTGCCGTGATTTGCATTTACAGCATATCCAACGCAGTAAATCACGTGGAGAGTGATTGCAGTTGATTCAGAGGTCGGTGATACTCCCCCCCCGATTGTGATTAGGGCTGGATGTCGGCTTTGTGAGCCTCCTGTTGGCCCTGCTACATTGTCATATACTCTTTCAGCTGGACAGACCCTCGCTCACAGAGGATCATTCCATTGCCTGGTATTTAGCCTCAGTCAGGAAAGAGACTGATCTTTCAGTAGCATGCTCTGCCGGCGCGGGGAAAAAGCATCAGTTTTGGGGTCCGTCCGGCGCAGATTCCTCTGCTGGCAGGGTGTTGACTGACGTCCAGGGGGATTAAGTCAAGTTGAACTCAAAGTCATGCCTGACTCTGATTTTCAAACACCTCTTACCAGACACATATGTCAGCCGTGGCATTGTTCTTCGGAGAAGGTGGGTTTCTTAAACCAGTAGCCCTCAACCCGGACCTCGGGGACCGCCAGACGGCCCACAGTTTTGCTCCATCCCATCTCCTTGTCACACAATCCGTATTTTTCCTCCCTCCCAGCTGGAGCTGTCTGGCAAGTCCCTGAAGACTAGGTTGAAAACACACTGTCTTAAACTACTTGTAATTCAGCATTCATGCCTTATTACGTTATATATTACGATAGCAACATAGTAAACAACTTTTAGTCTATTATTCATATTTTATATACAGTACTGTGCAGAAGCTTTATATGGTCAAAGAAAATTATCTTTAAATGATCTTCATGATAAAACAATGCTATTATGTCTGGCAAAGTGTGTCAATCATTTCAAAACTCTCTTAAGTCACCCCGGTATTTGCAGAAGCCCTCCAATACAGCCGTGTATTTTTGACTCGACCACTAGCACACCTAGTTTGGCTAATCAATACCTCATTGACTCATTTAACTAATTTAATTAAATAATTATTTAATTAAAACTTAATTAAATGTGTTAAATTAATTTAATAAATTAATAAATGAATAGCTGGGGTACCCTGAGCAGAAGAACTGTTCTTCTAGTCAGCCCATGATACCAGTAACCTTTTGGAGCAAATCCAAAACTGTTAATTTGCGTATCTTCTAATGTTAAATTGTATTTCTTGTTCTGAGCAAATGCATACTTACTACTGTGATAAATAGCTTTAAACATTTCCTTTAACTGCTTAAGACTTCTGCAGTATACCGTGTCATACATTTTCAGTATACAAATATGCATTGTCTGTTACACGGCGCTCTGGGTGTTATCGGCTGACCTGGTGAATGTTGCTGTAGTCTTGCAGCATCAGTACCACGAGGCTAAATGTGGCCAGAGCTCTGTACCTTGTGGAATTTAACCATGGGCGGTCTGACTTTCCTCCACTCTGTTCTGTGTTGCCTATTCCAAAGCATTGGTAACTAGTGATGCATCTGTAAGGAAGTTTTCGGCTGATACACATAGCCGATTATTTAAAAAAATTACACAGATTTGGGAGGTACTGCTTAAATAAGTTTAAAGGGACACTCCATCCAAATAAATAAAAAAATAAATTAAATTCCAAAATTATGAAAATATATTTTATGACCGGACTGGGGCTGAGGAGACAGACAGGAGGAGCGACGGCAATGACCGGACTGGGGCTGAGGAGACAGACAGGAGGAGCGACGGCAATGACCGGACTCGGGCTGAGGAGACAGACAGGAGGAGTGACAGCAATGACCAGACTGGGGCTGACGAGACAGACAGGAGGAGCGACAGCAATGACCGGACTCGGGCTGAGGAGACAGACAGGAGGAGCGACAGCAATGACCGGACTCGGGCTGCGGAGACAGACAGGAGGAGCGACAGCAATGACCAGACTGGGGCTGACGAGACAGACAGGAGGAGCGACAGCAATGACCGGACTGGGGCTGAGGAGACAGACAGAAGGAGCAACGGCAATGACCGGACTCGGGCTGAGGAGACAGACAGGAGGAGCGACGGCAATGGCAGGACTGGGGCTGAGGAGACAGACAGGAGGAGCGACGGCAATGGCAGGACTGGGGCTGAGGAGACAGACAGAAGGAGCAACCGCAATGACCGGACTCGGGCTGAGGAGACAGACAGGAGGAGCGACGGCAATGGCAGGACTGGGGCTGACGAGACAGACAGGAGGAGCGACGGCAATGACCGGACTGGGGCTGACAAGACAGACAGGAGGAGCAACGGCAATGACCGGACTGGGGCTGACAAGACAGACAGGAGGAGCGACAGCAATGGCAGGACTGGGGCTGAGGAGACAGACAGGAGGAGCGACAGCAATGACCGGACTGGGGCTGACGAGACAGACAGGAGAAGCGACAGCAATGACAGGACTGGGGCTGACGAGACAGTACAGGAGGAGTGACAGCAATGACCGGACTGGGGCTGACAAGACAGACAGGAGGAGCGACAGCAATGACCGGACTGGGGCTGAGGAGACAGACAGGAGGAGCGACAGCAATGACAGGACTGGGGCTGAGGAGACAGACAGGAGGAGCGACGGCAATGACCGGACTGGGGCTGAAGAGACAGAAAGGAGGAGCGACGGCAATGACAGGACTGGGGCTGAGGAGACAGACAGGAGGAGTGACGGCAATGACCGGACTGGGGCTGAGGAGACAGACAGGAGGAGTGACGGCAATGGCAGGACTGGGGCTAAGGAGGGGCAACAAGCAACAGGCGTGCCTCATCAGGGCATATGTTGGGCATAACTTTGAGTAATATCTTTTTATTTAGACGGTCTAGCGTTATTCAGCAGTACTACAGCCTTTTTTATTGAAACAGATTTGTTTTTCAGAAACTCTTCAGACTCCTCACTGTCTCGCCTTAAGGTGAGCAGTCAGATTTGTTGTGTTGAAATATTTATTGGTAGATCATCCTCATGAAATTTTTGCAGAGCCAAATGTGTGCCAAATGCATTCCTGATGTTGTTTTCGCTAATGTTAATATTATTCCACACAGCATTTTTTCCTAACTGCTTAGTACTCGAGTGTGCAAAGCAATATGGGCCGTCATTTTAAAGGGAATTATCCGTGGTAAATATCGGCTCATTTTGACGATTGTTGCTATATCGATATTGATAGCTGGTGCATCTCTAATGGTGACCCTAGAATCCCCCAGATGTGTGTTCCTGTGTGAGACTGGCTTCTCTGCCTGCCCATATCACTTTATGCTTTCCAGGAGCAGGTTTCCTGTAAGCATTACTGAACTGGCAACGTATCACTGCTTGTTTTCAGAAACTCGGGATGCAAAAGATATATAAAGCTGGAGGATAATAATTATCCCTGCAAATATCGGAAATGGAAGATAGTGGCGATTTAATATGAGACTTCTTTCACACCCAAAAATGGTACAGCCAAATAAGATACAGACGTTTGTCTTGTGCACCTGCCCGCTATGTTCCTGATGCCATGTTCCCCAGCTAACATCTGGGGAAATCTGTGTTAATCCTATCGTCCCACATTTTATAAAAGAAATACAATTAAATCACAGCAACATGAAAAACAAAGACTAATTTGCTGCACATAGCCAGGTATTAACACTATAGGGAAATAAAATAGCAATTATATTAAAGTTGCCACCCTAAAGCACAGTCCCACTAATTAATCAAGAAGGCAAAATAGCCCACACAAAACATGTGACTTCCAAAGTGTTTTACAGTCTAAGAATTACTCAAGTCTGTACATCATATCAAATCATGCTTGCAAGTTTGTTTTTTCAGTAGCCTGTGAAAATAGCAGTCCTTATCCCAATCCATATTTTAAGTTTTCATTGGGTGATTGGATTGAATCGTGGTCCACATGTCATACTGTGTCAACTGCTTTCCTGTCTGGGATTGGATTGAGTCCTGCTCCTCATAACATACACTGTGGGCTTGTGTTTGGCCCTGGATTACACTTAAACTTATTCTTTTTGACAGGCATTGTCAATGATTTTATGTCCATGGATGACTGAATTGTATGCCTTATTTTGTATTCTGGCCCACGATAGGATGCAACCCTGTTCCTCATGACGCACTGTGTCAGCTGGTATTTGGCCCCTGACTGGATGTGACCCTATTACTCATGACACACTGTGTCAGCTGGTTATTGGTCCGTGATGGGGTGCAACCCTAATCCTCATAACACACCCTGTCAGCTGGATTTTGGCCCCTGACTGGACGCGACTCTGTTCCTCATGCCACACTGTGTTCGCTGGTTATTGACCCACAATAAGATCCAACCCTAATTTTTATGATGCACTGTGTTAGTTGGTTTGCCCCATGATGGGATGCAACTCTGCTCCTCATTGCGCACTATGTCAGCTTGATTTGGTGCCATAATGGGATGCGACCCTGGTCCTCATAACACACTATGTCAGCTGGATTTTGGGCCATAATGGGATGCGACCCTGTTCCTCATAACGCACTGTGTCAGCTGGATTTTGGGCCATAATGGGATGTGACCCTGTTCCTCATAACACACTGTGTCAGCTGGATTTTGGGCCGTAATGGGATGCGACCCTGTTCCTCATAACACACCGTGTCAGCTGGATTTTGGGCCATAATGGGATGCGACCCTGTTCCTCATAACACACTGTGTCAGCTGGATTTTGGGCCATAATGGGATGCGACCCTGTTCCTCATAACACACTGTGTCAGCTGGATTTCGGGCCGTAATGGTATGCGACCCTGTTCCTCATAACACACTATGTCAGCTGGATTTTGCTCCCTGCTTGGATGTGGGGTGGGAGCGGAGCAGGGAGGTAGGCTTTTTCCACTTCACACTAGGCCACCACAGACCTAGGAATGTGCCCCACTTGTTTCCAGATGCAGACAGCTGAGGGGCTGTTTATTTGAGATGGGCACCCAGCAGGAGGGGGTCCGAGCTCTGCTTGGGGGGGTGTGTGATGATGATCGATGAGAGTGGCATCAGCCTGACAGCAGGGCAGGACCTTGCTGACTGCCACTCCTCCAGAATTCACTGTGGGGGGGGGGGGGGGGGGGTAGTAGTGGTCAGAAATATACCAGCCACCTCGCCTTATTTTTCAAAGATAGCTCCCTTTTTTCTCTTTTTGACCGATATGTCATTACTTAACCAGACACTCATTCATTTGGCCGGCAGACTCGATCCCCATTGCCATATGCGGATTGATCCCAGTGCTTCAGCTAAATAGCACTTAGTATTTGGTAATTGTCAATTTGCTGACACGTTTCACGCTTGACACTCTTCACATCAGCAAGTTTCTCATGACCCACTAATGGAAGCCCCAAACTAGCTGAAAATCATACCCTGTCTTCTCATTGCTCCGGAGACACGACATTGGCCCAGTATGTGGGTCAATGGGAACAGGCGTTCCAGTCGACACCGGTCAGCCCTCCCGCCACCCCTCGCGGCGGGCCACGCGGAGCCAGCCGGCGTGCGCTTAACCTCGCGAATCTGAAGTTTGCGGCAGGCCCTTGTTTGTCTCCTTAATGTTAATCAATGGAGCAGGCGGCAAGCCCTTAACATCCCAGCTGGGACCGTCTGAGTGCCTGACTGGGGGGCCCTGTGGAAACAGCCCGATCGTTACTGTAAACCTGAGAAAGGGGGAAAGATTTATTGCCTGCCGCTGCAAAACCATCCCATCTTCATTTAACGGCTCATAGCCGAGCAGATATTCTTTTAGTGATCTCGGGCAGACAGCCTGCAAATGATAACAGTTAACAGTGTCATTCACCGAAATAGTTAATGGGGAAAAAATGTACTTGATTCCTTCTGTTTTTACGGTCTTTACTTCAGGGAATATAGGAGCTCTATAGCTACCACTTGAGCCTAAGACGCCATATGTTACGTTGCTGCTGTTTGTTTTTAATCATAGTAAATTAGTTCCGGTGCAGCATGATGGTGTCTCGCGGGGACATAGATACTCCTTGCTGACAGCTCCATGCTCAGCAGGGGATGAAGACCGTATGTGGGAAAGGCAGCAGAGTCGCCAATGACTCATGCGAGCATCGAGAAAAGGAGATCTCTGGGTGATTCAAGTACATTTTGTTTGTATGACACGGGAGTTGCTCCAGCCTGCCTGTTATGGACGCCGAGAAGCAGCGATTCCGTCCTGTTCACGGTTCACTTTGACGCAAAAACGGCGTCGGCTTGTTCCCAATGATTCGGGTTGACTGGATTCAGCGTGCAGCCATTTGATGCGGTAATTATCTCGAAAGGCAGTTTTTGTAAATCATACTTGTACCCGAAACAATAGGGAGTTTCTCCAGAGACTGAGGTGTTACAGACAAAATGGTTTAATGTCAAACATTGGAAACAATTTGTATGACATGATGTATGATTTAATTGGAATCTGCTTCGTCATCTTTGAGAAGGTACAAGCATTAGATCCTTATATAACAGACATTACAGATGTTGCACCAAAGTGCCACATCAGCTACTGAGTCATTAATTACGACATTAACTTGCTGTTAAATTATATTTTTACTTATTGTCCACATGGATAAAATCTAATGAAAATAACATATTTATCTCTGGGTGTTGACAAATATACAGGAGATTTTAAATTCTGCATTGTCCTTAATCTCCTCTCTGTGAGATGTATGTGCGACCAGGCAGACAGGAAATGGATGCGTATTTAAGAATACCAGAATGGGATATGTTAATAATAGGCTTTGTAGAAAATGTCTAACCAGAACCGTAAAATAGCAACAGGAAGCTTCCCAATTCATGCAAATCATTTTCACTTGAACCGTAAAAGTAAGATTTTAAATCTTGTAAAACAGACAAAGCTGCAGAACTACTTGTCATTTCGTACTTTTATTAGGAAATGGGACTGTTGAAGGATCACCTTGGTACTATGTAAAAATGTACAGTACATCTGAAAATAGGTGCAAACTGTGGCAAACATCCAGCACTATACACAGATGTGCTGTAATATGGAATATGGGGACGGTGCCAGACAACAAAGATCTCTCTCAGGCAAGGACAAACCCCTTTGTCTGGGATGCTGTCAAATGCCCTCTGTTTCCAGGCTAGGAGGAGGCCGGACGCAAGGAGGTTTCGCAGCAAACCCAGCTGGTGACAAGTGAAAAATGTCATTGACCAGCTGAATTCCGGGGAGGGGGAATCTGTTCTGTTTAGCTGGGAAAACAAGACGGGTCACAGACCACAAGTCATTAACTTTTAAAGGAGTGTGGATCTGCTATGTGAGCCCATGCATCATCTTAGGGAGAGCCAAATTTCTGCACCTCCGGCTTATTAAAACCTTTCCATGGTCCAGCGCTGCTGATCCTCCCAACCTTCCAGGAGTGACTTCACCTTGAATGCCAAGCTCTGTGCCGAACAGCTCAGCTTATTAGGGCGTGAAGAATGGTTACTCTGCGAGCGATGTTACAGCACTCACGGGACGATGGAAACGTACAGAGCATCCGGAAAAGTCCCCTCTTCTCCCGCTAGCCTGTTTTGGAGGGAGGTGCCCCGACATCGCCTCTTAGATCATCTTTGTGCTTTAATGTTCAGCTTACACCTCGCCGTACCCTCAGTCTGAAAAGGGGCATCGGCTCGGCACAGAAGCCTAGCAGGCTGTCTGTTTATCCATTAATTAAAGAAGGGCCCTTTAAACATTTAGAAATGAGGAGAGTCCTCCACCCACCCCCAACACAGAGTGTCCAGACTGTCCCTCATAATTCCAAAGAACTCTCTGAAACACTTTACTAACGCTGTTAAAATATTAAATGCACTAGATGCTATGACTGATGCAGGCAAGGTAAGTTAAGCTACATTTTATTAGTTAATATATTAATCTGTTTTCTGTGACTATTCTTGTTGACCATAGCTTTGTTGAAGATCAGGTTAGAGTGATGGAGATGCAGGTGCACATTAATTACACATTAAAACGAAAAGCTCTGTGTCACATTCAAGGTACAGGCATAGTATATTAGAATGGTGCAGTTCTAATTTCAGCATGAAGGACAATATTCTGAATAAATATGAGTGAATTTATTTTTAATTTTGCCGTGCATCTTAAGGGTGAAAAAGTGTGTTTGTTGGTATAAACTCGGCTAAGCTTAGTGGCAGAAAAAGGTGAAATTCCTTGTTTCTTGTGTTTTTTGCAGCTGAAGTCGTTCTGACTTTGTGCCAGATTACAATAAAACATGGAGGCAGTTTGGGGGATATACTCTCTCTGAGGTTCTTTATATGAGAAGCTCCTGCCACCATCGCCTATGATAAATAGGAGACTTTATAACTAATGAGATAGCATGTGCTTTCCCACTATGAACCCATTAATAGATTTATATAGTAGATTTATATTCGCTGTATTCACATTTACTTTCTCTTTAGCAGTGATTTCACTAATATTATTTCAAATATAAAACGACGTATAAATTAAATACCTAAAACATTTTTATGTTTATCTGTGACATCTGCTGTTTTTAGCGTAGCTGTTTGCCAAGCCCCGCTAGTGTGGATTTCAGACCATGTGACTGACTGGCTTTGCTGGTTTTGCTTCCTGACTGAGTGCCTGTAATTAATAGTAGTAATGTTTAATGGGAATACTGCAATTAATACTATCATCTTAGTATAATCACCTATCAAATGGGAGTGGGATAGTGAAATCTGTTTTTACTTTTTATCTGAGAGGAAGTAAATTTACAATAAGTTAGCATGTAGTTAATGACAGGTGGTGATGCAAGAACATGCTATTAAAGCTGAAGCGAGGTGTTAATTACATCCTTACACATTAAAACATGGCTTCCGCTACATGTTATGATTAAGTTTCTGACGTGGTTAATTACATGCAAATCATGTAGCCACAATCCAGGTGGTAGCTACATTGTGTCAGCTCACGTATTTATTATGCAGTTATTTGAATGTATCCATAACAACAAAATGACAAATTTAGAAAGTATTCTGTCTCTGTCCATTGTGTGAGGAAAGGTTCAATTAGAGGCCAAGGGTGCTCATTTCCTGCAGCCTGCTGTTAATGATGCCCCCTCTCTGTCTACTCCTGCCACCTTTTTGGGGGTGATTGATTGATACCTGGAGGGGTGTTTGATTGAAAGGGGTGTTGCTCCCAGTAAGCAGCAGTAACCCTCAGGTGTTTGTGTTCAGGACATCCATTTTGTTCGATGCTTAAATGCATGTTGCTCCGTTTTGGTGCATTTGACAGATCAGTGGTAATCGCTCAAATAGAAAATCAAACTTTAGAAAATGGGTACCATTTAACCATCATTTAAAATTACGCAATAATGATTATGTTTTTATGATTGTAATTAATCGAAACAATAGAAAGTATAGAACAACCTTGCCACATAAAAGGGGGGCATTGTACTGAAAACATTTAAAGTAAATTATCCCATGATGGTGGGTGATGACACTCGCCTATTGTTCAAACCTGTCGGTAGCTGGAGAATCTGTACCAGACATTCATACTCAGGCTGGCCTGAGTGCTTGAGGTCACAAGGTCAGGTGGCAGCTGGCAGAATGAGACCTCATGCAGATGTGCTTTGTGTTTATGGGTATTTCTCTGCCTGAGCTTGGACTGTGGAGCGAGGGTGGGCATTCGGGCGCCTGGGCGGACAGTCAGTGGCAGGGTGACATTTCTCAGCCCCTTGGCTTCTTCCGAATGCGCGCTGCCTCCAGGCCCATCTGGACCCACATAGCGTTCAGGGACTCCCCAACCTGTGGTATCTCTCTGCTGGGAAAGCAGGTCGCAGGCTGCATTCTGTTCTGACCACCGTTTTGTGTCTGCTGCTGTGCGGCACACTGTGTGTCCTTGGCGTCATTCTTATGGGCAACTGGGAGATTCGGCAAGAACGTGTAAAATGTGTGAAATATCAGCGGAAGTGGCCTTCGAATTTTTACTATGGCTCTCAGTGATGCACCGTACGTAGTAAGTTTCCCTACGTTACACCTCGTTGTGTAGTAGGACAAAGGACATCATTTGCAATTGATATATGTACTGGCCATTCCAGAGGCAAATATATAACTAATCAAATTTCTTCTAAATAAAACTTAATTTCTCACATTGTTAGCAAATTTGAAAACGACTGAAAACGATCTGATTTCACAGTTAATCCGAGGTTTGCCATCTGTTAAGAACTGCTGAACACCTCTGTGTGGTGCCGAATTTATACTCAGCATTCAGCTGCAAAGACTCTGACAGATAAATGCATGCTGTCAGAATACAGGCTAAACTTGGGATTTACAATAAGTGTGACTTTTCTGGAGCCTGGAATCCCTGACATCTAGGGAATAATTTCCCCTCTGCATGTTATTGTTTTGAGGTAAATGTTTGACATGCCATTACCTGCTGACGGAGAAATTAGGCAGGAAGTGTGTTTTGTAATTAAGGGCAGCCTGGGTGATGTTCAAGGTCAGGTGTACAGAATTTACAGCATATATGTGAGGGTTCAACAAAAAAAATGGGTATTTCTCTGCCTGTGCTTGGAGCTCGCAGCCTGTGCTGGAATATTCTGCCTGCTGGCCTTTTTAGCATGTTATCAGGCCTGAAATTGTAGATGCCTTTTTGAGTAAAACTTTAGGTGGAACGTGAAAGTGCTGAGCGGCATTGAGAGGGCTTTTCCCGATGTAGATGTCACATAGCTTGCTTACAGATCTCTGTTTGTGTGTGTGTACACACTCTTGCACGCTGGGCTATGGTGTCCACTCAGCATGAAGGCGACAGCCAGGCTGCCTATGCCTTTGCGATAGCGGGACAGATGAGAGGGGGCGACTCCCAGGCTTGGGGGCCGGTGGGAGGCAGGGAAGAGAAGGATGGAGCATCGATTGCCTGTCTTCATTCTGTTAACCAGTTGGGGCTCCCCAATACCAGTCCCGAGCATTGACTGGGTTTCGCTGGGCACGATGCGCTTCCCCATTAACCCTGTCATAACAATCTCTTTCCCACACTGGCTAGGAAGTGCATTCAGATTCATTCATCAGCCTGAGTAACTGTAAGCCGTAATCGAGAGAATGGGGCCAGCCTGGGATATGGAGACCTCCCCGCCGAATGCTAATGAAACAGCAGCGCCCTGCTTATGAAATAATTGGCTTGCATTTCCCCCGTTCCCCTGAGCCACATCGTTTGTTGCACAGTGTTGCAGCAAACTGAAGCCGCACAGACCAGCATGCTCCAGGCGAAAATCGCCCACCTTCTCTCATTGGCTGTCCTATTGTGGCAAGTTTATGGACAACTACAGTTTTTTTAATTTAAGTAAGTTTGCACGGTGACGCATTTAGTAATTATTAATTAGATCTATTCATGGTGCCTGTTTGTACAGATTAGGAAAGGCTTAGGTGTGGCCTTTTTAGGTCCACAAATGTCTAGCCATTATTATACCTTCAGTGTGTTATGCTGGTCTTCTGTGTAATCAGAAAGTTGTTGGTTGAAGTCCCAGGGTAGACAGTGATTTCACCACTAGGCCTTTAAGCAAGGCTTTATACCCACTACTTTTGAAAAGAAAAAAAAATGTTACCTCGCTCAAAAGCATCTGCTAAAATAAATTAAATTAAAATGTATGCCCAACTTTGCAAGTAGCTGAGGTCCCGGAAAGGAGACACGGACACGGCATGGGGCGTGAGCAGGAGTCGGGGTTGGTGGGGTGAGGGGTAGGTGCGGAGCATAATCAGTGGTGCCTATCAGTGGGAGTGCAGGACGGCGAAGCCATGCGGAACAGGCCTGAGGAGGAGAGAAGGTCAGGCGTCCATCTGGGTGGCTGGCGGCTGCCGCCTGCCCTTTCTGCTCACTTATCGTCCCGCTGACTGGAGTAACAACTGCGATAATTGTCACGAGTCGCGTTTCAAGGCTGGGCTATCAGACTGTGTGCAAAGTCAGGTTTCACCCCCCTGGCTTACAGAAGCACACACGTCTGTACCTTTGCCATTCATAGTCTCCTTTGGCATTCATAGTCTTCTTCGGAAGATTTAGAGGGCCGTGGTTGGTGCTGGTCACAGCGGGGCTCGGGCAAACAAAGGAACTTTATTACCCTAAAATTACATCTCAGAATGGGGAAATGAGGGACTCTTTAAGAAATGCAAACTCAAGCAAACCTCTAAAGCCCTCTGAAGTTTAAAAAAAGGGAAAAAAAAACCAACAACACACTTGTGCCTCATACTCTGGTCCCATGACTTCAAATCCCCGCAACCCTCTATAAGGCTCTAACAAGCTAATTAATGCAATTAAGGGCAGCTGGGTGTTGGTAATAGAGGTTTCTGCAGGCATGGAGGCTGCAAGTCGCTACCAAGGGACCAGAAGACGTTGCCTATGAGTCCAGCCTCCCTGTTGTGCATCTTTGCGGCTCAAAAAAGGAGCCTGAAGCAGCAGGGAACGTCCCAAAATTACAAACCTCTTCTGTTTTTATACCCTGCCTTGCCTTCACCCTGCACACGGTTTTGACTTACTTTTGGAACTTTGGGGAAATCGTAAAACATTCTGGGGTCACGATGGCCTACAGCGATTTTGAGGCCTTGCAGATTCCTGCAGTTTAATGGCAGATTAGGCACGATTCTCTTATAATACACTCAGTTCAGCAAGAATTTGTCCAGTGGAACTGAAATTATTCGGAGTATGAAAGTGTAATGGCTGCGAATTCCCATGGTTTTAAGGTTCTTTATTAAAGCCTGATTAAAATGCAGAGCTGCAAGAGCCTGGAGATCTTTGCTTATTCTGAAGTAGATACAGTTCAAGTCAAGTCAAGTGGGCTTCTTTGTCAGACCAGGTATACAGTGGCATGAAATAATGCTCCCCCAGGACCACAGTGCAATGTACAAGCAGCAGATCATGTTTAGGTGGGAAGAGGTTAGGTCTAGAGGAAGGATCAAGGCATGGTCAGTGGGTCGGATGGGACTCTAGGCGAAGTATGCGGCTGGGCGTGCAGTTTTCATGTGCCGCATCACCAGCCTTTCTAAGCACTTCATGAGGACTGGTTTGAGTACGACATTGTGATAGTCATTCAGCGAGGTGATAATTGAGTAGACCAAGGAGTTTAAATGTATTCTTGACCAGGATGTGTCCCGTTGAAGCTTTGATAAAAGCAATCTCCCGATTCCCTGGGAGTTGGGATGGAGCAAAAATGTGGACTGTCAGGGGGTCCCCGAGGACTGGTTGTGAGAAACACCGCTATAGACAGAGAGGCTGCTGATTGGATGGCATGCCTCTCTCCTGAGAAGCAACTTCATGCAGGGTTGGGAGATGCCCCCAGGCAGGCATGTAAACATATATGCTCTGCTGAACGTGTCACAGGCAAACTACCCCCAGCTAGTATACCTGCAGTCATCTACACACACTTGTATAGTTGGCAGGCTCTCGAAGGTGTGGAGGAACTCACAGACAAGTATATATGTGGAATTAATGATTTATATGTACAGAACTTAATGGATGATGAGAAACTCTGCAGGGAAAAAAAAAAAAAGCGGTTCTCCATCTGCTGAATTCTGTTATCGTCGTCGTCCACAGAGTACACATGTGGCCGGCCAGAACTGGGCCTATTCCCACATGCTGATACAATGAGAGATAGTCCTTTGTTCATAGACGGATGGCCGTCCCTGTGAAAAGCGTGGTTATCATGCCTGAGCGCCATACGGAGGCATACGTCCTCTACAATACCCAGGGGCGTGGCTCTCGGATCAGGACTGTTTTATTACCGGTCTTCACCCGCATTCTTCTGAGGAAATAATACGCCCGTTATCAGTCATGGCCGCCGCTGACAGTCGGCGTACTTTAAAGCAGCCAGCGTAATCCCTGGACCCTTGGCCGACCCCCGCTTCCTTTGTCAGCCTGATAGATTTATCAGCCGGCGAGGAATCCGTGTGGTCCACCAGCCCGCCTAGGAATGGATCTGGCCCTAGCGGCAGAGAATAGGGGGACTGTAAACCTGCCACAATGGAGGATTAGGTGGTGGCCAAATCTGCTGTCATTGTGTTCCCTCAGTGTAAAACCAGAGCGCTTCCCACAATGGCACCAGGAGGAGCACAAGCCTGAGAAAACGGCAAGAGGGACTCGCCGGCCGCCTGGCATTGAAAATTATGCTAATTCGCTTTCTTCTTTCACAGCTGTTCTTACAGTTTTTTTTTTTTTTCTTTCTTTTTTCGGAATATTATGTGGCCATCGCAGGGGCTTTTTGAGATATTTCCATGGAGCTTGCGCAAAACGGCGCCCCCCCGAAGAAATGGCTCAGTCAGTTTTCAACACGGGAGCGGGGAGCTGCAGTGGAGCGGGATCCTCCACGCCTGCCAGGCCTGGGTGTCCTCCGCCAGTGTCTCTGTCTGATTGCTGGGCCACTGGGTGCCCCGGGAAGGTATTAGGTGCTCATTCCTGCCAGTCGGGGCTCAGGCTGCTGTAACCCGTTTACCATTCAGGCCCTCTGCTTGCAGACAGTGTTTGGCCCCCAGCAGTGATATAGGCCTATGCCTCTACCCACAATGCACCAGACAGTACATGATAGTAGCAATTAAGAGTAGAAACACTGTAGCCACACTGGTCAGGCAGTTGCCGCACCATTAAACACCCTAGAAGACTCAAAGGTCTCAAGACCTCCCACCAACAAGCCCCTCAACGAAAGCCTCACCTGAGGCTACTTGCAGATTCCTTTGTATGAAGCTTTACCGGGGAAGCACCAATTAAGCAACTCTGCACTTCTTCCTATTGGCCTTTGAAAGTTTGAATAAATTCATTTCCATTCCATCCTGATTCACAATGAATGGCTAATAAATTTGCTAGAGGGGGTGCGTGAGGGGTTTGTGTGTGGTGGCCTTCTGGTGAACTCAGAGTGAGGTCACCTACATTGTGGCCCACAGGATTTATCCAGGAGGCCAGCTTTGTTACCGCATCTGATTCTGACCTGGCTTTTCAATGAGAGATGACCCAGTGCAGCAACACGACCACCCACACTGGCCACAGAATCTGCAGGAGGGACCTTTTTCCTGTCTGAAAACAGGGAAGTATCTGCCAAAGGGAGGGATCCTCTTTAAATGACACTGTGTCACCTCGCCCGCATCACATGACTGTTTTTGTGTACCATGTTGATGGTAATAAATGTGACCGGAGACCCTTAATTTTCATTTCCTTAGACATGAGCAATTCCATATCATAGCCACAAAAGTTCTTCATTTACAAATGGTCACGGTACAATTTGTAATAAATAATCTATATTTGCTTTCTTGCAAGACTTCAGTGGGCTGTCATTGTAATGTTATTAGCCCTACGTTTCATTGACAGAATAAGTGTAAATATTGTTAAAGAAAATCTTTAATTTTTGTTTACACTGCATAAAGCCATTTTGTAAACATCTAAAGGAACGAAATAAATGTAATTGAGGCACAAAATACTGAGTAGCCAGCGCACTCTGATTATTGTCGATTTCTTCTCTTGTGGATTGATGTTTGTGCTAATAAGTATGCAGTAAAAATCCAGTGGATTTCGCTGACTTCAGTGAGGCCCTTCAGGTTTGGATCTGCACTTTAAAAATTGCTCTGCGGCTCTCCGAAGGCTAATTAAACTATCTGATTCAGGACTGAGTTAAATACCAAAGCACCCATTGCATGGCCTGGCAGAGCCCTGCACAGTAACTATTGTATTACGCAAAGCGGACAGAGCACAGGTCTGGCGGTCCGAACAAGCCCACCAGTAACAATTCCCAGTGAGCCCTACATCTAATATTACTAGTTGTTTTGGAGGAGAAAAACTGAAGTTCTGTTGACCTCCTAAGATGGGTGGGTAAAAGGTCCATGCGAGGTGAAGTATACTAAAATGTGCTTTTGTTTATTCTTTTTTTATTTATTCTTAGTTTATGGATGAGTACTGATGCGAGATATGGCAAAATATTTTATCATGTGGTGTTTTTCTTTCATATCAGTCGAAATCAGTATTATCACAAAATAATTCAAGTCAATTTTGCATAAAATTCCATTAGGATCCCATTAAAACAGCCTCAGAACATGAACACTGGTGCAGGGTATGGCAGCTTACAGTATGCAGCACCATCTGATGCATGTCAGATTTTAAATTGACAAAGTACTGTCTAGGCTTGGTTAGTATCATGGTAATACCATATACCACAATACTTTCTATTTTAATTTTGCTACCCACCCAGCATTAAAATGTGTGTGTGTGTATATATATATATATATTTCCCATGAAATCACCTAAACAATAGCATGTGGCATGCTCCGCTAACTCAATCCACCATGCATTGCTGTGTGCAGGATAACAGTTCTTATGATCGGCTGGAATTGCATTTGGTTCCATGCGATGATAGGCTATGCTATCAAGCAATGTTCCATATGACAGTTCCTCATTTTCTTATTATGTATATAATATATATTATACATAATATATATTATTATGTATATATCTTATTATGTTATATATTGTTTATATACATTACTGTGAAAAGAAGAGATCCTTTAAATGAGAGAGAGGGGCTGTGCCATTTCTGTGTATGTCCCTGACCCTCTGCTTGGCTCCGGCGTTGTTGATGATGGAGCTGTGGCTGAGCATACATACGGTGCCAGTCATTTACAGGCTGACTGAGAACGTGACGGCCTCCTTCTGCGCCGGCTATGGATGAGCACCAGCCGAAATAAGAGCGGCTTCCATAAGTCACTTATCTTCTCTCGATAATGCCGTGAACTCTTAAGTGCTTTTGGCCTCTGGAGTCTTGAAGTGTCTTGGAGTGCGTGTAGTAAATCAGTGTGTTTGTGTACTCAGCCAGTACGCGTGTTTGAATGGCACATTGTATAAGCGGCTTAGTTTGGCTATTTGTTTGATTAGTCGAATAATAACTGTTCTGTGATACTGAAAATATTTCTTTAGCGCTCGTGTAGCTTCAAAGCCCTAGAACTATGGGAGGTGAATCTTTCTCATAACAGCTTCTCAGGCCAAATGGTTCATCTGTTTCAAATAAAGATCTTATGCCGATGTTAAAAAAAAGCTACTGACACTTGATAGACTTTATCACCTCATTGAAATTCATGCTGCATATTCTCCGGAAAAATGCCATTGAAAGATCAATATCTTTCCAAAGTCCCTACATTTCACCTGGTTCTCGTTGTAACTCTTTTGCAGTCAAAAGCGTGTCTTCCGCATTTATTCCTACAGGTCAAAATGTAGGCGACAGTTTTGCATGTACACAGATGTGAGTGAGGTGGGTAAAATACCCTGAGAAACTATTAACCCTAAATCTCACTGTTTTTTACATTTTGAATATGATCACAGATCTTTTTTTATTCTAATAATATAGAAATAGATTATGGAAATATAATAATTTGGTGTTTCATTTATATATGGTACAATATTCAGCTATGGCTGACTCCTAGGTATTTCTGCCCAGTTAATGGCCTGATTATAATAAGCTGTTTTATTTTGTAAATATTTATGAATAATTTTGGCTAGCTATGTTACGTTCCTGATCTGGGTCACTATTTACCAATGGAGTGAAATCTTTAGGTAATAGCTTCCAGTGCCACATTATGCAATGATCAGGAGAAATTACTGAAGATTGTACAAAAATATCCTGATATGTCAGTAAACTATTAGATAGCCAGTTCTAAGGGTCTGTAGTTGCTCTAATCACTAGTCAGAGCCATAATGGTAACCTGGAGAAAGTTTAAGACACCAGTGAATCCGCTCTGGAGTGGTCACTCTGCCAAAATCTCTCTGAAAGCAAACTTACAATTAACATGCAGTAATCTGCAGGCCTCTAAAATCATGCCAAGTGTCGGTGTTTGTAGCTTCGCCATTAGAAAGACAGTGAGACAATTTGGGATCCATGAGTTGTGAGATGAAAACCATTGTTTATTAAGAGGAATATAAGTGTGTATCGAAAAGTTGCTGCACGATTGTCAGGAATTTCTTGAAAAATAGACAGACGGGTCAAAAGTTAACTTTGGCCCTGTTATTTCGGGGAAATAAAACTGAATAATAAACCGGTGGTCAAGCATGAAGGGATAACGACCGCAGCACTGCACCAGAGAATTCTCGCGGAGAATGGCAGGTGATCTGTCCATCAGCTGAAGCTGCAGTGCTGCAGGCTCATGCAGCAAGATCACTGCTTTTGAAGCCAGCGTCGGAATGGCTGACAAACGGCAGTTAGCTCAAGGACGCATTTTGGATTGACATATTAAAAGTCCTGACCTAATTAATATTGATTTTGCCGCATAACTTGGAACGTTTGTATTCATAAATCTGTGTATTTCACTTAGATGATGAGATTCTGTATGGAGGAAGAACCAACATTTTCAGGGAACTATGAAACACAAGCTCATGTATATAGTACAAGTACTGCTTTACAAGTGCCAATCAAGTACTGCTCTACAAGTACCATTCAAGTACTGCTCTACAAGTGCCAATCAGATACTGCTTTACAAGTACCATTAATGTACTGCTTTACAAGCATTTCTCAAGCACTTACCTCTCAAGGTGGCTTTTCCAGAGTTGGGGTGATTTATTCTCATATCCTTCATTGCTAAATGAATTGCATAAATAACATTGTAGTTCATTTGGGTTCCTTCTTGGTTGAGTACCCAATGGAATTCAGTGCCAAATTATATAACCATGCCTTTCATGGTAGTGTTATAAATATCCCATAGAATTTGATTCTGTGTGACCATTTTGATCCTGGCAGCTTTAGGGATCATTTAAGGATAAAAGGACAAACGTTTTAGTGTCCTTCATCCAATGAGAAGGTTTTCTTTTTCAAATTCTCCAATTAAAGTTCTTAAAACACCACAAAATTATGACTTTGAAATGGAAAATTCAGTGTTTAGCAGGCACATTGCATGAATGTATTTCGGGAACCTTATACGGGAATAAGACAGAACAGATAAATGGCGCAGAACTTTGACGAGTGTAACTGGATTTGTATTTTAGAAAAACACCCAGGAGCCTTCCTTTGGTCGTCTTCTGTGGTATAATAAAGCGAGCAGCCTAGTGTGTTTTTAGACTATTACTATCAAGAATATATTGTGAAATGTATATACAAAGTAAAAAAGACGACTGTACATGTATCTTCTGAGTAAATTTAATAAAACCAACATATTTTGTGTATCATGTATTTTATATTAATATTTTGTATATATCGTTCAATAAGGTATTGAAAAAAATGAACTGATTAGCTTTGTTGTTTAATACATTGCAGAGGTATACACACACACACATATATATATATATATATTTACATTTACAGCATTTGGCAGACGCCCTTAGCCAGAGCGACTTACATAAGTGCTTTAAGACTCTACAATGAACTTTTCCCATATATATATAGATATATATATATATGTATAGGCTACACATCTGCGCTGAGTGACGTAGGCACAACTCCTGAACTGAAGGACCAGATCGGGTTACACAGGCAATTAGGCTAAATAAAGGTATTGGCTGTATCAGGCTGTGAGTGTGGGAGACGGTACAGTAAATTTATCTACCCTTGTGCTGCTCGGTGTTGTGACATACTCTGATACTGATTGACAACAGATTGTTGTCCCGTGCAAAGATTGACACAGACCGTGTTTATACAGTGATGCTCTGTTTCAGAATTTGCTAGCGCTGAATGGATTAGGTGTCTTGTGAAAGTTTTCCTGTCCAAAGTGGGGCTGTTAACTGTGACTGTCACCCATCTGAGGTTTGAAATTTGAAAACAGACTGAGGGATATCTTTATTGATGTTGACATTGTGGGAAAGTGGAAGGAGTGGTAAGGGGGCAGAGATCCTCTTGGCCTGGTCTCGGGGAAGCAGCCGTGATGTGTCCGTCCACACCTCAATAGGGTATTTCAGCATTTCACACTTAGCCCATGTAGTTGCAGGTACACATACTGTTAGAGGATTTGTTGTGATAGAATTTGGAAATTGGAAGATCATATATATGTTTGTGTTCGGGGATAGGAAGGCCTCACAATGGAATCCCTGCAGGCTTTGTGTTTATTTCATCCTGGGCTGCCGGTGGTTGGCCTGTTGAAGAAATGGGGCTTCACTTTTGATTTTCTATGGCACCCACTTATAAAAGCGGCTGGTGTTTGGAGGACTATGGAAACTTACATTAAATCTGATTTCTCTAATTTGGCCAAATACTACAATACACTCCTTGGGTGTAGGGCCTTGCTGGCTAGTCTTTCCTAACATGGTTATTAAAACTGGTGTCACCGTTACTGACCTACCAAAGCCTGAGTGCCGTGTTGCTAGTTATATCATTTTCAAGGTAACTGAGCGAAGTCTGATTCCTGTTTTTGCTTCATCAGGTTTTGACTGAAGTGCTTGCTGACTTAGCCACTGTGTTCTGTGTTCTGCTGTTTTAAGATAGCCTGTAGGCTTTCTGCTTGTGTCATTGTAACACATCCTGGCCTTTTGCTTTGGTCTGATGTACCTAGAACCTCAGGTTCCTGTGCTGCTCTCCCAGATGCATGTGCTTCCCCGTTAAGCTCCCCTTCTTCCTGCCTCTCTTGCAGCTTGCAGGCCGGGCTTCTACAAGTCTTCCACTGGCAACATGAAGTGCTCCAAGTGTCCCCCAAACAGCCACACCTTCCAGGAGGGGTCCGTCTACTGCGTGTGTGACAGCAACTACTTCCGCTCTGAAGACGACCCTGCCTCCATGGCTTGTTCCCGTAGGTGTCCTTCGTCACGTCTAAAACGTCTCCATGCAAAAACCACACACTGAGTACAACTAATCCTACTGTGCAATAGAAAAATATTTGGCTATATAATATAAATATACCTTGTTGTTTCGAACTTTTAATATACATTGACTAATCGTACTAGTATAGTCATTTAATTTTAAATGCTAATGGTATCAAACAGCAAAAATAACAAAATGTTAATTTTTCAAAAGTACTTTTCAGTTTTTGGTATTATGAATGGTTTTCTGTGATGGGTAATCCTGATTTATTTGAGCAAAGCTTTGTGGGTTCTGCTATACAGGCAGTCCGACTTACAGACAACTTGTACTTATGAACAGACTACCTTAAAGGCTAAAATTTGGGTTAAATATAATGGTTCATAATGATAAAAGCACGCACTGCTTTGTGATGCTTGTGAAAACGTTGCGCGGCTTCAGCAGTTTGTCGGCTCTAGGTATAGTATGGTATGCAGTTACTTTTATTATTATTGTATTATAGTTGGCTCATCCATACCACCAGGGTAAGAACCACAGGCCCCCGGGGATCTGGACTAACTGTAAAATTTTTTGGTCCCCTCGATCTTCTTGGCAAACGAAGCAAAAAGATACTAGAAGCATAGAAAGATCCCTGCGAGATACAGAGATCCCGGCGAGGTATCACTTGAGAGGGTTGCGTAAAGCATCCTCTGAACCAGCACCATGCTGTACATACGCTTATCGGTTACTAAAGTTTTCCTGTTGTCTGCTGGCCTTCACCTGTTGCCTGTGACTTTCATAAAGCTCCTGAAAACTCCTGAAAAATTCTCTTCTAATTTCTTATGCCGACCCTAGGGTATGTCAGAAATGGAAAGGGGAGAGGTCCGAATCAGAAGAGTCGACTTTATTATCATTATGATGTTCTGTATTATTATTGTTCAGACTTACCTACAAAATCCACTTAAAGGGAATTTCACTTAAAGGGAAGTTCAGGCTAAGGGAACAGATCTCGTTTGTAACTTGGGAACTGCATGTATTATGGTCTGTGTACAGGATTTGAGCTTTGAGGCCAGAGATTCTTTTGAAACACTAGTTATGACCTTAATAAACTCTTTTTGCAAAAAATATATATGGCTGGCAGATTCCTGAGCAAATTGCCAAACAGTCAAAGACATACTGTTTATGTATTACGCTACGACTATTGCAATGATTTAGCGAATCTTGAACAAGTGAAAACCACGATGTGAAGCCAATTACATGTGTGCAAGACACACAGTCTGCACTTCAAACAGGGCCATAAAGGTCAGCATCTATTTCCCATTTACAGTGGATTACAAACACATTGTGCTGAATCTAACAACTGCTTCTGCAATCAGAAAGAGCATCTTAATTAAAAGACAGTCATCAGCTCGCAAAGTAACTTCATCATAATGCTTTTCAATAGCTGGCGTGCTAATAGATCTGACTAAATACGTCCTCGGAGGAATCATGCTAATTGCTGCATCTGCTGGGTGTAGAGTAAGAAGCAGCTGCTCGTCTGAATACGAATTGGAAAAGGCGCTGGAGGTCCTGGGGCAGAAGGTGCCAGTATTATCTTGATGGCATTTTGCAGGATAAGCGGGTGCCCCGGTAGCTCTTAAAGATGAAAGGCACCCGGAGCGTCTCAGATAGGTTCTTTAATTGGGAGGTGTTAAGAGAACGTCAGTCATGGACACAGAGGAAGAGTTCAGAGCAAGACAAGGTCATGTGGAGGTCATGCAATATGTCTATATTCAGGGCATCTCAAAATATATAAAACAAAGCAATTAAAGGCCGCCCCAACAGGACCATCTCCTAACGCTACAGAGCTGGCATAGATCTGAGGCGCACTGCTGCCTTACCTATAAATAAAGGCCCGTGCCTGTCCGTTTGCATTAAGTGTCCATGCCGTAGACGGCTGCATATGGATTTCTGGTGTGGTTTCATTTTTCAGGCATTTGTCTCGTTTGTTTCCAGATTCTTGTTGAATGGCCTGCATGTCTGGTTGAACCCTGACTAGCGCTGTTTCAATGAGCATTTATTAATGAAATATGATATAAAATTGCTAAGGGTTGATTGGTCCTGTGGGACAAGACATTTAAAGTTATATCTAAGCCCCTTTATGTTAGCGATGCAAATATAAGTTTTACCTTTTAATGATATGGTATATGATATGTTATCTGATAGGATGTTTTTCATCTAGTCTGAAGCTAGCACAGCATGGCCAAAAGTATGTCACAGGAATTTGCCTTCCTGTGCAGCTGAAAAATGTGATTTGTTAGGCTTAAAGCGTTTGGTGAGCAATGTTTATCAGTGTGAAATGAGTCCTTGTAACCCATTTTTCGCTCTTAAGTCTGTAATTTTTCCCCATTTGTCCTTTTCTCTGAGTTTAGCTGTCATCTCTCCTCTCGTCTCTGTTTTCATGCTCGCCTTATTTTTTCAGTGAGCTCTGTTTCATTCACACTGCCGGTATGAACATGGAAAAAATGTGCCAGCAAGCAAATTTATGGATCTCTTCGGAATGTATTCATTTTCCGCACTGAGACCCACATAACCCTTGTAACAATCTTTCTGAGGTAAACACCATTTGTAAAGCTGCACTTACTTTATATTTCACTCACTTTATATTTTATATTCAATATCCTTCTTTTAACAATTTAATATTAATTTAATGCAATATAATTGATAATTGATAATAGATATTTTAGTTGTAACACAGCTATATCAGTGAAAATGCAATGCTGCCTTGGAATTTAATCAGTTAATTGTGCATTGTTAAAATAATTAGATATACGTCAACAGAGTTGAGTCAGGTATAATGTCCATCCTCAAAGTGTCATGTATTTAGACAGTGGCTTAGAATCTGTAGATCACACGGTCCTGAAAAGGATTTTCACTGGCAGTCCATAAAGAGTCAGTGTCAAATACCATCATGCAGATGTAGGGAGGCATGTATCTGAGTCCTGGTTTCTCACCGTAATGGTTACAGCCCTCTTCCTGACAGCTGTGTGACTGGGCGCTGCTCTGCAATGGATTGTGGGGGATATGCAAATTTAAATGAAATGGGCTGTGACTTTTTTATGTCGTATTTATCCAAACCGCGTTACCTTCTTAAACAGCGGTGAGCCTGTGCCTTCTTACACGATTGCACCAGTGGCTGTGGCATTTCATTCTGGAAACATTAAAAAGGTATTTTAATTGTAAAAACGTTCCATTTTCTGATGTCAAACCTGATCTGAGTATTGCGGGAAATTGGCGTCCTGCTGTTGCTTTCTGAGATCTTGCTCGGCTTTTGGAGACAGCTGCCTCGAGGCTGCACGCTGCAATTTCCTCTCACGTTGCAGTTTCACTGCACCCACTTACTTAACTCGTTACTTTCATGTTGTTGTGCTTTAAGACCAACATTTCTACCGTACTGCCGCTAAGTGATAATTCTAAATTCCCGAGAACAAAAGATACACAAAAAATTTAGGAGATAACTGTGTCCACAGACATTATACTTTGTACCAAAGCAGATGTGGGCTCTTTTATTCTCTCACGGGCAGTTTATTGCGTCTGAGAGGCTAAAGAACATCCCTGCAGGTGATTTGTCGGATAAGCTTGATATCATCTTCTCTTGGTCCGTGGAAGGAAAGGGAAATGGTTTAAGAAATGCTGGAATTAATCCTTGGGTCAAGTTGCAGAGCGAAAGCCACCATTTAGATCTGTCAAACACGGGTCTTTACAGCTTCTGATCAAAGCGCAGAGCAATCCTACAAGCTCTGCTTCTGGGGGACCTGTTTCCCTTGTCATTCACAGAGCAGTCCTACAAGCTCTGGTTCTGGGGGACCTGTTTCCCTTGTCATTCACAGCCCTGACTGATTGATGTGGCACTGGGGTTTTTGGCTCAGGCATTCCCATATCACAGCTATTGTAGCGGGACAGAGGTCAGGCTTTTATTATAAGGAGACGTGTTGGTTTTTAATGTTTGTTTATAGTGAGAATTTGTAAAAAAAAAAGGTGTATTTTTGCACTTTTCTGGCTTGATCAGGTGTCTTTATTTAGGTTAATTCTGTCCTTTTTAGCCTTCCCTTTCTCGTCCCATGGGTGTAGCATGTGAAGATCCTCGTCGGGGAAACATGGACTCACCAAGTCATGTTATGACCCAGTTTTTGATAAACGCCTGCTGTGTCTTCAGGGCCGCCCTCCGCTCCCCGGAATGTCATCTCCATTATCAATGAGACCTCGGTCATTCTGGACTGGAGCTGGCCCACGGACACCGGAGGGAGGAAGGACGTGACCTTCAACGTGATCTGCAAGCGGTGTGGGCGGGGCCAGCAGCAGTGCCAGCCCTGCAGAGGAGCGGTCCGCTTCCTGCCACGCCCCACGGGCCTCAGTAACACCACGGTCACTGTGGCGGACCTGCTGGCCCACACCAACTACACCTTTGAGATCGAGGCCCTCAATGGCGTCTCCACACTGGCGCCCGCCCAGCGGCAATACGCGGCAGTCACGATAACAACTAACCAAGCCGGTGAGCCTCTCCGCCTTGCAGAGCAGCAGTCTCACTGGGCGTATGCGGCATGACCTCACTCTCTTTCGTTACCGTTAAGCCATTCAATAGATGCCTGGATTAAATATAGCGTTTAACGTACGAAAATGCGCTTCTGCACTTCTATAGCTAGATGCTTCATGACAGGTTTTGTCGTTGCCTGATGTTAAAAGGCAGCTGAGAAGTGCCATTTAGGACGGCGAGGGGTTACGGTAAGATAAATCGTAAAGACCCGAATAATGACAGATGTGTTTGACCCCCTCTATAGACATACAAACATGCAAAGAGAAAAATCACAAGGCAGATATGCTAGTGCTGTGGAATTGGTTCAAGATGCAGTCCTCGACTTTGTTTTCAAAAGTATAAATGCCGGTTTTATTGCTAGTTTACTGCAAGTTTTTTTTTTTTTCTCCCCTGATATTTTCCTGTGTTGCTCACGACAGCCAGACCTTTCCTGTATTCCGGTACAGAGCCCTACCGTGCTGGGGTGCAGGTCGCAGCTCTCCGGGTTACTGTTAAGGACCTGACATTTCAGACCCTCAACCATCTGCTACCAATTTGGATTGGGTTTCCTCCATGGCTGAGTGTCCCTTTTTGTTCTTCGGTGGGGGCTATGTACTGTCAGATCCCTTCTGTCTCTTAAGCGTGATGGGTGAAGGGCCTGGAAGGTGATTTAGTGCGGAGACTTCAAAGCGGTCTAAAAGGCACAGGTTATGGGTGTCACGACGAGGGAGCGTAGGAAGCTATCACACACACTAGATTAATAGGTTGTCATCCTTCCTGCGCGGGAAACAACTGACTTGCTTTGTGAAAAAAAATCCTCCTTCTCATTCCATATGTGCGAATGAAAATTAAGCATTTCAAAGCTTTTTATCAGAAATACACCTAAAATATACCTGAACTGCCATGGTTAAGGTTGGGGTTAAGGTTGAGGACTGAATCTCAGTTATATCCGGAGAAGTTGGCTTTGCATCGTTGTATTTATTGCCCAGTCTGCCATGTGTTTCAGTTTCCCTTCCATTTCCAGATGTTTCTAAAACCTACTATATAAACCCTGACATCTGTAAGGACAGGCTTCCTGTGTTCGCCCTGTGGCAGAGGGCCATTTGTGTGAATTCAACCTCGTGAACTATTAGCTGCGAAGCCGCTATACCTTTCACTCCCTGTATTAACATGCCTTTAAATTCCCAGACGTGCAGGCCGTAAATACACCTTTAACACCGTTCAGGCGACTCCAGCTTTTCCTCCGTGGCACAGGGGACTTCGGCATTAAGGCCATGGCTGGGGGAAACTGGCCTCCTGATTGGTGGAAAGGGGCTCCTTGGGAACCTGCAGAGGGTTCTGTCGTTGTTCATGCCTGTCCCAGCATGCACCTCATTAGTGTAGTGCACAAACATGCAAAACTGAGGAAAAATGCAGACATGGTTTCATTGCGGCTGCAATGGGCATTACCGGAGAATGCGGATCCCCGGAGACTAAGCCCTTAGCGAGGACGCTTCTTCAGGCCTGGGCCTATGGCTTAGCTGTCTGTGTAGGGCCGTGGGGTGTGAGCAGATGGATGTGTGAAACCATGCTAAGCTGCCTCCAGCTCGCAGCTGCGATGCTCATCTGAACCACATCTGGCTGAAGGACAGCTACATCACCAGCAGTGGGGAGGTGAGCTTGCGACCAGACGCGCAAACAGAGCGAGTGTGAGCGGGTGGGTGGGGGGTGCGCCCGTCGCAGGAGGGAAAGTCAGGTGACTGCGCCTTTTGTGCTGATTAGTCCCATGTGTCCCTAGTTCCCAAAAAGATTTGTTTATTGGTCTGTTGTGTTTTGTTTTACCCGGTAACCATGACTACGGGTTAGGCTCCCGTACCTGGCTTCCCTGCCTGACTTACTCCTTTCCTTCTGGCTTCTCGCGTTCTCTTCTTTAGTTTGGGACGTCCTGGATGTCTGAGCGGTATGCGTCCTGTTCCCGACCTCTCTGCTAGCAAACAAGGCTTTCTTGTCCAGTCACTGCTCCATGCGGTTCTGTTCGCCGTTCTGACTGGAGGGATTTTCACAAAGTGAAACCCCACAGGCCTCTGACACCCCCACTACGCGCTAAGGAAAACACGGTTACCGAGACTGCGCCAGGCGATTCCGTTCCCTTCAAAAGCCTTATAGTGAAGATTCAATGGAGGGCCAGCTGTGGCCTGGGACACAACGCCAGGCCTTAAATGATCTCTCCGCCCGCATGACTGACGGACCCTTTATTAAACGGAGCTCTGCGGCTCAGGAGTGCATGATGATAGCCTGGCATTGAGATCTAACCAGGCGCTTGCCGCTGTCTGTCCTGGGCCTGCTGCGAGACATGCTGAGGCCTAAGCAGGACAGTCACTGTCACTGTCTGTCCTGGGCCTGCTGCGAGACATGCTGGGGCCTAAGCAGGACAGTCACTGCCACTGTCTGTCCTGGGCCTGCTGCGAGACATGCTGAGGCCTAAGCAGGACAGTCACTGCCACTGTCTGTCCTGGGCCTGCTGCGAGACATGCTGAGGCCTAAGCAGGACAGTC
>JAODKN010000096.1:1167906-1178919 GCA_026774425.1 Petrocephalus zakoni | reverse complement strand
CCCCCCCCCCCCCCCCCCCCCCCCCCCCCCCCCCCCACACTGACCCGCACGCGTGTGATGAGAAGCAGCCTCGGTTGCCGCTGGGGTTTCCGTGTGACTCGCGCGGCCTGCACTTTGCGTTGCTCACGGACTGGGCCCGAGATAATTCTGAATAATCCTCCGATTTTTCACACTTCATTTACTTTGCTGCTTTTGGCCTAGCCTTTGCCCAAATATTTCTGGGGGCTGCACGGGCTGCTTCGCAGGGGTGGGGGGGCGCTGGCTGCTCTAGAGCTGATTATGGGCTTAGGTTTGGGATCAAAGGGTTAAGGCAGCGAGGGGCTCGGGAGTTTACTGTTATTGTTGAACCTATTAAGGTAGTCCATCGATGTAAGAGGGTAGATTCATCAAGGCTTTCAGAGAGGGGGAGTATTATTCCAACCCAGATGATCTTGTGGTGTTTAAGGCAACCACAAAAGCGACCAGGGATATAAACCTTGTCAGGACTACAGAGTAAAGAACCTTTGGGCCTGACTTTAGGACAGTTTCTCTGAGCACACTTGGACCGGGGCCATTGTGACAGTGCATGCCTGGAATTTCTCAAACTTCTACAGCTCCATGCACATCCCCACCTCAAGAAGGACGGAAACCCTTCCTGCAGCGCGTCTCACGTCTCTCGAGCTGCTGCAGTGTCAGAGAGGAAGTGCAGCACCAGTCGCGTAGCCTTTCTCTGGGCGTGTCCCAGAAGCACCGATCCGACAGGGGCCTGGCCAGCCAGCAGCGCCAAAGCCGTCCCGTTAGCTCCGCGGCCCGTGAAAAATGCCGCTCTTAAACTCGGTGTCTTTTATAACACCCAGAGGTAGCTATCTGGATAGGTCGCCGTAAATTCAGCACGAGTAAAACACTCGTCATTTTAAATGGGCTCATTCATATACAAACAGACAGTTACTGTGCTGTAACAATGTTGGACTTTTATTTAGCTATTTTAAAGTTTATTACTCTTATTGTCATAAAAATGACATATTCTCTAAAAAGTACTGTACTTTTTCTAACTACTATGCTTTTCAGCTAAAAGAATGAAATGTAGAATATGACCCTAGTTTAATTATAATGCTTTCGCCCCTTATTTTTCATGCCTGTCCAGTTTGTAGCAGCCGCATGTACGTGTTTTACTGTAATACAGATCACACATTCATCCTTTGTCATTTTGTATGGAGTAAAATTGCAGATGATGATTATTAGCTACCAAAGCAGCAAAGTGCGGTCATTAACAGCAATGACATAATAAATACTTAACCTAAACGATACTAAAATCATTTATGCAGAGATGGCGTGTATTGGCTGAAATTTTATGCATATAATGTTAATGTTTATGTATACCTATATGAACATGTAGCACACAAATTAATATTTATACACAAATGTGTGAACAAAAATTATTGCTTTTTTCATTTAGCTTTGTAACGACTGAAGTCCATAACCGCGAGTCACGGTGTTCTGATATCATCATGACCTTCTCGGAAATCCTCTGTTCTCATAAGTAAATGATTGATTTCCATTCCGCTTAATACTGGCAGCAGAGACCACGTGTCCACAAGGAGAGCGATCATTGCCTAAAACATTTAACTCTGAGTTATGCTGCCATTTTAAAAACGTTTTTAATTAGTTGTGGAAATGTCCATTACATCTCAGTGACCTGAGCTTCTGGGCTATTTAAACAAGGATGCATATAGGATCAATCATTTAAATGCATTGTCAAATAGTAAAATCTTATTTTTATGTGTCTCGACAGGTAAACCGGTGGTTATAGTGACGGAGTACATGGAGAATGGATCACTGGACAGCTTCCTCCGGGTGAGTAGGTCTCAGCAGTAGCTTGTGGAGATCGCTCCGTGCACAAGGAAAACGCCCGTCTCCCTGGCGTGCACGCCTAACCGAGCCAAAGCTCGAACGTGGCATGCTCCGTTTAGAGATCGCAGGAGTTGCGTTGCAATTTTCTGTAAAAAAAAATAGAAATAGCTTGCTCTCAGTTTTGATTTCTGTTTGATTTGATTGTGTTTCTTTTCTACTTCACCGTGAAACACCAGAAGAAAAAAATCCCAGAAGCGTCGGGCAGAGCTTTGCCCGGGTCATGATGCTCACGATACGCGCATCCTTTGGTTTTGGGATGTAACCGGATGCGGGTGGCTGCTGGAAGCGCTGTCAGCCTCAGGGCCCTCACCGTCCTCCTCCCAGTCCGGGAGGCGCTTAACCCTTCAAAGCCCAGCCTGTGCATTAGCTGGCACTGAACCCACCACCCCTGGATAAATCGGGGAATGCCTTTGGTGTGTGGCACTTTCACTCCAGCTAAAAAGCACAGCTAAGTACAGCTGCAAAGTAATGAAATCTAATGGCCAGGAAAGGCCTGTCCAGCGGCATGTGCTCCACAGGAAGTGGGGGTGGGGGCTCAGGCTCGGACCCAGGTGTGCTGTCCAAGGGGGCGCAGACAGTGCATTTTTTTCGCGTTTTCATCGGGTGGGTCAGGCACACGAATGTCACTCCCTCTCATCCGTCGTCCAATGTGACCCTTATTGTATCCAGAACTCCCCTCGAAGTGTGTTACACTCCTCAGTGAAGCCCCCACGGAGTGCAAAAATGCAGGGTGTCATCCCAGGAATTATTGCGCAATGTAAAAGTACAGAACGAAATATTAGAAGGCATGTCTGCCTTCTCTGTACAGGGTCTCCTTCGTGTTGTCTTTTTATCTGTAGGCACGCTTTGTTGTCACGTTTGGGATGCAGTGCACGTTTCAGGTCATCAGATATTACAAATCACCGAAAAACCAAGAGCTACTTATGATTTAAAAAGCAAGTACTCATTTATGCGAGCAGATATGCGGGTAGCTTGACAGTGCTTTTAAAAAGATGGATTTTGAGGCTTGTCATTGCAGATGCATTTTTATTCATATTTATTTCATGCTGAAGAATAAGCATTATATTAATAAACATCTGAAATATTATATTACAACTCTGGAGAGAGACCATATATATCTCCCTTTCAGCAACCACTCAATATCTGCATTTTTTTTATTAACTTTCAAAGTAAAATTAAAAACATAATCTACATACTGAAAGTACTAGCTATGTATATTTTGCATTATCTAAATTGCATTTATGTTTTTTTTGTCATTATTATTGCTTTATGAGGCAGCTTTCTATACAGAGCTCCAGGCTTTGTAACAGCTCTATAATTGCTGAAGGAATTCAGATTTTGTTTCCTGCTCACTGGGGCAAAATAAGCACCATTCAAGGGGTTTGAACTTAGAGCTTTTTAATCATAAAACCTGGAAACAACACAGTGGTAGCATACAGATGACATAGCCTTGGTCCTATTTTATATCAGAGGAAGAATGGATTGTGCATGAACCCATTACTGTTGTATTATATGAAGGGGGGTATTATAGCTTAGTGCAGACGTGTCTGCAGAGAAGAGGACAGTTAAGCCCGCATTGCTGTTTAATGTGTTCCAGTCTTTTTTTGCCTGTTCCATCTCAGCCTTACGCACTTTCATGGACCAGTAATGTAAGCATTTAGAACACTGCAATTGCCTGTGTTTATTAGCTTTTGGTGTCTTCAGTAATATATATATATATATATAGATAGGAAGATTACATCAGACAACAGCTATTCCTTGAATTGGCCACTTAAAGCTGTATTACAGTATGTGTATAGCTCTGTGTTTTTTGTTTCTTTTTTGGAGCAGGCCCTTAACCCCAGCTGCTCTAGGGACTGTCTGACTCTGCTTTCTGAAGAAAATATGTTAATACACATCGCTTTTAGCGTCTGCTAAATAAATGAAAGTAAATATAAATGATATGTTTTGATCTTTTAGGTGATTAACATGCATGGATCTGTCGCCATGCCTATCGAATAACGCCCGTGTTGATGATCGTTTCTACGGCAGAGGCACGACGCCCAGTTCACGGTGATCCAGCTGGTGGGCATGCTACGCGGCATCGCCTCGGGCATGAAGTACCTCTCCGACATGGGCTACGTCCACCGGGACCTGGCCGCCCGCAACATCCTGGTCAACAGCAACCTGGTGTGCAAGGTGTCCGACTTCGGGCTGTCGCGGGTGCTGGAGGACGACCCCGAGGCCGCCTACACCACCAGGGTGAGCAGGGCGGAGCAGACCCTCCTGCAGACGTAGGCCACATGCTAAACCACACGTAAAGCATGTAACCGAACCCACGGAGTTCTCCGCTTCGTCATAAATGAGGCGTTTCTTTGTTTATGGCCAAATTCAAATGAGCAAACCCTTTGATATTCCCCTTAGCGTTTGATTGCAGAGGATCTCAATCAGTCTCCATTCTTTCTCGGAAAAATGAGCACTGATTTGAGCCTTTACACTTACCCATTACCGCGCAGTGTAAAGTAAACTTTGCAATGCGCGCACTGTGATTTGTTACTGCTTACTTCGTATTAGTAATACTTAGCTCTTCTGAAAAAAATTCATAATAAAAAATAAACAAATTAGATCTGTAATGGGGATTTAATCCAACGTGATCTGTATTTGCTATAGTTTACACCTTGATATCAAGTCAACTGCAGTGTTTCGGCAATGAACTTTTTAAGAAGTGGGTGTCAGAAGCGCATAGTTGGTCCCGAGCGGACCACCCTCCTCCTATTCCACCTCCTATTCCTATGCCGTTAAGTCGGAGGGACCGCGGGCAGTGCGGATGTCGATTCTGACTTTAACGAGCGGCAATCCTGCTGTTTGCCGAGCCCGGGCCACTCGCCTAAGCACACGTGGGAAGGGCAGGACACCGGCAGGTTTATTTTTTTGAGAGCCTGTATATTCTGGGAAAGGGAGCCAGCAGTTTGACTTGGCCGCCGAGCCGGTTAGCTTTGGCTGCTCTCCTCTCCGTTAGTGTGACGACTGGGAGCAGCAACCTTGTGGAACTCTCCTTCGAGCAGAGTAAATACAGCTCACCCAGTGGGAGCATACAGCAAGCGGGCCCAGCCCCGAGCACGCCTTCCGCAGCCAATCGCCTTTGTTCTTTATCGCTTATTAATGTTTCTGCCGTTGGATTTTTCCGATTTTTCCGCATTTCTTGCCTAAGTATAAATATTTGCTCTCCCGCATACCCCATTAAGTGTTCTCTGTTCTCATTCCTGGGTTCACTCTGGCCTTGGAATTGTGGGTAGTTACCCGGATGGTTTCAGGACTTAGCCAGTTTTACACAAGCAGTCAGAGATGTGGTCAGATCCGTGGCAGCAGATGACTTGTAGTCATCAGACGTGTTTATAATAAACCCCCTTCAGGCTGTATAGCTTTGACACATGTAGGTGCGTTTTATATTTCAGCATATTATAAGCTTCTTTTCCAGATAATTATAATACATTCGGAAACGAAGCATTTTTTTAATTACTCCAAATAATCTGGCTGCTTGTAAAAAATGAATCTACCTTTAAGTGATGTGATGAATGATATTAAAACATGTAGCTGTGAAACAGCTTTAGCTCGTTATTTTTGTATAACCCTCACTTGCCGAAATCATGGTCTGTTGAGCGATCTTTTGTCTTTTGAGATGACATTCTAGAGCCATTGTAAACAAAATGAGCATCGGTATGACTTTCATGGACCTTAGGGGGTAGTGTCAGGTGTCTTATTCGGCTGGAGAAATCATTAAGAACGTACCCCTGGCAGGGCAAGGTTTTTGACAGTCTGAGGAAAAAATTAAAGGGAAAAGTAGCTGATGGGATATCGCTGATGTCACTCCGCAGGGCGGCAAAATCCCGATCCGGTGGACAGCACCAGAAGCGATCACGTACCGGAAGTTCACGTCGGCTAGCGATGTGTGGAGCTACGGCATCGTGCTGTGGGAAGTGATGTCCTATGGGGAGAGGCCCTACTGGGAGATGTCCAATCAGGACGTGAGTACATTGCTGTTAACGAGGGCTTCTGCTCACCACGCAAGTCGACGCTACCGTCTCCAGCCTCATGTGAAGCCAAAGTGAAATGAGAGGATGAACTTTATAACTTAAAAACGGAATGGGGTTGACTGAAAAATTAGGCATAGTCGTCTGCCAATGTGCCTGCGCTGTCTAGGCCAGTGGTGACTCTTTTTTTTATTATGCAACATCTGCATGATGACGTATTTTGTCTGAGAGTTTACAGCAGTTTATTTAGTCTGAGGTAGTCATCATTGATAAGGCTATGTTGAAAGGCAAAATGAAGAACATGATATTTATTATGTCATTAGTTAATCATTTCAAGTTCTTTTAAACAAAAGAAGAAATTGAATGTTTGGCTCCCGACCAAATCTGCTCTTAGGCTGTTATGTCGGGGAGCGTATTTCATTATAACTGATTTACAGTGTTTTATGCTCTTCGGAGTACAGCCAGGGCAGCGTAAATGAATAAGATGGAGAATAAGAAAGTAAGAAAAGCCCTGGATAAGATGCCAGTACGCGGTAGCTAAAGATAAGAAATGTCGCTAAGTGCACCGTCGGTGCCGTGGTGCTCAGGTGATCAAGGCGGTGGAGGAAGGCTTCCGCTTGCCGCCCCCCATGGACTGCCCCGCCGCTCTGTACCAGCTGATGCTGGACTCCTGGCAGAAGGACCGCAACAACCGGCCCAAGTTCACCGAGATCGTCAGCTTCCTGGACAAGCTGATCCGCAACCCCGGCAGCCTGAAAGTCATCGCTAACACCGCCTCGAGGTACGCTGCTCGTCCCGGACGGGGACCGGCTCCCTTCACGCTCCCCGTCTCCTATGGCGTCTCTTAGCGCACAAGCACCTGCACCGGACTCGGGGGGGACGAGCCATATGTGGCGCAATAGCGTCCGGCTCGGAGAGGAAATGGTTTCTGGTCCACCGAGGCCGATCGGTCCCTCCCTCCTATACGGCGACGCTCTATCCTCTTAAGCAGCTGGCCTCCTTTAATTGGGTTCGACTACCACACTGACCTATATACCAGTTTATAACTTAACGCCTTTTTCCCATTAGCAAACAGACGTTTACGCTGACAGTTATTGGCTTTCTCAGGATTACCTCTCAAACATGAAGAAGAAATTTAAAACATATCTAACGCTATCAAAGTGTTTTATTGTAGCTATTTATCCGCTTGGCTCATATCAGTTTTATATACTGTACTCTTCCAAACGAAAGACTTTGTGTCTAGCTGAGCGTATAGCTTAGACATCTGTATTTATTCATATTCCAATAACTATTGATGAAAAGAAACAGAATGGCTATTATGTGCACTTGAGGGGAAGGGAAACGGTCATTAATCAGCTGGCATGCCAGATTTATGAATGAGTGAGTCTCCTTCAGGCAGAGCGATATAATTGTATCTAGCATGTGTTTATTAAATGATTTCAAACTATATTAATTGTAGTAATAGGACATTTCTTGACCAACAACTGACAGATTTGAAAAACTGTTCAACCGTATTAGGTGACGCTTAACTTGACGGGGCACAAATAATATGCTATTATACTATTGCGTATAAATGAATTAACCACAAACTATGTCTTAGTTACATAATGATCTTGTGTTAATTCATCATTAACTACAATTGTTCATGATTTGTTCATAATTTGTACTTCAGTAGTAACTGAGTTATCGCTAAGTATTTATGCCCCATCAAGTAAAGTGTTACCCAGGAGGATAATAATTTGCCTAAACGCAGGTTAATACTCAAGTTCTCTAAGAAGAATCAACTGTAAACTAAATAGTCAGAATTGTAATGGATTAAAATGGATGGATCACAAATGCCCAGTAATATTTATGTTTGGTTTATCAGAAATGGTCCTTTGTTGTATTTATTTCAGTCAGAACAAGTGCTAGCGGAATGAAACAAAAATAATAATGATTATGTGCTCCGTGTGACACATCTGTAGATGATTCATTTAAATTCTTTTGCTTAGTTTGAAGATTATTAAAATGTCAAAAAGGCACCACCTAAACAGGTTTTGTTCTGTTATGGAATTAAATTCCTGGGTCTAAGTTTTTACCTTAGGAGATTTTATTTCAAGGATTCTGCTTATTGTGCAATATGTGAAATATTATACTCAGCACTGCATATTCGTATTTTCCCCTTGTCGGGTTTTCTGCATATTTGCATATTTGACACTGAATGTTAGCAGATCTTTATTCAAGACTTGAATTATAAGAAAGCGAGCAGGACCTCCCTGATCGCTGCGTGTGGCTCACTGGGTTTGGATTACCTGTCTGATCAGAAGGTTCAAGGTTCAAATGCTTGCAACAGTAGGGTGGTTCCTCTGCTTTGCCTTTAAGCAAGGCCCTTAATCCCAAATAGGTCCAGGGACTATCTGACTCTAAGTTTCTCAAAAGTGTATTTAACATTAGAGCATATGCAAATTAACAGTAATAATAAAAAATAAACCAGAATGTCTTTCGTTCTCCAAGAAACCTCTCATCAGGGGCACCCCAGCCATTCAGTGGATGTGTTACATTTCCCCCCCAGCTCTCTTAATTAATTAGTTAAATAACTCAACGAGGTATCGGTCTCCGAATAAAGGTAGGGTAGTGGCTGAGTCACAGAATACGTGGGTGTTTCGGAGTGTCGGTGCAAACACGGGTGATTTTAGGAAAGTGATACATCTCAGCAGATGTACTGTTACAGCAACGTCACCGACATTAGGATTAGTGCTGTCAAAGAAAAATGCTTTAATGATCTTAACGTTAGTGTAAAACAATAATGTTTATATATTATCTTATTTACAATGTTTATTTAGTAAGTGCACTCGTGGAATAGCTAATACTCCAGAATGTAAAAATTCCCCAAAAATTTACCGTCTTTATCCTCAGAGTCTGAAACCCGACATTTCCTGTATGTACTAAACAGTCATGTAACAGGGGACTTTCTAAAGTCACTTCTCTCTGGAGAAGATGGAGATTTCTAGAAACATCTATAGGCTGTATGTTTGGTTCTTCAGCCATCCCAATGTGCATGTTCTGGTAGGTTTTGAGTCCCTGTCTTTCTGCATGACCCCGTTGCACCTGATAATCTGTAGAATGTTATGGTACAGAGCAGAGGTCGCAGCTTCTCCAATGATTAGGGTTAGATGCAGTAAAATCACCACGAAGCACTTTGGCCACCATGCACGATCATAGGTGTGAGGTTTTGACTTTTCTCAGACATAGCAGGGTCTTGCAATGGCTAAGCTGCAGTTTTGACCTCATCTGGCTGTAGAAGATTGTTCCAGAACTCCTGAGGATTATACTGGCATTTTTTGTGAACTTGATGGGAGCATTTATGCTCTTTTTACTAAGAAGTAATTTTCAGCTGCATGGTATCCCATTTCTGGGCTTTGCTTTCTGGAGTCACATACACCCGCCGTGAAGATCGAGGCCTGACGAACTTTGTGTGGATTTTTTGTGACTTCCTGGACAGTTTAAGATCGGGAGATATTTCAGCCTGAAGGCTCTGATGGTGCTTTGGTGGAGCGCCAGTGGCTTTGAAACTCGAAGGCTTTGTACATACTTCCAGACTGATAGGCATCAACTTTTCTTTTTTTTGCCCTGGGTTCTTCAGGAATGTTTTTTGATTGGTGCATGATGTGCCTTATCTGAGTGCTGACAACTTCATACTGGCCAAAAGGGCTGAGGTTAGTCAGATTTATATCTGGCGAGGCTGCTCCAGATCAGGCCTGGCTAGTCACCACAGCATTTAACCAGCATAACTGAGTTATCCTTTCCTTTGTTATCCTGTACTAGCCTACTCCATGTTCCCCCAATGCTCTCAGTGTTACACTTTCTGCTAATTGAATAATTGATTTATTAGGTCTATGCTATCTTTCAAAGCATTGCATATCCCTTGCTCCAATACAGTTACCTGCAAATTCACTGGAAGCTCGGACTAGCTGCCTTTACACCTAGCCGACCTCTTGATAGCCGTATGTTTGTAATGTGCTTTTTGCCTCACATGCACACCACTTTGACAAAAGTATCTGCTGCATGAAATAAATGTATTTGTATTTGGGATAAGAGGGATCAACAGTCACTTTACCCCAGAATATTGTCTGCTTATCTATTAGCACTTGCATTCAGCTTTGGGAAATTTTTTGGACTGTGCCAAGGGTGGGCTTGTTTTTTTTCTTTCCACATTGACCACCACCATGTTATGATGCATTACAGTATCCAGTATCCAGTATACAGTATCCAGTAAGTCCTGGATATCCTGCGACCTAATATACCAGATCTGAGCAAATATGAACATTTTAAAAATAATTAAACAAAAGAATACATTGGAAATCAGGCAGGGGGTAAATACTTTTCCCAGTGCTGTAAATACCCAGCTGAGCTAATCAGATGTTCTGCGCTTGCTTTCTCCCATTGTGAGGAGCCGCTGCAAACATCTCCCCGGCGTGAACGGCGGCGGCCAGGGTATTAGGAAACTGCGAAGCAGAAATCCGGCGCTGTGGCGTTTGACCGTCGTAAAATCGCATTCTTATGAAAAGGCCCCCAGCGGGGACTGGCTGCGCTGACAGGGAAGAGAAAACCCGTACAAAGCGCCTTTCCCTCGGCAAGGGGCTCTGCCGGATTCCACGTTTCCTCTCCGCGGCGCATTTTCTCAGTAATGACACCTCCGACTCAATGCGGTGGCTGCTAACACTTTGTTTGAAGGGGCACGAACAACTTAGTTACTCAGCTATTACTCAAGTGCTAATCATGAAATAATGTAGTTCCTGCATGAAATACATTATTGATTAATGATGATCAAACATGGGATCAGCATGTAATTGGCACTTGGTTACTATCCAATGAATGCGCTACGTTAGCATGTACTGCTGAATTACTTGTGCCCCTGAAATAAAGTGTTACCCCATACTTTATTAATCAGGCTTATTTCACCTCCATGCCCCGTGAAGGGAATCCATGGCTGGACGTCATGTGATCAGGATGACTCTCACTCCCAGTTAATGGGGCGCCCCCCCCCCCCCCCCCCCCCCCCCCCCCCCCCCCCGCCGGCCCCCGCCCCAGCGGAGCCCCCCACCCACCCCCCCCACGGGGGGGGGGGGGGGGG
>JAODKN010000096.1:1104976-1132700 GCA_026774425.1 Petrocephalus zakoni | reverse complement strand
GCCAAACCCCGGTTCATTTGGGGTTTTGGTTCTTGCTCATGGGCCCATTTGTGGGCTCACTCTGCTGACTATGGGATTTTAACTGGAAACCTTGTAAATCACAACCCCCTGATGGCCCCCCCCCCCCCCCGAACATTTTTTTAAATACAGTTTTGGTCAGTGCATGATTCCATGTATGTAATTTTTATTTGTATGCCTTAATAATTATTACAAAATGTAAAGAATAGTACACATAAACATTTTGACTCCTACTATATATATGCTGTATACATATTTCTATATAATGCATATATATAGATATATTAATATATAATACATATGTTAGTACTATATATACAGCTCAAGAAAAAATGAAGAGACCACGCTATAGTTTTAAAAAATCTGCATTGTTAAATCCTCGTTTAATCCTGGTTCTGCTGGCTACACTGTGTGGCAGGCTGATTCTAGGCTCAAAGTGTCTAAGAGATCAGTACACAGGAACAAGGTGAAGCCGGAAAAATGGCCAGAAACCTGCCAGGTAGAGGGGGAAGCGACTTTCTAATGCCAGAGATGGCCGTAACTCGTCTAGCAGTGCCTCATGAATCGGAGGGTGACATCAAGGGACCTTCAAAAGGAATGGGAAACATTAAGTGGTGTGACATGCACAGCTAGCACAGTTAGTATCAGGCTCCTAGAAGCAGGACTGAAGTTCCATAAAGCAAGGAAGAAGCCCTTCATTAAAGAGAAACAGAGAAGGACCAGGCTGCAGTTTTCATGAAAAAAATTATATTTTGCACAGATGCATAACCATAAATTGAGAAATGAGTGCAACAAAAAAATTGTGCTGTGGTCTCTTAATTTTTTCCGGAGCTGCAGAATATAAATATGGAAGTTCCGAAATTTTTTGCTGATGTTCATGTTGCTGAACTGTTAAACTGATCACTGTAAAATGTTTGATTTTTGTAAAAATAAATTAAAAAGTCAGGAGACAGAATAAGACAATCCAAAGGTGGGTCAATAAGTACTTAACTGCGATACATGATTTGTGCTTTTAGACAAGACTGCATAGCAGGGCTCCGCCTTGCCTCTCTACACCCCCTCCCATCTCCTGCAGCAAAAAAAAATAATAATAATAATTTAATTTTGGGAATGTTTCATCACATTCAGGAAGAACAAAAAAAAATGCTGCCCGCATTTAAAAAGATGATATTTAAATAATGGGAGTTACTTGAATCAGAAATTTAAGAAGCGGGTTTCTGGAAGCCGCGACATCAACATGTCACAACAAGGCCCTTCTCGGCTCTGCAGCTCGGAAATCTCCCGGATCGGATTCCCTCCTGGAAGCCAGATTCCAGATCTCTCCGAAACCAGAGCAGACATAATGCTGCCCTTGTGCGTCCAACTGATGTCAACACTGAGGAAAGGTTGCTGTAGGCTGCGGCACTTTCAGCAAACTCAAGAAATGCATTGTGGAGTATCTACTTGTGTGCACATAATCACACAATGATTATACAGCGATTATGGTCATGTCAGTCTGATAATCACTTCACCAGATCTGCTCCTTAAATGCTTCAGTGGCTATGGGTCACTGCACTCTCTCTGCTGCTTTGGTGCTATAATTGGCCCTAATTCTTCTGCATTTAACTAATCGCTGATCCAACTTCAGCTTTACTTTTTATAATGCTTTTTATTATGCTTTCTGAGGGGGAAAGATGTAATACTCTCTTTTCATCGTTGTCTTACTTGAAGCGGCATTGACCTTACATCTGTACTCCTGCTGGAAAAGGAGTTAAAACTGTATCGGTATGAGTAATTACAGACTTTATCACATATGTCCATCAAACTCACAAAGGGACCAGGACTTGTAATGAGTATAATTCTTTAGTTCAAACTTGTACTCTTATTACTGCTGCCTTTCCTACAGTGTTATTCTTCTTAGTTGTTTCGGTGCACCTTTACATTAATTGTAATCTAAGAATTAGCACTATCGATTTTGGATGTCCTTTCTAAAGGTTGCATTATTCCTTCAAGACGTCTACAGATCTTTATCTCTCAAGATGAGGGTGACCCTGGACTATGGCAAAGAATGGGCCAGCAGTGGAAAGGCCAGCCTAACTCAAGCCAGGTTTTAAAAATAAAATCTGCATTTGTAATATGTTTATCTATCCATCTTCCATAAGTGCTTATCCAGTGCGGGGTCACGCTGAGCCTGGAGCATATTCCAGGAAACACAGGAAGCTCGGGTGCCAATTCATCACAATATGGGCAATTTAAAGACACCGACATACCTGACTGCATTCTTCTGTACCCTGGGAGAAAAGTGGGGATCGCCCAAAGGAAACCAGGAGAAAAAAAAACAAATGCAACCTCCACACACCGAGCAGCGGGTGGCAACCGAAGCCACGGACCGGGCGGTGTGAAGCTGTGGGGTCGCTAATAATATCCACATTCAATACATCACGGCCATGCATAATTCATGTGTTAAATATACACACTATTTTAACAGAATATATGGACAATCTCTTTTATACTTTTGTTCCTTTGTCAAAGTATCATTGCCGCATTTGAAAATTATGGCTTCATTGTTAAGCAATCAAATAGGTTTTAATTTCAATCAATTTTACTACATGCTATAAAAAAAAATTATGTACCCTTAATATGCCTTAATTTCCGTAGAAATGTAAGGTAACCACCAGATCAAATCTGTATTTCTTATATATATTAATGTTGTATCCAATACAGCTTTCGGGAGAATTATGCCCCAGTGAATTTACTCTGATTCAGCAGCTCCATCTGCTGTGCGTTTGGGAAACATAACAGATTTGTCATGCGCACAGTCCATTACGTCCCGCTGAAAAACTGAGGTACTACTTTTCAGCACAACAAGAAACTTAAATCAGTCCATTTCTAATACGATTCAGTGACGCATCCTAAACATTCCACGGGATTTGTATACACTGATCTGTGTCTAATCATTTTAAGATTTACACCCTGCCAAGTGAATTCATTCAACCGTGTATTTGGTTTTAAACGCCAAGTCAAGGGGGCGTGGGTTAGCAGCAGTTTTACCTCCAGCCGCTAGAGGCGCTCTCCGCGAAGCCCGTAGGCACACTAGGGGAATACCGTTGTCTTTGTGCGAGTAGCGCCGTGGGGGGCGGGGATCTGCCACCGCAGCCATAGCAGCAGCCGCCGGTCGCGTAAACATTACCCCCACTTGTTGCCAAAGCTGCACTTTTTAAATCTGCATTTTAGTTCTAAAAGGAGTAACGCTGGAATATAAAAGACGGCCGGAACATTCCGATTCAGAGGCGTGGCGTCTAGCTGTTAATTTAAAGTTGCGCTTCTAAAGTAAAGAAGTGCTTCGGAATTAGACGGCCAGCTAAGGCGCTAACAGCCAGGCGGTGCTCGTCCGTCTCCTCCCCGTCCGGTGGCTCCGCGCCGCCGCTTTGCAGGCCGTCCTCCAGCACACGCTGCTGGTTAGGCTGCCCGGCCGGGAGCCGCATCCGCCTTAATCCCCGCCCGCCGGACCCTTATTTCGCGCGGGCCTCCCGGTATCTGGGGGCTACACTGCGGCGACGTCTCCCGGCGGCCGGGATGGCCCGAAGCTGAAGCAGCGGCCTACCATGGGAGCGCCTCGGAGCCGCGTCTCTCGCGCTTTCCGGCCGCCCAGGCAGGCCCGTGCCGCGTTCTCCCGGAGCCCCGGGTGCCATGTTCAGCCTCATGGCTAACTGCTGCAGCTTGATGAAACGCTGGAAGGAGCCGGCAAGGTCAGCGCTGCCGTCCCCGTCGCCGGCTTTGTGCTGTATGAGCGGACTGACGCCGACCCGGTGTCCCGCCCCCGGCGTGTGCTTGTTTACGTCTCCCCGTCTTTGTGTCGCTTTCCTCCGGCTACTCCGACTTGCCTCCTCGAAGTGCCCCGAAGGGGGCGGCTACACGCGTGGGTTAGTGTCCCGCGAGGGGCTGAGTCCCCCGCGTCTCGGTGCCCCCTGGGATGGGGTTCAGGCTCAGATGGCCCTGAGTCTTGCTGTGATTATTTAACGGGAGAGGAAAGTGGCACCGAGGCGGCTGCTGTGACAGTTTGACCGTCTCGGAGATCGTGCCGGGGTTGCGATTCACGTGGTCTGGCCGGAAGTCGGAGTGAAGCCGCCTCACAGCCCTCCCGATAGGAGCCGCTGGCGCCCTAGGGAGCGTACGTAGGGCGGACAGGGCCGAAAGCTTCTCCCGCGGTCTGCCGCCCTCCCCGCCAGCAGCCGCCCTAGGCAGCGGGGCAGTGCTGGATGTGCCTCGGAAGCTGCTGCGGGTGCCAGGTGTGGAGGGGACAGTGCGGCTAGATATTTCAAGATGATGCTTCCAAGTTTCTTTCAATGTCTGTCTGCGCAATGTGACGCAGTGTCACCCTGAAAAGTGGTGTGTGTAAGTGAGACTGCACTTATGGCTGTACAACAGACGCGCTTAAACTGACTCTGCTTTTTGCCGTCATCATTTTCGTATTTTGGTCTGCTTTGTAAAGTGGGTGGTATTGTTCCTGGATTTTATTACATTTTTTTGTAAAATAAAATGACAAGACTGCACGTATGTGTATTTTGTATTGATCAGTAAGGTGTTAGTGATGTGTGATGCTTGTTTTTAAGTTGCTCGAAAGGTTCAAGGTGGGATGTAGCACAGCAGCCAGGTCTGTTGTATCTGTAACTCTAGTAAATGAGAGTTTTGTCCTGCAGCTGATTTACAGAAGAAAAAGGTAAATGCCCTGTAATCTTCCCCCTGGAGGATGGGTAGTCACCTGCAGCTGGTGGCATGGTCTGTCAGTGCAGCAGCAGCCCCCCACCCTCTATAACAGAAAGGCAGTCACCTGTACCACCTGCATAGTGTGTTTGACCTGGAGGTGCTTCAGTTAAGTGCCGTGCCTGTGGCCGGCTGTATTAGCATTAGGTTCCATTTTTGTGCTTGTCTTTGTTAGCCTCAGGGGATTTTGGTATTGGCAGGGATATGTTCATAGTGGTTTCCCGTTCGACTGGGAAATTCTTCTCTTACACTCCGTTGAGTATTAGATCTGACAGCTGTAATGCCCCAGTTATGCATATCTGATAATCTTATGGTTGATTCAGCACCTTTTTAAAAATACTTTCATATTGAACATTGTATTATAGTTGCATTGTTACATTTCTTATTACATTGGCACACTCAGCCATTACATTATCACATAGACAGTAATTTTAAGTGACATGTAATAACCAGAGTTTTTATTTGCAAGGATATACCTATTAGTTTGGTTTTCCTTTGTAATGAAATGGTGTGAGTTATTGTAAGGAAATCATCTCAGTGTCCTTATTAAAGCACTCACAGTCATTTTCTTCTCCAATTTCATACTAGTAGGATTGAAAAAAAAAATGAAAAAATCACCACATATAAATAATATTGTCCTTGGAGGTGCAAACCTCTATGTCTGCAGTAATAACTATATAAGCTGTATCTTCCGGGTGGGAATGGCATGTGTATGAGTGGGGGTACAGATATGCAGTGCTGAGAGCCTGACCCCCCACTCATGTCGGTGAGCAGTGCGGTTGTGCTGAGTACCCTGACTCTCACAGTCTGGAAATCCCTGCAGACTGGTCAGCTAAACCCGCGCTAATGCAGAGCGGCCAATGCCTCTTATGTGTCTCTCTATAATGTGCTACCTATGATCAACCGCCACATCACTGCTGCCAAAACAACGCAGTATGATGTCCAGCGTCTTTGCTGACTGGCCCATGTATTAGTTTGTTACAGCATTATTTTGTTCTCTGCACTGTTTTCTCAAGAGTAATATTTTAATTTTCAATGATTTATTTTCTAACTTGTAGGAAGGTGACCTTGCTGATGGTGGGACTCGACAATGCAGGGAAGACCGCTGCTGTCAGAGGGATACAGGGAGGTGAGGCTTCACAAGCCACTACTGCACATCTTTCACTGTTCAGCCACTCCTGTGATTAATTTGGGGGGGGGGGTGGTAATGGCTCATAACTAACTAAAAAGCAGGGCATGTAGATGTTTGTCTTATCAAACTTGCAAGATGCATTTTAGCCCATTTATTGTCCTTTGGGGGAAGGCCTGTATTACCAGTTCCAGAAAACTTTCAGCAAGGGGACTCCAACTTCGGATCACATCATGATTGATGTTTTTGTTTAGTTAATTTATCAATAGCTGTCACATATAGCCGGTAGGATATGTGTGATTCCTTCAGCAGGACTGCATTTAGAAATGGGGATAAAATGGCAGCTACACTTATTGTGTATTGGGATAAACTTTCCTATCAAACTTTCCTGAGAATTTTGTTAATATGCAGAAAACCCGGAGGATGTGGCTCCGACTGTGGGCTTCTCCAAGGTGGACCTCAAGCAGGGGAAGTTTGAGGTGACCATCTTCGACCTCGGAGGAGGCAAGAGGATCCGTGGAATCTGGAAGAACTACTACTCTGAGTCCTACGGCGTGGTTTTTGTGGTGGATTCCAGTGACATCCAGCGCATTCAAGAGACCAAGGACACCATGGCAGAGGTTCTGAGACACCCGCGCATTGCTGGGAAGCCTGTGCTTGTGTGAGTAATGTAGTTACTGCATGCTGTTCGGGGGCAGTGGATTAAAAAAAAGTGTCATTTTTTGCATTCGGTCTGGCTTTTTGTGCTATTAAAAACGATCCATAAACAATTCTAGTGCGTTCCTCATGTTCTTCCTTTAGGAAGCACAAGGTGGCAGTGTTGCTTCTTAAAGGCACCATATGGGTTCAGTTGGAAATCAACTCCAGACACTGTCCTGACATTTTCCTCTCTGTGCTGGGAGTGTGTTAGTATGAACAGTTGTTGTATAATGAGTGAAATCACATATTTTTCACTTTACAATTCTGTTTCCCTGTCAGGACACACAAATAAGCGCACAATCGCCGTAACATGTAACACGCTGCGTGTCACAATGTTATGAGGTATAGTGGATGCAGTCCTCTTGTATGGGAGGCCTGCAGGCCCTCCCCCCCAGTACAAGCCAGATAATGTAAGCACTTGGCACGAGACACACACTTCCTCTGCCCATCAAGCTCGTCAAAGAAAAGTCTCCAGTTTGTCTGAGTGACGCCACCTCTGTCTTTCCCGATGATGGGTGCGTACTGGGCCTGGTGTCCAGCCAGGCACTTATGAAGCCCCCCCATGCTGGGTTAATGGGGTTCGACCATTTCTGAGAAGCCCACTTCTGGCCTAATGTGGGCACTTAACACAAGCGTCTGCCTCAAGCGCCGCACAGTGGCCCGACCTGCAGGTGTAGCAGGGAAGTGCATTAGCATGAGAATGACGCCGTTTTCGGGCCATGTCTGTTATTACTGTGTACTGCCCTAAAGTGAGGGTAAAAGCTATAGGAACAGCAGCCTGTGATTTAAAGCCAGATTGGCCAGATGCAGTCTTTGCTATAGTAAGTGTTTGATATGCGAGCGTTTGAACTTGTCACAGTTTTGGCTGCGTTGCATGTCAGTAAATCAGCTTGTTAAAATAAAGAAATAGATTAAATAGCAACCTAGCACGTCAGACACGAACTGCCATATATGTAGACTGCATTTATTAAAATTAATAGAGTAAAAAAAAAAATTGTACATTGTCATTATGTTTAGAGTTAACAGTTACTGTTGTTATAAATAAATATGCCGTGAAGGTCGGTGCTTATAATTATGAATAATGGGCCTCATTTCGTGTTTAAAAATGTCCATAGTTTCATGTAACAGGTGAGACCGTTTGGCACCCCACAGGGTTCTCGGCCCACATCAGTCATATTGCTGATGCGATGTGCTGTTAAAGTTCACCGTGCCCTTGGCCCTCATCTTAGCCAGATGGAAGGCAAGGTCCTTTGTGTGCTCTTTGTTGTTGGGGGGGGGGGGGCAGTCATTTTGCACTAGTTTTGTTGTCCTAACTACTGCATTGCTGCTGCAGTGAGCCCAGAAACTCTGAAGCTTTCGCCTGCGATGCACTGCGCTCAGTTTACACAGTTCCGACAACAAAAGCAGCATATTGCCTTACAGGGGTTGTCCTTTTTGTACCTAGCTGCTTTTTTGATATTCTCCTTGATGGACGCTGTGAAGTCCTGTGTCTTCTCCACGTGGGCCTGGATGTTCTCGACATGTTCCCCCTGCTCCTGCACCAGCAGACATATGTCCATGAAGAGGTCATGCAGGTCCTTCATGCTGCTCTCCAGGCGAACAAGCTCCCTGTGGCGCTTCTCAATTTCAGAGAACTGAGCACGGGTAACCTTAGCCTCGTCCAGGAAGTTCTCGCTGAAGACCTCCCACCTGCCCTGCTCCACCATCTTGTCCACTTCCTCCTCTGACATTTCCCGCCCAGATACCTCCAGCTGACGCATGATGAACTGCTTGCATTTTTCCTGCCTGCTTGCTAGATTCTCGTTGTATTGGCACGTGACCTTCTGGAAGTGGCGGAGGAGCATGGCGTGCTGGGAACGCTGGATGCGGGTTGCAGTGCCCGATGGGTTGCTCTTCTCCTCCGTTTGCTTCACTTGCTTGGACAGGGTGTCCAGCTGCTTGTAGATGGCCTCTGTCTGCAGTTTGATGGCCAGAGTGACACTGTGCTCCTTCTTCATCACGCTGAAGCTCCGCATGACAGCTGCCAGGCTCTTCTGCTCCTGGCTGAACTTGTTGACCTCTGCCTGCAGGTGGTAAATGTCCTCTCGGATGTGTTGTGCCTTGTGGAGGAAGTTCTCTAGCACCGGCTCCTCCTCAAAGATCACTGCCTCTGAAGTGATGGGCACATCCTCCTCCTCCTTGCCCGTGAAGGGCTTGTTGTCAGCGTTGTTTTCCTCTTGGGCATCTTTTGTCTTTTGCAGTTCCTCCAGTCGGTCCTTCATTGTTCTGGATTTCCAAGCGCTCCTTCACACACACAAGTTCTGTCAGATTCTTCCTAGTCCCTGGCTTCCATGCACTTCCACTGACTGTTTTTGAAGTGCTGAGAGTATGTTTCTTAGCCCTGAAATAACATAAAAGGCAAAGTTAGCAAAATTCAAGTAATTTAGAGGGTGACACCTTGGGTTTGCAAACGGCATTGTCTTATTTTCATTTACATGGACTTGTAAGTAGTCTAATTCAAGAAAGGACACAGTCTTATGGCTTAAGCTAAACAACCTTTATTGTACCATTAATCATGTTAGTCCTCGTGCCACTGCAGCATGGGAACACCCCTGCCCCCCCGCCCCCAACACTCATATATAAGATCCTATACTATAAATACAGAATGCCTTCTATAGCATAGTGTGATACATAGTACAGCTCAGGGACTTTGCTTTGCTTTGATTACAGATGCCAGGGAGAACAGCACACAATCTGTCACATTATTTTTATGCCTTGAAAACCTCTTTTCATGGATAGAAAGTGCCATAGTTCATACAAATAATTTTTTGAAAATAACAATGTAACCTTATTACAAATATATGCCAGCACTCTTCATTTGTGGTGATTTTGGTTGCGTATTTTTGGGATGCATGGCTTCAGTACATCACCAGCACATAGGGGATTTGGGATGGATTCCGACTTAAAGGTAGTTTATTTTTTTTCTTTACCCTCTCCGATTCTAAAAGTTGTGAAGTTGGCTTAAACTCACATTCCTTGTTGCCTATTTTGTCTTTTACTGGAAGTCAGTATGTTTTGCTTTCTGCATTTATGTTCTGTTTGGGGCCTTTATCCAATTCATGCCCAGCTTGGAACATTCTTGCTGTATTTGAAAATGTCATGGTCGTAGTTAAGCGTTCGAATGTAACCTTTAGAATTTCTAGGTGGTTTATCCTCAGAAGTGTAGTTTACAGCAGATTGAATTAATATACTTTTATGTAACTTTGGCTACAGTGTGGCTCAAGAGAGATTGAATTACCATTAACCAAGTCTGCTATATGGATTAAGAATATTTTTCAAGGATCTGAAATTTTATCTTTAACACCCAGTCATGAAAAATGTTGCCGCATTCTATGAACATGTGTTGTGTAACAGATGCACAGATACACTGGTATTGTGTACTTCTATCAAAGAAGAATAGCAACACTTTGCTTTCTAACAGTGAGTCCTTGGGTCTGAAAATACGCAATTCTTAAAAAAAAAAATTAATGGAAGTTTACATTTCATGAAAAAGATTTAATTGCTAAATGTGTGTTATATAGCAATTGTTTATAAAGATAAAAAAAAAATTAAGACAGTATTTTTACTACATGGCTGGAGACATTTCAGAACAGATACGTGACACCTTTCTTTAAAAAACAATGCCATTAAGTAACCACTTATCCTGCTTTCTTTTGCCTTTGTTGTGAGCCAGATATTAACTGAACGTCTCTTCAGTGGCGGTAACTGTTTTTATAGATCATGTTACTATTTAACGGTAATGCAGAGCTGGCCTGCCAAAGCCATCAACAGTTATGTTACCTTGTTATCAGGTAGGAGTGAAACGCTGCATTGGGATTTGGGGAACCCAAGCCAGGTGTCTGTTTTCTGTCCGAGTCTTTCTGTCCCAACAGCGCTAGTTTTCTTTGAGTTGCACGTGTTCAGGTGTTTCTTCAGCCTTGACCTCTTCGTACACTTCGTAAAACATTCTGGGGTCTATACACTCTACTCCAACCCCCAAGGTAAATGTTTGTAGCACCTTTATGTGGGTAGAGCAGGAAGTTGGAGGAGAATGTGGTTCTTCCAGTCCATAGCCGCACCTCCTACAACATACTGAGTGTAACCCGTTATGGTGCAATTTATGAGGCCATCTGATAAGCATGTAGTTACTTAATGAAATTTCTTCAAGGAAGCGCTCACTGTATGTTTCTGTAATGTTTTGTCCCATGTTGTTTGTAAGGGTCGATAGCCCTTGGGTTAAACAGCTTTGCCTTCCTGCTTTAGAAGAAGTGCCAGTTTTATGGGAGTATTAAAAATTATGTGGAATAGAGTCTCTCAAACTGACTTCCCGTTTAGTTCCTCCCGGCTCTTCTGTGTCAATTTAACTACACAATCTCCCATTCTGAGCATTACGATTCTGAATGGGTTTGCCATTTATATAAACTATTTCCTTTTAACTGCTGTTAATTTGTGTAAAAGAATTTCCTTTTTGCGTTGTTTTATATTTATAAATTCTGAGTAAGAATTCTGTAGCAAAGGGTTTCCAACACTGAAACTGTGTTGTATGATAACTAGAACTATTATAATTTAAAGACTAGAATTATCAGCTTTTTAAGTTTGAGTGCTTTTTATCCGTGGTGACAGAACTGCAAATGCTGCTGTTCTAGCCAAAGTTATGTATCCTGGAGCTCAGATTTGACCTTTGAAGATGGGGGCCTGTTTTTGATCCTGAGGGAGATGAAGACTAAGGGGGGGGGAGCAACAGTTACCGCTGCCTGCTTTGCCCCATGTTAAATATTAATTAGAAAATGGCCAGGACTTGCAGCACAATTCATGCTGATTTTGTACCCCCGGGTCTTTAGACCATGAATTGCATCTCCACAAAACACATGGATATGTCAAATTAGTTTAGCGTGTTTTGTTTTCACGTGTAAGAGAAATTAAAGAACCTGTTATACAAGCTGGGAAAGGCGGGTATCACATGCAAAGCTGTTACTAATATGTTACTGTGCCATGACTTTTCTGTAGCCAGAAACTGGTCATTAGTTAGTACCCATTTAGATGATATGAAAAATGTTATGTATGGGCTACTATAAGATTGTTGTGAAAAGGCCCCAAAGAGTCTAAGATTCGTTCCTCATTTTCCTGATTTGAATCAAGTAAACATGAGTTTCTGACTGCGTGCCTGTGTGGCCTGTTTGCTCCACATTAGTCATCGCAAAATTATGGCATCATTTTTTTTCTCTCCTCCCTTAGACTGGCCAACAAACAAGACCGAGACGGCGCCTTGGCAGAGGCAGATATCATAGAGCATTTATCCCTGGAGAAGCTTGTGAATGAGAATAAATGCCTCTGTCAAATTGTGAGTACTCTTTTTGGGAATCAGAAGTAGGTTTTTGGCTGACTGGGTATGGTACTGTGAAGGAAGTGGTGCAGAGGTCAGATTCTGACCCTTAAGTCTGGCATAGCGCTATCAAAGATGGAGTTTTCAGTGTGGCATTCTCACCGCAGGAGCCCTGCTCAGCTGTCATTGGCTACGGGAAGAAGATGGACAAGTCCATTAAAAATGGGCTGAACTGGCTCCTGAACAACATTGCTAAGGACTACGAGGCCATCAGCGAGCGCGTGGAGAAGGACACTGCAGAGCAGAAGGCTCAGGAGGAGCTGGAGAAGAGGGGCCGAGCGGAGAGAGTGCGGCGAGCTCGAGAAGAGAGGTGAGTGTCCCATGAACCCTTGCACTGTCTGTAAGACAAGAATCGTTCCCAACGAAAGCTCCGTTAAATGTAACGATTTGTCTAAATGAAACGTAATCGTGAAACTGAAGAGAGAGCACTTATTCTCTTAACAAAAAGCTGAGAAAAGATAACCTTGGACACATAGACCGTAATGTCGCACCACTTGGCCCTGAGGTCAGTCTGCCCGATATTGTGTTGCAGTGTGTGAGAAGCTTGGGATTTTCTGAAACGGTGTTTCTCTTCCACAGGGAGAAACAGGAGCGAGAGGAAGCCGAGAGGGAGGGGAGGACTGTGCAGGCAGGGGGGGAGGAAGACGGTGCCAGTTTGTCTAACCCTTTCCAGCCCATTGCTGAAGTCATCACAGAGGTGTGAATTTGGGATCTAACCCCAACTCAACCCTCACAGTTTGTTTTTTTCCTATACTGGGTAGTTTTCACTTGAAATAGGCCAATATGCAATAATAAAACTGAAATTGTTTCATAATAAATCATTAATTAGTGCTGTCAAGTCAAAGCCATCTCCTGACAATTAGGTAAATGGTGCAGAGCTCTGTCTTCTGTGGGAGACCTCAGGCTTCCCAGATGCATGGTCATTGCTAACTGCTCGAGTTCTCCTTCTGTTACCTAAGCGTTTTAGTCTGTTCCAATATGCTGGGTTTTATCGTTATACAGTGGTCCCTCGCTACAACGTGGTTCACCTTTCACGGCTTTTTTTAGCTTTTTCAGCGCATTGTGTTCTGGGTCCTGATTGGTTGTAGACCATTGTCAATCAATCTCCTCTGTGCCGTGTCTCCTGTACAGTACAGAATGCGTTGAGCATGTCAAATTTACATAAATCTTGGATCGCTAGCAGTGTGACTCTGAAGTGCTGTACTGTATGTTTGTATGTTTTCTCCCCAACAACGTCGATGAAACATTTTGCACCATCAAAGGCACCTGCGGTAGCACCCAAAAGGCAGAGGAAGATGCTAAGTGTATAAAGTGTGTAGTGAGGGGTTTTACAGCCTTAAAACATCTATAATAATTGTAAAAAATAATTTTTTTAGAATGTAACTCCCTGAATTAACAAGGGACCACTGTATGTCTTTAATAAGACAACTTCAGTCTGTTTATTTGTGATTCAAGTGAAGGTTCAGGCTTGATTTGATCTTGATTTGTTTTACTCACAGTCCATGGTACTCTGAAGGCTTCACTGGCACCAAAGCTCATGCCTTAGTTTTACATGTTGACCTTCTGATATTCCCTGGTTTTCCATCCACCCATCTCGTCATCTTGTTCCTTGGCCTTTCCTGAATACATTGACTTTGGCTTTTTCAATTTTACTGCATTTTATTGGATTCCTCTTGGATGACTTTGAATTTCATCTATAGATCTTCTGGTTATCTATAATGTGAGTCCAATGTCTGTAAATGGTTTCTGATATTTCCTCCATGACAATGTGTCTATTCTCCACACTATTTCTTGGATGTAGTTTATGATTTGTTCCATCATCTGCTTCAGGCCATATCTTCACTCTTTGAACTGAGGCTTTTCTTAGTTTGACAATGAGAACATAGGTTTACAGAAATCAAACTATCTGGTGATACTGAGGCCTAAAGATGCTTTGGTTCCTTGGAGACTGCAATGAAGATATTGGATTTCCAAGTTAATCAGTCACTCTGTAGCTTTGTTTCTGCATCTACATGCATATTGGCTAGACGTATTTAGTTGTATTTCTTTTTCCAGTCTACTGAGAGATATGTATCATTTGCATGTCCTGTCTCAGTCTGAACCTGGTTAAATTTTGCAATTTCCTCTTTGTCCACATGAGTCTTGGTGTATAAGCCTGTGTGACTGTCATATTGAATGGAACATTAGCCATTATGGTGTTCTTCCTGACTAGGATAGTCACACCATGTCCCTTTTCCTAAGTAGTAAATGGTGTGTTCATATGACTGAAAGTGGCCCAGTCCATTTAATGCTTAAGATGTTGACTTGTAAGGATGCATTTTCATCTTTATCACACCCAGCTGTCCTTGGTTCATACTCGGTACAATCCATATTCCTACAGTAATCCTTTCTTTGTGGCCTCGGATTTTCTTTCTCAGCATAGCAACATCATCAATTGGACTTCTATATGGCTTTGATCCCACCACTTCTAAACATCAACCACACTCTGAAGCATCCTCGGCCCTTCCTCAGTCGCATGTGAAGTGCTTTTCTGCTGAGGGGGTTCTGTTTACCAGTCACAAGCATGCACTGATATAGCATGATGACGCTCCCACCACACGACGAAGCACCTCAGGGATGAGAGCCCAAGTGCAGCCGTGCGGTGGGTGATACCTCAGCTAGTTTAAATGAAACGGAACAGTATGAAGTTGTTTTCAGGTGGCTAGAGTGCCAGTCCTGCCACCAAAGCCCAAGCTTTCCCTGAAAGTTGGAGGACCTCCTTACAGGGCTGGATGCTGGTTAACATCATGCCCAGGATGAAGCAATTGCAGGTTAAGGGCGTTGCTTAAGGGCCCAATGGAGTAGAATCACTCCTGGCATTCACAGCACAGATCCCAGAGCCACCACTCTGCCCTGTTTCCCAGTAATATAATGTTATTCATTCTGGCCTATCTGGCCATAAGCTTTTCCTGGTAAGGAATAGGAATGGTTTGCCATTGCCGCCTTCTGCACAGTTTGAAATAGAGTCAATGCTGTGATCTTCGGATGCCTGTACTACTCCATTGCTGCCGAATCTAGGTGGTAGGCAGGGCCTCCTTGCCGTCATACCTTGACGAGATGTAATTCCGTAAGTAAGATGGGGAACAGCTTATAGCAGCTTGTTTGGTGATACAGTGGTCAGTGCGATGGCAGTCAACACAAATTCAGAGGTATTAAATGTGGTCAAATCGTTTAATCTGAGAGGGACAATATTTACGTACTGTTGTGTCTGGTGGGGTGCAGAATGAGAACAAGCTGAAGATGGAGAAAGAGCGAGAGCGGGAGGTCGTCTCCGAGGGCCAGCAGAGCCCCAATGGAGAGCCGCAGACCTTCAGCAGTCCACCCAGTCCACAGCATCAGCAGCTGGAGGAGGAGGAGAGCGAGAAGTTAAGCGACAGCGGTCAGTCACGCTGCCTTACACACATCCATGTGCACGTGCTCCTCTGACGGGGACGTGTCTCCAAAAATAATAGTCCTGCACGCCTAGACATAGCAAAATAAAAAGTGAGTGATGGTCAAGAAAGACAAAAAGCATATGAAAAGCCGATCCGATGACACGGGACACACAGCACTGACGGCTGTGTAACACGTGTGTCTCACGCTTCACCAGCCGAACACGCCAAGAAGAAGACGAAGAAGCAGTGGCTGAAGCGGAAGCACAGGGTGGACCCCTTAAAGTCGGAAGAGGAAGCCCCTGAGATCCGAAGCCCCCCGCCCCCCCCTCCAGGTGACAGCCGCGGCCTTCGGCTCGGCTAACAGCCACCGCGACAGTACTAGTGTCTTTGCCGTTTCGGGATAATAACTGTGCAATTATGACTTCATTTCTGAGGAAGCCCAGTATTTATAATGTCACTTGAATAATACTGACTGGTAGTCTTACATTTTTACTCATATCTTAAGTACATGTAATCGGCATTAGGTACAGCCAGCAATATAAAACTGAGCATGTAGAAGTCACAAAGATCTTTTTAGCTAAGATGAGGTCACATCTTAAACATCAGTACTTCTTGCTTTGTTTTAGTTGGGTGGGCTACTCCAAAAGCCACTAGGCTTCCCAAACTTGAGCCACTCGGGGACACAAAGCATTCTGGTAATTCCGACCTCCACCTGCTAACTGTCTGCATGTTCATCGCTAATATTGACGGACGTGATGGTTTAACCTTCTCACATGGTGTCGTCTTTCTGCCTCACTAACCCACTGCTTTGCTCGATGTACTTGCCTATGCACCCTTTGCATGTTCATGTTTTTTTATTTTTTTTATTCCTGTGGGATGCCATAACGTAAACATATGATATGTATGATTTTACTATCAGTTTTTACCTTCTAGTATCGGCTAAAATCAGCCAAATGTGTGTCAAATTTATGACCCTCTATTGATGAGTTTTTTTTTTCTTTCACCCCGTATAGTTATTGTTTAACCCTGTGAAGCCTGCCCCCCTTTGCTGTGTATAGTTGTTGTTTAACCCTGTGAAGCCTGCCCCCCCTTTGCTGTGTATAGTTGTTGTTTAACCCTGTGAAGCCTGCCCCCCTTTGCTATGTATAGAAATGTCTGCCATTCGTGACCAAGGAGTCTTTCTTTATTGTCATGGCAAGAGATCATGTGAGCAGTATGATGAATATCAAGAATTTGCCTTATTTATTTTAAGCATCCTAACGAAATTCCCATTTCTGTTACTGATGTTATACGGTGCTTGCTTACCAAGTGCAGTGTATGCAGCTTCTTAGGACCACTAACATGCATGCTATGTACTCATTTCCTGATTTCCAGTGACATTAGATGGCCTCTGAAGTGTCTGATTGGTTCGTTCTTTGTTTTTTGATGTGATGTCTGAACATATTGTAGGTTGTTGGGGAATCAGTTCGTCCTGGTCAGTGTTCCTGTAATGACACGCAGTTTCTTTTCAGGTCTCGGGCTAGGAAATGTCCCAAAGAGGTCAACTAACAGAGTTGTCTCTCTCCCTCTCCTCCTACAGATTTCTTTGGAAAACCACTCCCTCCTGTCACTGCAGATAGGCAGAGGCCTAATAGTGGCCTTCACAGTGTTGTTCCTTACAAATGACTGCTCTTTGGTTTTTTCTTTCAAGCGCGTGGCGTATAGGGAAGTATACGGACAGACTGCGCTCTGGGATTAGCACAGCACCGCCCAAGCAAGGCTGTACTGACATGGACCCACTGGAGGACCTGGATGTACTTCCTACTGGGGAGAAAGTGCAGGGGTGCATGTGGATCGTAGCTGGACCTGAAGTGGTACCAAGACTTCTACACGCTGGACCTGAGCACCAGTTGCTTTGCAGCTGATTCTTAATGGACATTGCAGTTTGTAATCTGAGTTTATTTTCTTAATTATTTTTTATAGATAGTATTTATACAGCATTTCTAAAGCTTAATTTCTGCAAGCATCTGCTTCTTTACTTACAGCAGTTTCAAATTCACAATGTCATAGACTCTTGGGAGATTAAATGTTCATTATGTAAGAGAAGTACAGTACACTTCTTACTACCACAGAAAAGCAGTTCAGCATGTGATTTGTATGTTTTTTTTTTCCCCCATTTTCGATTATACTCAAGTCACATAGTATATTCTGTGCACCATTATGAGACTATTAGACTAACGCAAACCAGCTGAGGTTGTAAAAATGCCTGCTTTTGTGACGCTAAACTGTAGATCTGATCTGTCATTTCATTTATAGCGTGGTCGGTGTAGTATGTAATGCTGGTTTCATAGCAAATTACTATATGCTGTAAACTTTCACAATTATGCAGTTATTTCTACATAATTTCAAAGTTCTTCTTACATAAAACTAAAACCTATTAATTGTTCCTGTTAAATTCTGAATTCGTGAATGTAGGGGAAGCTGAACATTTTACACAAATATCCATTATTGTCTCTGAACTTGATAATGTGTTAAGATACATGGAATACCTAACATTTCTGCTTGGATTTCACATTCTGTTTTTTACAATACACATTTTTGTTTACACCAACTTTATAAAGTGTTTTCCAGTTATTTTGTGGCCCATTGCTTAAATTACAAGCTTTATAAACAAGGTCTTGTGCTTCCTACAGTATAATACGAGATTAATCTCAGTGTAGTCTGACATGGCTACCAGCCAGGGGTAACTAGGGGGTCCTGCTATTAAGCCTCTGCTTTCACAGGGTACCATTCATATTCTGCTCTCTTCTGGCAATCATAAGAAAATGTATAAACTACACCTAGATTTAGAATTAAAGTACTACAGTCCCCTCCATAATTTTTCCATTTTTCCTTGATTTACCCCTCAGCTCCACAATTAAAAATTTCAGATCAATCAGTTCATATGTGATTTAAAGTTATTCTTGTGTAGTTTGGTTTCACCACGTAGAAATGACAACATGTTATATATGGTCCCCCTCCTTTCAGGGCACTATAATGTTTGGGACGCTTGGTTTCACAGATGTTTGTGATTACTCAGGTATGTTTCATTGCTTCATTAATGCGGGCATAAGATTCCTAGGCTTGCTTCTCCCATTTGGAGTCTGTAGTTGCCATTGTTCAACACGAGGAGAAGAGCTGTGCGAGTGAAAGTCAAAGAAGCTGTTATGAGGCTGAAAAACAAGAATAAAACCATTAGCGACATCGGTCACACCACAGGATTAGCAAAATCAACTGTCTGGAATGATATTAAGAAGAAAGAGCGTACTGGTGAGCTCAGTGATGGCAAAGGGACTGGTTGGCTAAGGAAAACCTCCACTGTGATGACGGAAGAATCGCCAAACACACACAGTCTTCCGGAGGCAGGAGTGTTTTTGTCTGCAATATACTCCATGAACAGGAATAGAGAGGCTACAGTGCAAGATGCAAAGCACTAGGTGGCCACAAAAACAGGATGGCCAGATTACAGCTAAAGGAATTGTGAAGGAAGATCTTATGGGCAGACATGAGCAAGACTCACCTGTATCAGTGTGATGGCAAGAGGAAAAGGGGAGGCGGAAAGGAGCTGTGCAAGATCCAGGTGCACTCCGGCTGGGCCTTTACTGAAGGTGGCGGTGGGAGTGTTACGGCTGCCAGCGGGCACAGGCACGTTTATCCTCACTGATGATGTAACTGCTGACGGCAGTCACACACTCAGTTCTGAGGTGCATAGAAACATCTTATCTGCTCAAGTTCCAGTAAATGCCTTCAAACGTACTCGACAGTGCTTCATCATGCAGCAAGATAATGATCCCAAACGTACTGATAAGGCAACACAAGAGTTTTTTTAAACTTAAAAAAAAGTTTAATTCTTGAATGGCCAAGCCAATAGAGCAGTGTTTCTCAATCCTGCCCCTGGAGTACCACCTGCTAGGAAGTTTGCACTCCAGCTTGACCTTAATTAGCATCAGGTTTCTTAATGGCCTAATATTGAAGGTGGCGGGTTGTAAGTAGTGTGGGTTCGGCCAAAAGCTCTCTGGCAGGTGGTACTCCAGGAGCAGGACTGAGAAACACTGCAATAGAGCATGCCTTCCATATGCTGAAGTGGGAACTTAAAGGGACAAGCCCCTGAAACAGGCAGGAGCTGAAAGCGGCTGCTATAGAGGCTCTGCAGAAAGAAGATACTCAGCACCTGCTGATGTCTATGAATCCCAGACTTCAATCAGTCGCTGCTTGCAAGGGATATGCAACAAAGTACTAAACATGAGTGCTTTAATATAGACACTGTTGCTTTGTCCCAAACATTATGGTGCCCTGAAATGAGGGGGGCTATGTATAAAACGTGTTATTGCTATCATCATCATAAGATTGAAAAATCATACATCGAATCGTAACTCGGGGACCATCTGTGTGTGTGTGTATATAAATTTATTTATATATATACATACACAGTACTGTGCAAAAGTCTTAGGCAGTCAAAGAAATTGTTTAAATGACCTTCGTGTTAGAGTAGAACTGTTTTTTTTTCTGTCAAAGTGTGTCAGCTTAGCCATTTCAAAACCTCTCCTAAAGTCACCCCAGTATTTGCAGCAAACATCCCATGTATACCCATGTATTTTTTTACTCGACCATTAGTATGCTGGTATGTAGGGTATTCAATACCACATTGAGTTATTAACTAATTAACTTAATTAATGAAGTGAGCTGATGGTGAAATTTAATGAATACATGGAATGCCTGGTATGCCCCTGAGGAGAGGTTTGGGAGCTGAAGCAAGATATCAGTGACTTCTGGGAGAACAGCAGATATTCCTGTTAGTTCTTATTGTGTTACTCTTACTTTTCATATGCTGTAATGATCAACTGTGTTTTTGTTTGGAGCTGGAATGGGAGTCAGGAGCTACTGGTGTAGAATTCCAAAGTCAGTCTTTATTGTATCCACAATAGTTGATTACAACCAAGGCCTGACACTGCACATGGGTGTCCAGTACTGATTTACACAGATTTTTATACATGTTCTTATCTTTTAACAATGGCTCGTCACTCAAACACCATCCTTCCCTTAACAACTCACCGTCGTTATTCTCCCCTATGTGATGTTTGTCAGTCTTTTTTTTTTATACTGTATGACCCCTCAGTTAAGTATAATTGTGGTGTGACCATCTTTCAGCATAGTGATAAGCTACAGAGCTCATTAAGGTGAATATTCCTATACCCAGGGCTAAAATAAAACAGCCAGCAGAAGCTTTGAGACTTACTCAGCCTCTCACCTGTAACGAAGGTTGTGGGGCATTTGCAGTATGGTATGGTACAGCATGATAGGACAAAAGGCCAGCTAGCTTTAATTATTAATGATTAATGGTGTATTTAAGCAGGGCCTCTTGTGACCTTTGGGGGATTACTGGTGGTTTTGGCCCATAGCTCTATGGTCTCATGTCACATGTATTTGCAATAAATCACTTAGCCAGCTATGTAACTTTGTCCATTTTCAGCTTGGATATTATGCGTATAAAGGTGACATGAGGGCTCAGTGGGTCCCGCTGTTGTTTCACACCCCCAGGGTTTGTTCTCCTTGAGTTGTGTGAATTTCGTTCTGCAGTCCTGAGGCAGGTAGTTAGACTAATTAGCATCTCTGAATTAGCCATAGTGTTTGATTGTGCTCTTTGATACATAAATACATAAACACCAGGGGTCCTGTCCAGATTGTCCCTCGTCTATTAACAGTTTTAACACACGCAGTACATGTTAAAATTTTTTACTGAAAATATTAATTATTAAACATATTTAGTGTAATGGATTATAGACTTTTTTATTGCTATACATGGATGAATCGGAGTCTGTCACGACAAATTATGGAGCGGACGAGTCTACCGCGGATAGAGCAATAAAAAAACAACGTTGAATGCCGGAGTCAATTCAGGACGACTGTTCAAACACGTCTTCGACTGATGGATAAAGGAGCCGAAACCATATAAACAAAGTGAGCTCTTTGTAAATCATTCTTTTGTTGAAGGATAAAGAATTATTAACAAAAGTGGTTTATATGAATGGCAGTGACACGAGAAATATTGGCGACGAAGAGCGGAACCAAAGTCCTCTGCCGCTGCGAGAAGTCGGAACCAAATATAAGGGGAACCAGTCGGGCTTGGTGTCTAAATATGAGTTTTATACGTTTGCTTTTCTGTGGTCGTGTAGCGCGGTCACTTCATCTTTCTGAAGGGGAAGATGATTCGTGACGTGCTGCAGCTGTTGGGCATGAGAGCGCGAAATTTACAATGGGGGAGAGACAGATACCAGACAGCCGTGACATTTGGGTGTCGTTCGGGTTTTAAGGGCTGGGGGGTCCACGTGTCCGAAAGACTATTCAGCAGTCCCTGGCACCAGGTGAGGCAGAATGGTGGACAGAGAGGGGCAAGGAGCCGCTCCTGTCCTGGTGCTAGGCACAGATAAATACACACAGATCAGATTGCGAAACTGGTCGCATTTGACTGCATTCTTACATCGGTCCATTTCTGCACTTTCTTGCTTTTTTGTTTGCTCTTTTGGAAGGTGAGTGCAGGACCTCGGAAGCAAGTGTGCGAAGTTGTCCTGCAGCACTTTGACCGGCAGTACAGCCTGGAGCTCGGCCAGCTGTGGGCGGTAGCCAGGTTGTCCAGTTTATTATCAGTGCACTACATATCCAAGCTGTCCGTCGTCTTGTGTCTCCCTTTTTCCTTAAAAGTCCTGTCTGCTAACATAATGACAGTATAACTGGTTTCTGAATTTGCAGTACTGCTTCTCTGTGCTGTCGTAGGCACATACCTTGACCAGCTCCTTTTGTTTTTACCTTAATTGTAATTTCTTATACCCCACCCCCAGGGAGGTGCTCCTGCAGCCACACTGCTGGCAGTATGGGATCATGCTCAACCGCTTCTGTGCTTCTGAGGATCTGAGACAGCGGCTCTGCCTTCACGGGTTCTCCGGCCTCTTAGATCGCGGCTCCCTGCAGTGCCTGGTCCATCCGGCCCGTGCCCGCTTCCCCTCGCAGAAGCACCGGCCCGGGTGGCTGAAACAATATTACATGCTCAACGCAGCCTCCCTGCTCCCGGTGCTGGCCTTGGACGTGAGGGAAGGAGACCGGGTGCTGGATATGTGCTCAGCTCCAGGGGGCAAAGCTCTGGCGGTGCTCCAGTGTGCCACGCCAGGTAGCACGTCCCACCCTAGGCTGCCTCCTCTACGGTCCACATGCCAGTGAATCTCACGTGCTAGTTAACGTCAAATCGCCTCCTTCTCCACAATCTCTGATGTTTGGTAGATGTGAGGCCTGTCCAGCTTGGGATTTCCCCAGTGTAGCCCTGGGCTTCGTACTCCATGCTCTGGCGAGCTGAAAGCGAAACGGACAAACAGAACAGCAGCTCAGGCTCTGCCTGTCGGCTGACGATAATGTTCATCCTGTTTGCCTGATCGCCGTGTTTCCCGGCATGTTGGCATTTCACAGCAAAGCCGTCCCCGCGCCCTGAGACCCGAAGGACAAATTAAAGCACCAGCATCTCTAACGGCGCTCCAATGCCTGATTTATCAGAATGCAATATAAGAGGCAGCCCTGATATAAAATTGGTGTGCTTGAAAATGTCAAGTGTGTGTTTATTGCTTTAATTGTCAGTGATATTTTAATGATGTATATAATGCATTCTCTGTGTGCATGTTCTCAGAGAAGTTGAGTAATCATTTTTTGTGATGGAGAGCCTCTGTTTTGCAGACTTGCTGCATTGCAATGAGCTGAATGATCAGCGCCAGCAGTGGCTGAGCAGAACCCTGGAGTCCTTTGTCCCGCCGGCCATAAGGGACGTTCTCACCCTGTCTCACCTGGATGGAAGGACTTTTGGGGAACTCCAGGCCAACGCCTTCGACAAGGTGGGTGTCTGCTGGCGGGGGGGGGGAAGCAGTGCACAGACACTAAGGAAGCTGTTAATGTAAGGTTAGGAAAGGGTTTAAGAGAGAAGAACGCGTCCCTTTTTTAGGTTTTGTCTCACTCGGGGGCATCTTAAGAAACTTGTACCACCTCTCCTACATACTTGGGTATTTTTGCAATGGCTCATTTTCCCTGTTTAGCACTGCACAGCATGACAGGGAATGTCAAGGGCATTAATTTCACCTGTAGTTCTTTATTTGCCCAGAAGGTGGAGTGGCTGTGCAAGGCCAATTTTCATTTGTTTGTGTTTTCAACTGCGTCCTTCTAAATCTGCTCATCTTGCATACATTCTGCACATCTCTGCCTGGCACATGCTAATTTTGCATATATTTCACAGTTGTACACTTCATCCAATTAGACAAGTGGATATTTCCTCGGGCTGGAACTTGTCATGCGTGTGTGTGTGTGTGTGTGTGTGTGTGTGTGTGAGAGAGAGAGAGAGAGAGAGAGAGAGACATTCAGGCTGTCTGTCTGCGGAGCTGATTGTCAGGTACACGCTGTGTTGTTTTAATGGGTGCAGATCCCCGAGCTTAGCCAAACTAATGAAGCAAGCTGTCAGAAGGACGCTGCACAGGGCGTTTAATCTGCAGCGCATCACATTGGCGCTTCGTGTCTGATTGCTCCTGTCACCTCCTGTCCAGGACCGGTGAGCTATTTGAGCATTTTAGCTCACCCTAATGCTTAAAGAGGTGAATTTTCTCTCTCTCTCTCTCGCCAGCTGCCAGTGAGCGGTGCTCTGACTGCGGACAAATACATTAACTGCACTGAAACGACTTTTCAGATCCCTGCTAAAGCTTAAATGAACTGGCATGTGTCTTTGTGGAGTCCCGCTTAGTAATTGTGTGACCCATGATCTGAGCAAAGGTCACAGAGCATGAGGCGTCTTGTAGCCGCAATCGCAGGCACTTGACACAGGTTGACTCCTTGACTCACTGCCACATACGTTTTTCTCTCTGCCATTTCAGTGTATACCATCGGCATCTTTTTAGCCCTGTAAAAAGGGCAATTTCCTCCAGAACTCGCTGCATTTGTGGAAGAAAAATGGCACGAAAGCTAAGCACTGGGACGGATGTTTCTCAGGCTTAATACTCCAGGTGCCCGTCTTGGACAGACTTGAGCATCATCACATTTAACAGTATAGATTTGCCTTGTTTTAGTCCTGCTTTGTTGAGTGTAGCAGTCACGACGGACGTCTTAATACAATGCAAAGACGATGCCGAATTAAGAATGCTTTAGCTTAAGATTGTAGAATTCAGCACTGTTGGATGTTTGTAATTTTCCCCCTGGGTCCTGCTGGAGTATGTCTACTGCTTAGTGCTTTTTTGCAGCTGAAGCTTCCGTGTTAAAAACCGTAATTATAATTTGATGATGTTTGCCACTCTGGACCTCGCAGGTTCTGGTGGATGCCCCGTGTTCTAACGACCGGAGCTGGCTGTTCTCTGCTCACCCGCAGCAGAGTGCCATGAGGCTGAGGGAGCGGACCAGACTTCCAGGGATCCAGAGAGACCTGCTCAGGTATCGGAGCCAAACACAGGGACCAGAAGGTCTCTGAATACTTATTAAAGATCAGGCGTTTGTTCCATAGCTGATGCTCCTATCCAGTGCTAATGTAACACTTTATTGATTCTGGCTTTAATAATGGTGACTGGTAAAGGACTGGGTGTTCTAATAAATGTGCTATAACCAGGGGTTGACCATAGTGGTACGCAAGTACACATTTGCCATATAAACCGTAAAATGCACGGCAGTTTCTTGGTTTAAGAGTACAAATGCACATAGGCATATAAATGCATTTGCGCTGTTATGATGAAATTACAGAGCATTATAAATTTTACTAATTATACTGTAACTTCTTGTCATAGCTGCGTAAATAAGTACGCATTGGCACTGTTATAACAAGAAACTGCCGCACATTTTACCGTTTATACGGCGAATGCGTACCACTTATGCCAGCCTCTCTGCGGTAGTTTCTTGTTATAACAGTGCAGATCAAAACCAACACTCAACTATTAAAGTGATTTTATCAAAAAGAAATTATAAAATGCAAATCTAACAGCTGAAATGGATTCGTTTGTCTTTTGGTCAGAGATACCTAGAAGCTGGGTCGTGGAAAACACTTCCCACATTCATATCCGGGGTGAGCTATAGAGCTTTTAGCTATAGCAGCACAGCACTTTTCAGGTTGTTGATTGTGATTTGTGGAATGTTGTCCCACTGTTCAACATCTGTGTGAGGTTGTGAGATACAGTATTAGGAGCAGGAACATGCTGTTGTATATATGTGTTGATCCAGAGCCTCCCAGAAATTCTCATTGGGTGACTGTCTCGTCAGTATGCAGGCCACATGGTCTGTGATTATGGAGCTAGTTGGTTGCACTGCCCAAAGTTCTAAAACGGTATTGGAGATGGCTTATGGTAGTGGACATACCTGCACCCAGCATGCCAAACATCAGTACCTGGGGCAGTACCTGCTCAAGAAAACTGCACAATGTAGAGTGCCCTTTGTTGGCTCCGTAATGAGGAACACCTCCCAAGTGATCATGTTGCTTAATCAACGCATTGGTATGCCTCATTGTACGGTAGGTGGATTGTCAATTAATTAAAATTTCACCAAAATTGCAAATAATCATCCCAGGCAGATGGAAAGGACGGGCCGTTTCCTGTGCGGTTCACGGCCAGGTGGATATAGTTTTACACCGTGTTTCTTGATTGTTTTCCAAAAGGCAGACAAAATCAATATTATAAAAAGTGTTACCTTTGGACATAATGTTGAGCAGAGCAGCTCAGGTTTAGTCTGTGCTGAAGTGAATAAAATCAAATTTCGCAGGCACACAGGAGTCAGGGGGAGTGTGGAGCCCCCCCGCAGTAAAGAGAGACGGTGGCCCAAACACTGTGCTATAACTGTCATACATGGCAAACTTCATGTTGGCCGCGTGCCTCCATGTACCTTTGATGGCATGCGTGTTTGTGCTCCCTGCTTGCTGCGTGGGTGCCTCCATGTGCCTTTGATGGCATGCGTGTTTGTGCTTCCTGCTTGCTGTGCGGGTGCCTCCATGTGCCTTTAATGGCATGCGTGTTTGTGTTCCCTGCTTGCTGTGCGGGTGCCTCCATTTGCCTTTAATGGCATGCATGTTTGTGCTTCCTGCTTGCTGTGCGGGTGCCTCCATTTGCCTTTAATGGCATGCGTGTTTGTGCTTCCTGCTTGCTGTGCGGGTGCCTCCATGCCCTTGATGTCACGTCCTCGCACCCCTGCCCGGTTTCCCTCTCGGTGTTTTAAATCATCTGTAATCTCCGCCGTTCTCCTCCAATCGCAGATTATGTCCGGGTGGCTAGATTCAGCACAGGTTAGTGGTAGGGGCGCTGTAGGAAGCCGCATCCTTCCCCGGCGCCGTGGACGTCGGGGCTCCTACACGCTACGTGCTCGGGGAGGGTTTCGGTGCCTCATTCAGCCTTTTTACTTGCGTGCTGCCCTTAGTTTCCCCTCCAGGGCTCCTCGCTTTCATGCTGTACATAAATCCCAGGGGCTGCTTAGTATGGGGGCTTAGGTGGATCCGTCACGTTTCTGCGACCGTAAGAGCTGCTGAAATGGACATGGCCGCTGGTTCATACAGCATGATGGCCATGCTGCCCTGCATCGCCCGCACCTGGGCCTGGCTCTCGCAGCCTCCATCAATTACCTGCACACACCTAAATCTCTCTGCAATTTTCCATCTCAATGGCTGCAACCAGTGAAGTTTCCTGCATTTATGAGGGGGTACCAGACTAAGATGATGTACTGGGACTGTCTGGAACTAGTTCCTAAAAACTAGAAATCTGCTTATCGGTGCAGAACTCATTGTTTGATGGTCGTGTTAAACATCAGTGGTCTTATTTGTCTCCATGATATATGCAAGGAAGTGATTTTCACCCATGATTAAAGCAGCCTCCGTATTTGTTAGAAATCCAGCCATTGTGTATTTACTAAAAATAGTTTTTGGCAAAACTAAGATGCGCAGTGGATCTTCAGCAGTTTTTGTTTGTTGGTTTGGCGTGATTTTAGTGCTAGAACCTTATGCGTCTGCCTTTTCGCGGCATCCGCTCCTCACCCGTCCGTCTTCCACTGCTGAGCTTCCTGGGAATCTTTAAGAGCCTTTATTCACAGCTTGGAACTGAAATGGATGCTCACTCTTACAGTCCCATTAATTTATTCAGTGGACGCGTTTGTCCAAAGAGACATACAAATGAGGCAAATGGCACGTTACAAACATACAGCCGTCAAAGTGTCGAGGAGGCGTGAGCGCGGCTAGCTCGGACCCGTAATGAATGGCCACTTACGCGTTTCTTCCAGACTCTGTCACCGTACAGTAATTACTCTACTGGCTGCAGGCATCTTCGT